>JACAXG010000248.1:26853-103173 GCA_018881555.1 Amblyornis subalaris | reverse complement strand
GCTGCAGAAATGCATAAGAATGGAGTAATGTAAACAATAAACGGACTCTCGCGTAATCATATTGATTCGTTGTACGAGGGTCCCGTGCTCCCGCATTCTGGCGACCCCGAACGTGATAAACGTTCGTTAATGAAGCAGACCAAATCCCTTTAGGTTCTGAAGGGGGTCTTGCGGAGTGAAAAGGCGGGAGGCCCTGGTTGGATCTCGTCACGGCTGGACCGTGGCGAGGGGAGTCGGAGACGGCTCCGTGGGAGTTCAAGAGCTGAAGAAAGCTCCAGGGAAAGAAACTCCGGAAAAGATTCGCTGCAGCGGTGACACCCAAAGAGGTGAGGAGACCAGGGGCTGGAGGATGGGAAAGGGACTGTCTAAAGAAGAACAGGCGGTCTTCGATATCCTCCAGCATATTCTCTCTGAGAGAGCAATTAAGTATGACCCGGAGGTCTTAAAGAGACTGTTAAAATGGGGTCGGAAGAGAGGATTTTTTGCCACTTACGAGAGTGTCCTCTGCACTATGGAGTGGGAAAAGCTGGGAATTGCTCTCTGGGACTCCGTAAGTGACGGACTAAAAGGGACTGAGGGGCTCAGTGTGCTTTGGAAAGTAATACTAGCAGTGCTGAGGCGAATGGAGGCAGAGAAAACAGCTGATGCAGGGGCGATAGCGCGTCGAGAGCCAAGGGGTCCTGCGGCTGCCTTCCCCGCGCACGCATGGGAATTCTTTGGGGGAGTGGACCCTGTGATACCGTCCCTGCCTTCCGCTCCCCCAGAAACTGAGGCAGAGGCACCCCGCGCCGTGCCAGGTCCAGAGAAAATGGAGGTAGATGTCTCAGCCCCCCCGCAGCCGCAAAAGCCGCCTGCGGAATGTCCCGTGGTATCCCCTGAAGAGTTAACAGCCGCTTTGGGCGGGCGCGTATATCCCCCGTTACCCCCCTCTCCGCCTGACTCACTGCGGCACGGACAGGGACAAGATTCAGATGCAAATGAGGGGCATTCAAAGGCAAGGTGTTTGCGCTGCTTTGAAGAGGAAAAGCGCAGGGAGCGAGAAAGGGAAGAAAGAGAACTCACGCTGGGACGAGAGTTAGATCGGAAGCGGGGAATGCGAAGATTAACTGATCCCCTGGCCCGCAGTCCGGGGCYGAGAAAGGGGAGTCCTGGTCRTGGCTCCCCGACCCGCTCGGGGCCTGACGATCCTGCCCGGCGGTGGCAAGGAATTATTCGGGAGGCTTTGATTGAAGGAGAGTTTGTTCCRCAAGCGTTCCCAGTAGTTCCTGTCCCYGGCAACCCRAACCAACATCAGTGGGTRGGGCTGGATTGGAAGCTTGTCCGAGAAGGGCAAAAAGCCRTTATGCAGTACGGTCTAACCAACAYGTATGTTCAAACCTTGTTGGATCACATCTTTACTAGTGGCGTGATGACTCCGTTTGATTGTAGAAAGCTGGCAGAAGTGTTTTTAAAACCTACACAGAGGCTGCTATGGCAAGCAGACTGGGACACTGCTGTGGTTGAAAATCTTGACCTCCCTCAGGGGGACCTTCGAAAATTTGCCACCCCAGACATGATGCTGGGAAAAGGGGCTTTCACTGACCCACAGGCTCARGCRTGTTTACATACATCAATATTGCAGCAGGCCCCATGGAAATATTTGGGAATGCTTATCACCGAAGCTCAAATTCGGCCTCAGAAATCGACAATTTGCACAGAAATTCGGACTTTGACAGATGCTCAAAGGCTAATTGGGGACTTACAATGGATCCGCAGTACSTGTGGTATAACTAATGAAGATCTTGAGCCCCTAATGCCTTTGTTARAARGGGGAAACYAAGCCAATTTGCTGTGCAAGCYGACTGAAGCACAGCGGAAGGCTCTGACTCAGGTTGCCACAAAACTGGGTAATTCTTTTGCAGATCGCTGGTCTCCTACCTTGCCATTGTCCGTGGCTGTGTTGAACAGGGAAAAACATGTGATGGCCGTACTGATGCAGTGGGATGGCCAAGCTAAGCAGCCATTAAAGATTTTAGAGTGGGTATTTTTACCATTCAATTTGGGCAAATCTGTGACTCCACGAGTAGAGGCAATAGCAAAAATTGTGGTCAAGGCATGAAAGCGAACTCTGGAGATCGCAGGGATGGAACCTCAAAGTATCCTTCTCCCATTAACTAAGGATTACTTGCAATGGTCACTGCAGAACTCAGACCTTTTACAATGGGCATTGTTGAACTTTCCAGGTGTCATTAGTGTTCATTTTCCTCCTCATCAACTCTTTTCTTTGCATCAACAGGTTGAGGAGTTACCTTGGCTGTCAAAACAACCTGTGGAAGGCCTCACGGTTTTCACTGATGCCAGCCGGAAGACCTCTAAGGCAGGACTAACTTGGCAGGATAAAGGCAAATGGCTCAGTGAAACCCTTGAGGGACCGGGAGACTCTTTGCAGGTTCTTGAGTTACGTGCAGTCATTCGAGTATTTGAGAAATGGCCAAATGACCCTATTAACATTGTTTCTGATCCTCTTTATGTAGTAGGTGTTGTTGAGCGCCTGGAGCGATCCTTGCTGAAAGAAACTCAAAACCGGCGGTTGTGGCAGCTCTTTGTGCAGCTATGGCAGCTACTCAATTCTCGCAAGCARGATTATTTCATCACCCATATACGGAGTCACTCGGGATTGATGGAAGGTCTAGCCTTGGGGAATGAGAGGGCCGACAAATTAGTAGCACCACTTTGGGCCTCCGCTTCCCCCAATATTGATAAATTTGGTCAAGCCAGGAGAGCTCACCAGTTTTTTCATCAGAGTGCAAAGGTTTTACATAAGCAGTTTGGAATATCGTTGCAGGATGCGCAAGGAATTGTTTCAACTTGTCCACAATGTCAGGGTATGGTTAGCGGTTTGGGTCCCGGGGTTAATCCTCGTGGCCTAGGACCTTTGCAATTATGGCAGAGTGATGTGACTATCTATGCCTCTTTTGGTCGCTTCAAGTGCCTTCATGTGACCATAGACACCTTTTCGGCCATGGTTTGGGCCACTCCTATGACGAGTGAAGGGTCTCGCTTTGTAATTTGACATTGGCGAGGCTGCTTTGCTGTAATGGGTTTGCCTCAGGAAATAAAAACAGACAATGGGTCCAGATATATAGCTCAGCGAACCCAAAATTCTTTAGCTCTTTGGGGAGTGAAACACAGCACAGGCATTCCAGGTAATTCCACCGGACAGGCCATAATCGAAAGAACACATCAGGTATTGAAAGGACTGCTTGATAAACAAAAAACGGGGGAGGACGGGCTGAGCCCGCAGGATAGGGTACTGAAAGCAGTTTATGTTATGAACCATCTACGATTAGTGGGCACTCGCAGTGACCCGCCAGCATTAACCCATTACTCAGGCTTGCAGCATGATTTTGACTTGTCACAGCACCGACCAAAAGTTAGTTTTAAAAATCCTATGTCAGGGTCATGGGAAGGACCTGTAGAATTGCTAATGGGGGGAAGAGGTTACGCATGTGTCATTACAGATAAGGGACCCTGATGGATACCAGCAAAGTGGATTTGCCCCTGGATTGAAAGGGATGTCTCGATTCCTGATACCACTGATTAGATATTTGGATAAGATATTAGATAAGATGTTTAATATAAGATAAGAGAATGTTTAAGATAAGATATTTTATAAGATGTGTAAGATAAGATACTTAATATACTCGATGTGATAAGATAAGGAAACTGTTACTCGCACATGGGCCCGGGTGTAAGAATGGTGAAGGGAATGTTGTAATTTTGTTAGTTATTACTGTGTTGTTTGTGTTAATTTATGTATTATGACATCATTCTTCCATTGTATGCATGGTTCAGTGTTATTCTATGTATAATGACATCAGCGATCCGCTTAATGGAAAACATAATAGAAGAAACTTGGCTGGTGCAAATAAAAGAAAGGGGGGAGATGYTGTAAGGCACGAAARCCCTGTSAGGGTGCCCCAGCCRAGTTGTCTTCAGTACCTTTATCAGGGCCTGAGGAATGCAAGCAGTTCTAAATTGGGAACRAAGAYGTTAGAGAGAGAACAASAAGATAGTGGAAAGAAGCCAGATGAAGAGGGACTGTACCATCCTGGACTGAAACCAATCAGGTGTCCTGAGAGGTGCACGCAGGGCGCGTGGACAATGCGGGAGACCCAATCGGGTCGTGCGTGATCGCGTGAACTACAGCTGCAGAAATGCATAAGAATGGAGTAATGTAAACAATAAACGGACTCTCGCGTAATCATATTGATTCGTTGTACGAGGGTCCCGTGCTCCCGCACGTGACCTACAAAGTTGAATAGCTGGATTTTGTGATGATGTTATGCTCCAGTGCAATTTCAAGTAATGTTGGAATACCATCTGTCCTCAAATTTCAGTAGTTTTTCTTATATTACAGAGTACTTCCACATGTGTGTACCTGCAGATCTCAGTTGTGTTATTTGCAGAAAATTACAAATGACTTTTTATTAAGCATCTGTCTTGGAACTGCTCAAAATTCTGTAGCAGTAAAATTGCCCTGTACACAGCATGCACCTGAATATCCTCCATAGTAAGCTATTAATAAATTCCAGACTTACACAGGTTAGTTATCTTATCACTGCAGTGTATCAATCCGCACTTTAAATTATGTATTTTCTTTGTTTAGTTTGTTTTTAAGTAGTAAGGAGGCAGGCTTTCAGGTATGTGTGCACTAAGCACTTCTTAGAACTAGTTGGATTCTTTCATGTTGGCCATTATTGATTAAAATATGATTTGGGCTGTAAATGTTTAACCTCACTAGACTACAAAATCACGTGACACGTGGAGTTCTCTTTAGTGCTCAATTTTCTAGAACAGCCAATCTAAACAGCTGACTCCAAGAATTTCAGGTTTTCATTGTCTGATATATTTCACACCAACATATGCTGTGCAACAAGAAGGCAGTGATGTTTTGTCCTCAGTTTAATATAAATTATTATTTATTACTTCCCCAAGGTTAGTACAGGGGAAAGTATTTCTAAATTTTGTTTTTTGTTAATTTGGGTGATTTTATCTCTTTCTCTTGTATAATCTTACCAGAATTTTGGTTTGTTTCCTTTTGCTTATTTTTCTCAAAGCATGTGACTTAGATATTCTCTTGCATGTTTGCAGTTGTAATTGCAGAAGTAAATACATCATTCTGTCTCTGTTGAAAACTGAGGTACCATGAGTCATCACAGAGTTGCTCTTATTGATCCAGAAAAAAATGGTATACATTTTCACRAGGGCTTTCACTCCCTCAACTGCCTGGAAATATAAATAAGAAACTGCAGTTGTTCCAAGGAAGTGAGGCAACTGAACTGTTGGTTTAAGGTTCTATTAGAAAACATTATCTCAAATATGCAATGTTTTCAAAATAAGATGTATTAGAAAAAAACAGCAGAATTCAGTCCACAATAACAAACATATGGAGATACTTTTTGTTTGTGTGTAGCTAAGCATAGTCCTCCAGCTATTTCTGCAGAAGAGCCCTGCTCTCCTATGAGTCTTTTCTCCTTTACCAGCCCCTTGCAGTTGTCCTGGAGGCATTTGGGTGTCAACTTAAATACTAGATGCCTGAGAATAATTAATAGACTTCCACTCCATACTGTAAATGCAAATACGTTCTGTATATTACTAGAGGAAGGTGACCTATTATTATTTTTATCTTCAGTTTCTGTGCCACTTTCTTACCTTTTGAGCACATTTGTGAGTTTGCTGCATGTCATGCTGGACTACCCCAGAAAAATGATTTGCTCTGGTCTCTGACAGAGACTATCATCCTCCAGCTTGCTGTGGTTCAGTGAGGACTGTACTGGCTCTCCTGTATAAAGGATGTTCAATTAGAGATGAGTTCCTCTGGTCAGAGGTTGTTAGGAACTAATTTCTTCCCCAAGGATATTGACTTTAACTGGTAGACTTATTTAGTAGGAAATACTACAAATAGTATTTGAAAACTTCAAGATATCTTCCCTAGCTCTTGATAAATGAAACTTTTTGGGTTTTTTCTTTTAGAGTAGTTTTCTTCAAGAGAGAAAGAACACTTTAAAAAGCAAAAATTTAAACAAATAATGTATATAATGTCCAACATAATATACTTCTAGGAGGCAGTTGCATGTATGACGGAAAATTCGACACTCGTAGTAGTGTTATGAAAAGGATGATTCAGGAAATTGACATCTAAATATGTCATCTATCATCCCAAATGATCTATTTGAAAGAAAAGTCTGTTCGCTTTGATGGATGTTCAGCCATTTGAGGTTCTCAGAACCATCAGCCATCTCAGAGAAACTCCTTTATAACCAATTCTGTGAAATGTGAAGAAAATTAAATGTGATCTTTTGGTATCCACATTAAAGATATCCTAACAATTTCCACTTCTAATGGGAGTGAGGTTGTTCTAAATTATTTGCAAAACTTATTATAGTTGTKCTGAATGCTCAGTGTTGTCATAAAAGTAAGCAGCTATTTTCTACCTTAAAGATATTTGAATACAGTGCAAATTGGAACAAAAAGGAAATAACTAAGAGCAAACATGCTTACTTTAGAAACAGTATGTAGAAGTTTAAAGATCTGGTACATTATAAGATTTGCAGTCCTTTAAAAAGAGTTGTCCTATATAAATATATCTCTGTAGATGTGCATTAAATAGATATAAAAACTAGAGTATATCTTTCCCACTTACTGTTGAGTAATATTGACTATGCAGTAGAGAAAAGCTAGTTATCTCTGCTGTAAAACCGTGCCAAATATACATCTATACATGTACAGTGACCATCATGCTTATAGAAGTATGTAGTTTTATTACTGTTATTTGAATTGACTTCTCATTTATTTTTGCATGTGAGTTACTGTGGAATATTTTTAAATCAGGATATAAAGAAAAGAAATACAATTTTTTTTATACTATACATATATATTAATTACATATTTGTCTGTGAATTCTGTTATGGAAAGATATAATAGATACTCAATTACTTTACAATATCTCAAATCTGCAACAAGGTGTTCTTTAAGGTCCTGTCCAACCCAAGCCAGTCTATGATTCCATAMAATTTGTAGGGCTAGGAGGATAACTTGAAAGTCTATTATACACTCCAAAATGATGTGAGCTTTTGTAATTGCAAATGACGCTACTCAAAAAAGAAGGGTGAAGGAAAAAATTATAGGTTTAGCACCTTTTTCTTGGCCAAAACAAATATATGAGACATTACACGGCAGGTGGCCTCTGTGTGTGTGTGTGTGATGTACAAAGTCCCTGGTTTCCAGGAGCGGTCAGAACTGACTTTGCAAACGTGATAATTTTGGCTCTCAATATATGCACCTTGCCCAGAAAAGCTGTGGCAACTTCATCCACCTGCTATGTATAAAACTGCTCATTTTTTACAGTAAGTGCTACAAATCCTTGAGCAACTTGGGATCTCCTAGACAGGACAAAAGCCACTTCCATCTCAAAAGAATAAGATGTCCCAGAAGAACACAAACCTGCGTGCACTGAGAAGTGGGGATGACTCCTGCCTTGGCTGTTCCCTATTTGTAGCCTCTGGGTAGACCTATATGATTAGTAACCTTGGTGGAGGTTGGTAAAGAGAAGCAACTCCAGTCCAGGGGAATCTCTGAGACTGGGCTCACTTAACAGGCCAAATAGATGTCATAAAGTGCAGACAGGTGCAGCTGGTGCACCAAAGACAGGCTGGCAAGTCTTTGTAGGTAGTTTTTGACTGTTTGTAGGTGAAACCTTCAGCAGCTAAAAATGTGTGTCTAGACAAACTCCAGGGATTTCAGTATTCGAAGTTCATCAAAATGGGCATATCAAGACATTGCCCATCATTAGAGGAAAACCGTCATGGCTATTGTAGAACTGGGGTTTTTTTGGTTCTTGGATATCATGAACTTTCACTCTGCCAGAAACTGCTTAGTTTGTTTGCTTACACTGAAAATGCTGTGAAATCTTCCTGTTAGATCTGTGACTACAGATCCTGTTAAATTATACTACTAGATCTGTGACTACTAGATCCTGTTATAGTGCCCATAATATTTTTTTTTTTTAATGTGGAAATTGATTATCACTGGAAACCCTTCTTGGAGAAAAAAGTGGTCTGTGACAGTCTAAGTAACAGGAAATAATTGCATTGATACGACCCATACTGGTGTTAGCAGTCCTATCGATAGCACTCTGGCATCTCATGTGAACAGCTGCTGACTACAGAGTAAGGGTTGTGCAGTAATGCCAAAAAGTCATGTGAGAAGAAGAAACACCCAGTAAGACTATTTCTAATAGAGGAAATAATTGAGCTACATATCAAAGCAAAATATCTTTTGAAAGATGGAATTCAGTTGGCTCAATTTTGCAGTTTTATTTAGCAGTGAAGATGAGGGTATTATAACAATAGTGCATACTTTGAGTAGAAAAGCTGTTTGATATCAGAAATAAAAAATATATAAAGCATAACTAAAGGAAATGTCAAAGGCATGAAGGAGAAGTGGGCTCTTATTTATTCCAGTGCAGACTTTGGAAGAGAACTCAAAGAAATAAGGAGTTTGGCTTGTTTCTTTGCAAGTATTCTGCAAGGTTTGCTGCAAGCAAACCACTCATCAACAGAGTCTAGTTTCCTCTGTAAGCACGTACCTTCAATACATTGTAAACAATTTTTTCAAGTATCTGAAATGCAAAGCTTGGTTTTTAGTCAAGTTTGTACAGTCTCACCAGACAGATGCTGTAACTTCTAAATTATTTCAAAGAAAAAGAAAGATAAAAGGTTTCATGATCCTTGAAATATATGTTTGCGTTTTCCTGTATTGAAAAGATTTGAGGATGGTTTAGAAAGCTTAAGTAAATTGGGAAGTAGTTCATAATCTTTATTCAAACAATTTCACTCTGTAGTACTTGATGTCATTTTTATTAGGTAAGGCATCAGTCTAGTAAATAGGCCTCACTCAGACAAATAATAGCATATTCATTTTTATATGACAGATTATTTTTAATAAGAGAACATCCTGTTTGCAAAGTCTGCCTATAAAACTCACACATCATCAGCAAGCAGATCAGCCTCTAAAAAATTTTTTTTCATGTAAAAAGTTAGTGTTGGTCCTAAAATTTTATAGAATGAAACTGCCTAAATAGATGCAATAAGCCCTGTGGTGTTTTGGCCAGAACTCAAATTTAAAGGACCCAGCCAGGGTCTTGCAAGACATCTTCTTGCCCTCTGTTCTGTTTCCTTCCTTTGGCCTTTGTGAGAAATATGGTGGTGTTTTAAACTAGAACTTAAGATGTGCAGATCAGTGTCACCTTAGGATAACAGTGTCACCTTAGGATAATTAAAAATAATTGGAGATAATGGTTGTGTGATAGCTGAAGGGTTGCAATGTTCATCAATTAGAAAACAGGGAGAATGAAGCAGCCCCATTTACTGCCCCAGGTTTCACTGGTGTCTGAGCAGTGCAGCTCTGGAAAGTGATTTTTAAAGTTTGTTACAGAATCTGATCCTACAAGCTAAGGCAATCATATAAAAATTGAAAAACCTCACAAAATCTTGTATTTTGGTTTGGGAGAGAGAAAAGAAGAGTTCTAGTATATAATAATACACTTCACTCTTTGGAAAATTAAAGAGGAGACAATCGGAAATCTTCCTGTTTTCCAGTTTCCTAAAGATAGGAAATGCTCTAAACATCTGAAAATATGACACTGGGAAAGTACTTTCTTGTTGACAGCTTACCTAAAAATCTCAAACTTCCCCTTGCTCTGTAGACATGAGTACAACATGCTGAGAAATTGTGTATTATTTGCTAAGGTACTATCTTAAGCAGGAATCAAATTCCGAAACAAGAAGCACTATGCACAGGCATTTATTCTCCTCGGTTAATAAGGCTGCAAGCTGTCTGGTTTTGCTGGCATCCCATGTGGATTCACTGGGTCAGGTAGTCAAGTGAATGTTTGTTCTATCATTTATTGAACATATGCTTCTTTTATTCAGTGGGAAGAATTTTAGGTTTGAAGAACTGTAATTTCTTTCAGTCTGAACAGACAGGTCACTCAATACAGGTATTAAATGGCATTTATTATTTAGCAAAACAATTATTTATATTGATCTTTTTAATTTGTTTACCTCCACGTTACTTCCTCCAGTAGTCAGTTGCTCTATAAAACTAACAAAAACTCATTGGAGAGCTGTTAACCAGAGATTATTTAAACTATTTCATTTCAACTATGAATTGAACTATTTTTCATTATTCAAGTTAAATTGTAAATAGTGACCTGCCTGATTTGGTTTCTCCTGTTCTCCATCATTTTTGAAAATTTTGTATTACTTAGTAATTCAATGCAGTATGTGACATGAGAAAGGTTTCAAAACTGGTGTCTGAAGTTCTAACTTTCCTTTACAGAGAAATTATTTTGCTTTGTTTCCTGTCTCCACCCCCCTGAAGAGTTTCAATATGTGTTGCAGACAATTTGATGCTTTCAGGATAGTTTCAGTGCATGTTCTTTCTTTTTTGTCCATTTGAATCTTAAGAGTTGCAGGAAATACAGAAAATAATGCTTAAAACAAGCAACATTTCAGTGGAAAGAAATTCACTGCTTTTATAAAGCGATAGCCTGGATTGCAGAGTGCCTGCTCCATACAGCAGTCCATTTTGAGTGTAAGCAGAGAAAGGCATGAAAAGGAACGTTTTGCCAGCTCGCAGCTTGGGAGGTCCCAGTGGAGAGAGAGACTGTGGACAGCTGAAGTAAGCTAAAGCAGTTCATAAACATGTCAACTCACAGCCTCAGTCTTTCCCAGAACCCACAAGTCACAGGAATATGAGTTCTGAAAATGCTTTTTTTAATCCTTCCTTTCGCATTTAGATAGAATATCTTGATTATATATGTGGAAATAATTGTTTACATGGGAGTGCTCTAATGAGAATGTATATGAAGACATTCCCTGTATAAAATTTGCTGAAAATGCAGTATATAAAGTAGTTAACAGTTTGCAGTACATGACCTCTTGGTTTTTCATCGTTATCCTGAATTTTCAAATGTGATTTATTTGATATTTTATCTCAATTATATTAACTTTTTTAAATTAGTATTTTATTTTTTTATTCCTCAGGTCTGGCAAAACGCCTCAGCAGAGAAAGAGAATTTTCATGTGGCCTTGAAAAAGGAAGAAAATCAAAGCACCCAGGAGTGTGATTCTCAAGATGTAAGATTAGCTCACCTGGAAAACAGGGTCTAATCTAATTTGTATGAAAACATTAATGCTTTAGGCGACTATCAATGGGACTTTTCCTATTCAAGATGGTACACATATTTTATAAGCCAGCTGTGTTCTGCATTAAAGTGCTGAGGAGCAAATGCTCTTTGCTGTCAATCTGTGCACATATATTATCTGGATTTCTTTTAAAAACTACTTAGTAGAACTGGTACAGCTGTTGCAGGAAGAGCCATGGTAAAAAGTGTGTCATTTGATGTTTAACCGTTTCAAGAATTTGTTTGATCCTGGTTAAAGTGTTCCTGTATTATAGTGAAATGCAAAAACCTTGTTTACATATCTACATATTTATTAGTAATTTATTTATTACTAATAATCAGGCACAGCCTTCACAGATGCCTCATTTAATAAAGCAAAACCTTTGGGGAGATGTAAGAGACAACAGCATAGGAGTTGAAAGTATGTGGTATCGTTCACTGCCAGTCTAGGAAAGCTGCAAGCTGTGTTTTTCTTATGACAGCTCTGACAGAACGCTAAATCTGCTGCTTTTACTGAGACAAAACACTCATTCAAACAGCATGGTAGGAGCTCTTAACAGAAATCTCAAATGCATGTATTGTGGCTGTAACTATAACAAAACAAATGGAACAGGAAAAAATGAGCAAGACAAATTTTGTTGAGAGAGTCTGCTCAGACTGTTGAAGATTGTCTGCTCAATAGTCCAAAAAGTATAGTGCTACCTTGACTAATTTGCAGGTGAAATATATATATTGAATATTCAATGTATATTGAATATATTGTTATATCTCAAGATATAACAAAATCCTGTGGAGGTACTGGGGTAGCTTGCTGTTAGTGATCATGGCAGTGTGAAGAAAATTCTGGAAAAAAACTCTTAGATGATTCAGTATCCAACAAATTATTAAAAAAAAATTATATAATGTCCATTTATTATAAATATGTTACAATTTTATTCAGTTACAAGTTACTTCCCCTCTGCCATATCCTCCTAGAAAACAGGGAGAAATTGTATATCCATAAGAATGCATAATTTGCTGTTGCACATTTCTTAATGTCTAAAGGTAAAGGAAACTTCATTTTGTTAATAGAAATTGAAGGAGGAGAAGAAAAACATGTAAAATTATGAAGTTGGAGTGAACTCCATTTAGATTATGACTAGAGATTAGTTATCACTTGGAAAAGTTATGTAAAGCTTGATGAAATGTAGAATACTTCCAGTAGAGACTGAAGTAATTGAGGCTAAATATTTGTGTAAAGAGGTTCAAACAGCTCTTTTTAACAGAATTGAATACACAAAAAGAGAAAGAAAAAGAAAAAGAAATTTAACACATTTCAAAAATCAAAAGAGTATTTAAGTTCTGTAAGAAGTAATGCCATGAAAGACACCTAAAAGATTCACTTTTACCTAAAATCAAGGTTTTAGTTATTTTAATTAGTGGGTGGTTGTTTTTTGTGCTTTTAGCAACTAGTATTTTTAGGCATTTAATTAGTCAGCATGGTATGCTCCTTGGTATGAGAAATTTGTCACTGTGGTGGCACATCCCCTTCCCCCCCCCCAACAAAGAAAGCAGATTATTGCAATCGGAATTAGAAGTGTTGAGGAGTTGAACTGTTTTTCGAGATTCAAGCTAAGTTAAAATCTAACCCTATCCCCTGCATTTGTCTAAGTAACATTATAATTCAAATAAAAAGAAATTAGATTATATATCTATATTATCTATTATAACTTATATTGTTAGACTATAATGGAATTTTTATATTATTTAATCTCTCAATTATCATATTTTAAGACCAATTTTATATTCTATGGCACTCACATTTCCTTTAAATTTTAAATCTTTATGGTTTGTTAAGTCTGTATTTGACAAAATCTCCTCCATGGAGGAAAGAAGTAGTAAAATCAAAGAAAGCATACCTTAGGGTATTCAAATTAACTCTGCCTTGCCAGATAATGTTCCTTATTGTAAAATTAAGCAGGCAATGGTTTTCTCAGTTTTATCTTGCTTATAAACATGTTGCTATTATAAATTCATTTTTCTACTAAAAAATGAGCATTATGTAATATTCATAGCTCCATTCTGTTCATATTTTTAAAAAATCAGTCTAGGACTCACACTAATACACAACACACTGTGCTTGCCGTGTCTGTTGAAGGAGCAGCTTTGACAGCAAAATTACAAAAATTATTGTGAGGACAACCACATCTCCAATCAAGGAAGGCATAAATAGTGTAGTATTTATCCCAACCAGACACAGAATTTTTGTGTAATTAAAAAACTTACAGGGAGACACGTTGCTCCTGTACACATGAGACTTTTATGATATATCTTTATATATATACATGTATATAAAAAAAATTTTGAGGCCATCATGGGAGAATAAAACATCCCAGTTTGTCAGAATACCCTGATTTCACTTTAAATACCACAAAAGCTTCAATAATGAAAACGAGAAAATGTTCTTCTAAATTGAAGGATTGACTAAAGGAAAGCAATAAATTTTTCAAAGAAATCTAAAGCATTAAATATGTTTTTCATAACAGTTTTAAGTATTTTACAAGTCTAAGGTCCATCCTTCTACCCTTTTCATCCTGTGGATTGCTCACACTGGTGACTAAAGTAATTTTCCTGATTGTTGTGTAAGTTGAAACTTTTCTTTATCTTATGCACACTGCCCATCTCACCACGGGCTAACATGGACATAAAAATGGTACAGGTGATGACATCGGGCTAGCAACCTCTTCCCAATTTTTTAAAATTATTATTATTGTTATTGTTATTATTATCTCACATTAACAGAGACAGAGAGACAGAAGGAAGAATTCAAATTATTTGCTTTGAGAATTGAGCTAAAAATGTCTCTTTCCACAATTAACTTTCATACAATGACATTAAAGATACCACCTTAACTTCTGAAAGAACTGGAAGGAATTTATTTTCCCAAAGGATGGTATTACTTCAGTAATACTAAGCTGCAATTTGTACCTGTGAACACGATCACTTGAAGAAGATTTGACACTTGGGAAGAGTTTTTATTGTATTTTTATCATTACTTGGTTATGCGTAATTTTTTCTGAAGTTTTTACAGCTGCTTAACTCCCAATGATGGAAGATTAAGGTTGAATGGTTAAGAACATATGACAGGTTCAAATGCACCATTTTTAAAGAAAAATGAATGAGAATTAGGGTAGTAAAGACTAGAGAAGACCATGCAATATTACAGATATTAAGGCAAAAAATAAAGCAAAATGGTTAGTTGCTGGTTTTAACTGGTATTTTTTAGTCTGTATGGCTAAGCATCTGTCTTAAATTTGTGATCTTTCTGCGATTTTGTATTTATGGGTTTATGCCTGTTCACAGTAATTAATATAGTTTACATTAGAACATATACAAATGAAGATTTATTGACGAATGGAATACAGACTAGCCAATTTGGAAATTAGACACTGCTGATATTTATCTGTAATGAAATTTGACATGGGACCAGTAGTAGCCGGAAATAGGTAGGATATCCTGTGATACATAAACTGAAATTCATCGAAGACCAAAAAAATATTAACTTCCATTTTCTTTTAAAATTTTCCATTATTTAGATTATTTTTACTTTATTAGAGGCATCTTGTCAATACTACTTTTTCTTAGCCTTATCCAGAGACATTTTCCCATGTCTGGCTCCTGGAAGTCTCAGAACCAGAGTTCTGCAGAGCTCTTTCCCCTCTATGTTTTTTTGGTTTTTTCTGTCTTCCCAAAAGCTTTTAGGAGTTTATTTTGGCTTTTACACCAGAATGTACTTTATTTCCTTTTCATATCAAATAATTCTTATGCGTGTAACATATCATTTAAAACCACCTATTTGGTATTGCTAAAATATCAAAGAATTTGTAAAATGATTCTTTGTTCTGTTTTCATCTTAGAATTTTTGCTCTTTGTCCTTGTAGAGTCTTCTCTGATAAATAAAAGTTATAGTGCTTTTATTGAGGCTAAATGCCTTAATTTCCTGCAGTAAACAAACACTATATGTTAATTAATCATTCAGTGACAAAGGACATTGAGTATTGGAGCCAAACTTGTACATGTTTCTAAGCAACCGCACCATTTTGCTTCATTTTTCTCCATCAGTTTCAGTTGCAGAGCTTTGATCACATTGTACTCTCCCATTGTTTTCCTAAGGGAGTAATAAGAGAAAAAAAGAAACCATTGTTAAAACAAAATTTCAAACTAATAAAATCCTTAAAGTAAATTCAATTCCATAAATGAGGACCATAAAGGTCATGAGAAGTTACATCATCTAAGTTTAACCATCCCCTCAGTACACTGTGATCTAAAACAGGAGAAGGATATGAAAACTGCAGAGGTGTCTTGTGAAAAGGTATATGCACATTTCACATACTTTTTGCTCTGTATCTTTCTTCTAAACAGTGAGGGTTAAAACAGCTTGCAATAGAGAGCTGTAACAAATTCATGAGCAAATCTGATAAAACATGTCTCAATAAACTGTGAATCTAACTTGGTTAATGGCAACTAAGAGAACTAGTTTGTCAGTTGACCTAACCACACCGTCCTTTTCTCCTGCATCTGGTTTTCTTTCTTCAGAACTAGCTCAGTACTTTCTCCCCCATCGTACTCTACAAACATCCTCCTTATCTGCTTTTTGTGTCCTCTGAAGCCAAAAGGAGTAGTGATGCAAAGGAACACTAAAACTGCAATGTTTGGTCAAATAAATTTGTATGATGCTCTTTAGCAGCAGCAGAATTACTTTCTAACTGCAAAAGCTGTTATAATATCACTTATTTAAACTTGATTTCCTGTCCATTTGTGATTTGATTATTTGACTTTAATAATAGTTACAATTTTTTGACCATAAAACCAGTTCTTACTCACTGTGTTGATGCAGTGGAAAACCCTTCTATGTACATCGTTCAACTGTTCACAGCAAAAATTGCATAGTTTAATAGCCAATGGACATGCTGAGTTCTAACTGGCTTGTTGAAAATTCTTTTTAAATGAAGAATGCACACTTGCTTTATCCACCTTCGTAATTTGTACATCCAGCTGTGAAGCTATCCAGCTTTGCTGTGTTATTTACTAGGAGAATTGAGTACCATAACTTCTGAAATTTTGAGTACATTAGTGGTCAAGCTGCAGATTTTGTAACCAGAAATTTCACACACAGATACTTTGTTAATTGGACTGCATGCTAAACTGACAAAAGCAACACAGCATTTCAAGGCATATCCCCCATCTCAATTTTTCTGTCGTGTTAAATTTCTCACTTAGTGCTCTTGATTTTTTTCATTTTACAAAATGTATTGTTTAAGGCTAAATGCACTTTTATGAAAATTTGATTTTGCAGGCACAAATAGATTGTTAATATGTTTCCTAAAGTTTATGTAGACCAAGAAACAAGTGTTCACCACCACCAAATTTGTTCTGTTTCTCTGCCATACAGAAGAAAATCAAAATAAAAATTCTGTAGCGCTTAATCATAAAAATTGTAAACATTGGCCAAACTAAATTTGAAGGAGATGTTAAAAAGAATCTGTGCAATTTGGAAAGAGTTAGTAACAGTGAAAACAGCAAAATGGTCTGGCCAACTATCAAACACACTTGAATAAAAGATTTTTTTCCTGAAATCTCTGGAAAAGTTTGTGCTTTCATACTTAGAATTCTCAGTGCTGTGTTTTGGAGCTTTTGAAGTTGAGTCATCAAATGTTAGATCTTTCTTGACATTTTATGATAAAAATACTGTATATATGATTTATTGACTACGTTTGTCTTACAAATATGCCCATAATTGCCAATTATATGGCAGAAGTTCTGGAAATAACACTCAGAAAACTTAATGGTGAAGTAAATAATTCCTCCACATAGAAGATACAGAGATTATTCTATAAAATTAATCCATTCATGGGTGAAATTTCGAGATCTGTCACTAGTGGTTAAATATAACTCATTAAATTATTATATTTTTTATTAAAATGAATTAAGGAAGGGGTAGGAAAGAGAGGAGGCAGGACTCTAAGCATCAGAGAAATCTATCTTTCTGTCTTATTTCACTGCTTTGAGTCATGAAACTACTTCAACGACTAGTCATCATTTACTGTGTACATGGACAAAGACTGGCTATGATGGCAAGTGTTGAAGGTTTGCTTTCTGAATCTGGATAAAAGCGGATTGCTTGTGTGGACACATGCAAACGAAACTAGGACAAAACATAACTGATTGAAAAGTCTTTAGAAACTGAGGAAAATACCACTAGCAGAATCACTCTTCATCTCTGATGAACCTATAAATGCGATAGTTTCAGTYAAAGCTTTGAGAAATGTTAAGCTTAGCTGAATGAGGAAAGCAACTAAATATTCCAAATACTCCTTCCAACCTAGTGAAGTTTTTTGACAATGAACAGAGCAAATACTAATTGAATCTCCAAAACATTAGGAACTGTGCTTCTGAATGAGATCAGGACTTAGTCTGCCATCCCTGCTCCCTTTGAAACAGCCAGCCTCAGGGTCCTTAAAAAGGAAGGCAGAAGAAAACACAGAAAATAGTTTGGGATAAAAGACCTGCTTTGTTCTAAATGCCAATGGCAGGAAATAAACAAACTTCAGCAATGAAATTAGAATTATTAGCTTTTTTCGTTTGTTGTGCTGTCACTTTCATAAATACAAGAGTATTTTTTATAATCTTGTATGAAAAGTTAATTAGAAGACAGTCTTTACCATGCTAACAATAAGTTGCACTTTTTAAAATGTTGTGACATTTTAGTCGTTCAGTATTTTTCAGCTAGACCAAAGCACGTGTGTTGAATTGTCTTCTTCTTACTTTATAGCTTCCGAGGTATTTGGTCTTGCCCACCTCTGCCATATTCTCTGCCTTTTGATCTGCAGTCCTTATCCACCTGTCACTTCAGGCACAAACATGAAAATAGCCAGCATTATTTGGTTGTGTTTTTATGTTGACCCTGCATTCACATACTGCCCTCCTGTATTCCTGGAAAGACATTAGCTAATGTACAAAGGGTCATCACCTGGCTATTGTGCCTTCATTTAGCCCTTGGTGTTAGAGATTTTTCTTCCTAAAAATATTTTAGTATGTAGCTTAAGAGCTTGCTTAAATTTCTCTGGAAGCACTAAGAAGAGAGACACACAAAAAATCATTTAATATTTATTCTAAACTTCAAGTCATCTGCGTTGAAATATTAAACTGCATTGCTTGCAGAGATACCTGTGTCTTGTTCAAAGTCTTCAGATGGTGAAAGACAGGTAGTGCCTCTTCCCTGCCCTCCCTTGAAGCCAGCACAGATTTAAAACTTACCTGTGACTAATAGAGAGCAAGTGCAAACAGAACTCATACAACTTTCTGCCCAACAGCAGGGGAACCAGTCCATATTGTGAAATGTCATGTTATACTTGGTATAAATGCAAGAACATCCTTGAAGTATTCCTGACAATATTTTAAATTACAACCTGCTCTGTTAGGATGGTACAAGAGGATTCAATGGAGTTGTATTAAGCTAACAGGACTGACTTGAGACCAGGGGGGTTTTTTACCTTCTAAATATTTTCTTCACAGATGCTTTCACTCTTTTGTTACAATCTTAGCATTCTATTAGCAGTTTGGTAATAATCATTCAAAAAAAATKGTCACTCTTTGGAAGAATAGCGATTGATTCTTCTCTGATAGAAATGGAGAAAGCTGTTTTTTGCCCATTTGTGTATACCTCTGTTCAAGCATACTTTGAAGGGCACTTTTCACTGTGTTTCCTCCTTGGTGGTGCAAGGTGCAGGAATGCCTGCTCTTGTGGGGGGAGCTCACAGTTCCTCCCTGACGTATGTCCCTGAAATACCGAAATCTTGATTCAAAGCTTTGCATGATCCCAGTATCTCTTCCAGCAGGTACTTCTAAAATCTCATCTCCGTAAAATAAAAAAAAACACACAGACAACATTTCATTTTATTTTCCAAAAGCAATTATTTTTGCTTTTTGATAGTTTCTACCATGTCACGCTCTCAATCTGTCCTTTTGTAATTAGTGTACCTCTCACAGGAGAGAATCTGACAGAGAGTCACACAGATGAACAAACAAAATAATCCACTATTTGGAATAGAGGGAACTAGCAATGATAACAGAAGTTTAATATTTTACTTTTTTTGTCTGTCACTCAAGGTTTTGAAAGGTATTCTAGTACATTGGGTTTAAATTTCTCCATTTGTCAGGTGATCTTTAGCTGAGGGACAGGAGATATATGTAGTGTGTGTATTTGTATATTTATGTGTTTTTATATATATATATAAAAAATATATGTGTTTGTATATATGCCTGAGATTGTATGTGGTTGGGATTCGGTTTGGGCTGCGTTAAACCCAGTTTACAGATATAGCCAGAGATTGTGTTAATACCCATCTGACTCAGTTTAGTAACCAAACTGATATAAATCCACAACCACTATATGTATGTGTGTGTGTGTGTGTGTGTGTGTGTGTGTGTGTGTGTGTGTATGTATGTGTGTGTATACACCTGATCCAAAAGAACTGGTTACAATCCTGGCTATAGAACTGTTGTTGACTGATGGCATATTGAAAGTCATTGCTGTTTTTCAATCTGTAATTTATTTGTTAATGATATACGTTTCCCAGTGACAAGGAATCAATAATGAATGTTTTATGCTTTTACAACATAAAGACATAGGAGTTGCTTTCTTTAGAAAAAGTCCCTACTATCTTTCTCCAACAGTGATCCATATGGCATGCTACTAAAAAGAAAAGAACTCTGAGTGAACAAATATGAAATTCTACAGACAAAAGCCCTTATTGCTCTTTTCCTTCAAGATGGCCTTTGTTATCTGGTGTATGAAAAGAGTATGCAAGACTACTCACTTATAAAGCATTGTTTTTATCATTTGCTTTTATTTTCTCTGTGGCAAACCTGGTTTTTTTCTTCGTTTGCATATGTCTGAAGCAGTTGACCTATACTTTCATTAATTTCAACGCATATTTTTTGCTTCCTGTCTTCTATGAATTATCTTGGTGAAATAGGTTACCTGATTTTATTTTTTAGTATGTACAGTCCGAGCAATTTCTGGTTATGTAAATGATCTTATATTTCATTAGCATTATTTCTGTTCTGTTCATTACACAATCTGCAATACTGCTCCTTATTCGACCTATAATATCTTTTGTCCTCAAATTGCTCACCTAGAAGTCACCCAAACCCTCATTTTTTCTAAACATGATTAGGCTTGAAACATATTTTTAAATCTAGCTTAATAGTAAATAATTTAAATGGAAGTTTTGGCAGGACCACACTTTTAAGGTTTTGAAGTATTAAAAGTCTACTAAAAATTACTACTCTGTCATCTGACTTTTTAGTCTTTATCTAGGACATAAACCACATGTTTTTGTTTGATGTTTTGTTTGATTTTTTTGCCATAAAATGAGTAGGTGGTTTATTAATAGACTTTGTTTTAATCAATACTGCCTTGATTATTCCCTATATTAATCCAACTTTTATTTGCTATTGTCTAGAGTGGGAAAATTTGGAAAAGAGTTCCCCACATCAATCAATTTGCATCTTCACAGAGGTTCACTTCAGTAGCTTAAACATGACTAAACCCCCCAACTGTTATGTTGGAAAGAGTCTTGATGACTTAAAACTTTAAAACAAAAATCTAATTTTCACTCCATTTAAATGTATCAGTTTTAATAGCAAAACAAGTAGACAAATTCCAATGTGAACTAATTTTAATGACCAAAGATTATCAGTGTTTTACTATATTTCATGTTTCTACCTCTTTTCTTATGGCATGATTAATTCTACTCCTGGAGGGACTTTAAGTACAGTAGAAGATTCAGTGTTGAGTAAATCTCTATTTTCATAACAGGAGATCTCCTTGGTTCAAAAATCTACTTTGTAATTAATTTTATTTATGCTGTGCAACTCTGTTTTCCCAGATATTAAAAAGTATATTGGCAAAAAGTATAACTTTATTCCTGGAATAAAATGACAGCAATTAATGTAACAAGATTTTCCATACCTTGAGAGTCATCTGACTTCCCCGTTCAGTGACTTTATATTCCCATTCAAGGATTTTTATACTTAAGAGATCCTGCCATTTAGACAAGAAAATAGTAATAGAGAAGTTCTAACTGTAATGCTGATTTTTAACTGTTTGTTACTATTTCCTCACTCATAAAAGATGCTTGTAATTACTTTTCTGTTCCTTAGGACCACTTGTAGGAGTAAAATTCACTACTGGTGATGAGATTTAAACATGAGGGGAAAAAAAGCTGGATAAGCATCAAGTTGTTAAACTTGCTGCCACAAGACTATATTGTTAAAGACTATTATAGGGATGATGGGAGTCTGGGATGAGCTTAGCTATGAAAACTTTGTTCCATTTCATCAACTAGCCTTAAAAGAAGACATAATGATTTTTTAAAAAAATTTCTTTCTTTAGGAAAACTTTGAATATTTTAGGAAAAAATATGAAGTACTTATCTCTGACATTTGCATTGACAGGTTGCCAAGACGTGTTTGGGGAATCATAATAATTCAACATCTCGTTTGAAGGCAGCAGAAACAGAGACAAGCTTTCAGGTATTCTCTTTTGGAGTAATTGTTGGGGTTTTACTAAAAGGTCTTGTGAAACATGCAATTATTTGAAGTATACTTACACATTCTTCACTAAGTTTTGTCTCACAAGAGAAGACTACTTAGTTCAGACTTTGCATCTGATTGCAATTCATTTGTTCAAAATGTTTTCTGACTGGTAACAGTTTGCAAAACTATTGAATATTTGAGGAACTAGTGGTCAGATGACACAGTAGTCAGATGACTTAGTAGTCAGATGACTTAGTAGTCAGATGACTTAATTTGATAGTGTGATGTCTATACCCTAGGAAGCAGGAGAAGGGAAAGATTTCCAAAATAATTATATATCTGCAATTATATGAGGCTGTATGCAGCCATGTTACCAATGGAAAAATTTTAAGCAAGTTGTACACCTGAGCTGTTCATTTGATGGACCAAGAAAATATCAAAACCACCATGAGTATAAAGCAGCATCAGACTTGTATGGCTTTGCACTGTAAAGATTTTTAAATATACTTCCTTCAATAGAGATCAGAACACTTTTCTAGGCACAGTTGGCAAATATCATATTCTGCTGCAGTAGTTTATGACTGGTACATCATTTTAATAGAAATCCAGCTCTATGTGCACTATTGCCATGGATTTTTAACATACTTTTTTTATTTGCTTATGTATATACGTTTTGTACACACAATGTTTACACTGATGCCGTTTTCACCTCTACAGAAGTTGCGCAGCCCTCCATGGACTAAACCCGAAGATAGAAAATCTCCTGAAAGAAATGAGAAAAAATTTGAAAAATCAGTTAGTGCACAAGAAAAAAAGCTCTAAATGCTACTAATCTACATTAAAAATGCCAATCACTTGCTTCCATCCTCATATTCTGTTAGAGCAAAGGCATGAAATGTCCCAGGTTTCTAAAGCATGTATTTTTCACTATTTTATGAATGTTTGTATATTAGTCTAGAACAGACCAATCAGTACCTTCCAGCAATAATCCAAAATGAATGTTTGAGGAAATGCTTTGTAATGCAGTACAGTTTTTGAACTCTTGTTCTACCTGATCAGTAATGGCATACTATAAATTCCCTTCTTTGTAAACAACAGTCATTCTCAAGTATTTTCTCAGTCTGTTCTATTTCATGTAACTTTATGGCAGATTAGGTTTTTAAATTAAGATTATGGGGTGGTCAGTGGGGGGGGGGAGCGAAATATCTGTGTAACCATATTTGAAGTACAACAGTGAAAAGGGAACTGTGAGTGGGGGCCCATGTATACTTACCTTTCAGTAATACCATTTCAAATCTACTTACTTAAACAATAAAAGATGTTTATTTCGTTCTTTTTTTTCTCACTGCTATCTCAACTAGTCCATTTTTGAACACTGAAGAGCTGACAGAATTGGAGTTTAAGCAATGGAGATAGAGAGGATCATCACTCTGGGGATTCAAGCAAAAATTTTTGCAGGTGGTACTGAATTACAATTTTATAGCTTGGATAGCAGCCATGGGAAGTCGGTTCCATCCTTTATATTTGTGCTGATCTTAACAGGATGAATATACTTTAAAGGGTAAAGCCCCATTTTATCTACTACAGTTGGCCTTTGATCACTCCAGCAGAGAGAAGCATATTGATTGGAGTAAGCTCTGTCACTCATGGATTCTTTCAGTTTCTCCTTGGTCACATACTCTATGACAAGAAAGCAGAAAGCAAGGGAGAAGGAAGAGAGAATATTTTTGCTTGTTTGTGTGTATGTCATTACTTGTCTAATTTAAGAATTCATATGCCATATCTTGTTGAGATGCAAGTCTTTCAAGAACAGTAGGAACAGTAAATTGCCTGATGCAATGCTGCTATGGTTTCCTCTTGCAAGAAGTGTTTTAAGCAGTTGTAACTTGTAAACTCCCACATT
Source organism: Amblyornis subalaris (assembly GCA_018881555.1). Lineage (NCBI taxonomy): Eukaryota > Metazoa > Chordata > Aves > Passeriformes > Ptilonorhynchidae > Amblyornis > Amblyornis subalaris. The sequence continues at coordinate 79,459 of JACAXG010000248.1, read as the reverse complement.
TGTCTTACTGCACATAGCAGCAGAACTGTTACTTAATTTAAAGTAATTTACTTATATTAATTTACTTTTTCTTGCTTTGCATCAGTTTAAAAGCAAATAGACAAATATTTTATTTCATTTAGTGGTGTTCTCTCTTCAGTTTTAGCATTTAAGATTTTACTTCTCCTTCAACAGTCTCCTTCAATACCTGCCTTTTCCTTGCTGATGTGAATAATCTTTCATCCTGACATTTTGTATATGCCCCTCTACTCAAAGGTAGATATCTGCAGAATGGTAGGTTTCTCTGCCTTGAGAAAGTATAATTTTAAAAAGAAAAAAAGCTCATGGGCTGACCAAATTATGACAAAGTACTCCTTAATCAAGTCACACCAATATTGAGGAAAAGACTATCCAYGTTAAGGGTCAAAAGAAGTGAAATCGTGGCCACAAAATTAATCAGAAAAGAGATGTGGCTTTTCACATCTGATCCTAAACCTTGCTGAAAAGAGTCTGCTGTATTTCAGATTTTTCAGTGAGCAAGAGACTTGTGATCTTGTCATATCTACAGCTGGCATTAATTTCTAGTGATGTCAAAAGCAACATTTCTTTGTATATGACATACCTTAACCGAAAAGGTCACCGAAACTGTTTCAGTCATCCGTCAAGAAAGGATCTTCACCCCACAGCAGTTGAAGCCCTCCAGCAGGACAAAAGACTGTGAGCACGATGCCTCCTGTAGCTTTAGCAAGAAGTGTTTGTCAATAGGATGCCCTTGTTCAGGCAGCCTGTAGTAGACACCAACCACAAGGTTCCTTTGTTGCCTTGGTCGCTGATTCTTACCCACAGGCTTTCTACTTGCTCGTGGCTGTTCTTCAAAGACAGCTCCTCACACTGAATCCACTTCTTGATGTAGAGGGCTATGCCTCCATCTCTCCTTCCTCTCCTGTCTTTTCTGAACAGCCTGTAGCCAGGCAATAGTCATACCCCAGTCACAGGATTCATCCCACCAAGTTTCAGTAACGCAACAAGGTCATAACTTTCTAGCAGTATGCTGGCTTCCAGCTCCTGTTTGTTGCCTGTGCTGCATGCTTTGGTGTAAAGGCAACTCAGCTGGCCTGTCGGCCATGTCACCTTCCTAGAAGAACACCCCCTTTTGTCCTTTGACATAATTTTCTGGTGTTTCCCTGTTAGCTTTTATTACCTTAGGAGTCCTCAGCTTGTCCCCGTAAGACTGCAAGTGCCTTCCAGTGTGGCTCACACACTTCAAAGTCATCAGGGTATACAGATGCACTTCAGCTGGGCTATCAATTTCAGCCCCAACACTAACTTGCCTCACCAAGGCACATCTCTACGAAGCCTGGTTTTCTTGCCTTCCCCCTCCAACTCTAGTTTAAAGCCCCCACAATCAGCCCTGCCAACTCAAGGGCTAGAATCCTTTTTCTCCTTTTAAATAGGGGAATCCCATCTGTCTCCATCAGATCTGATGCTATATAAACCACTCCATGATCAAAAAACCCAAAATTCCACCGATGCCACCAGTGTCTAAGCCATGCATTGATCATGTGGGTTCTCCTGTTCCTTTCAGCATTCTTCCCTGCTACTTAAAGAAATTGAGGAAAACACCACCTGTGCTCCTGTTCCTTCAAACAGTCATCCCAGTGCTTGGAAGTTCTCTTTGACTGCCCTATGGCTTCTGTCATCAACCTTGTCACTGCCAACCTGGGCAACGAGCAGCAGGCTATAATCAGAGGGCTGAATCATTCCAGGGAGTCCCCTGGTAATACCCCTGGGCTGGTTTGGCTGTAAACCAGCAGGGGAAATTAACCCCACACCGAATACCTCGAGAGATGTTAGGTCAAAATTACAATTTTAATAAAAAAGGTTAAAATAAATGCAGTAATACAGAAACACGGGCTTAAACAAACCAACAGAGTCAAGGTACAACCTGACACCCTGCTGACCAGGGTGGTAGCTGTGCAGGCACTGGTCCTGCAGGAAGGCCTGGTAGTCCAGTCCCAGCAGTGGAGTGGAGTAGCTGAGTCCAGTTCCAAGGAGTGGAGTAGCTAGCTGAGTCCAATTCTGAGGAGTGGAGTCCAGTTGAGTCGAGAGTACCACCGAGAGTGGAGTCCCAAGAGCGGAGTCCCATCAAGTCAAGGGTATCTTCTATCCAAAACCCTTGTTTTATGCTGTGCTTCTTGGCTGGCCCCTCCCGCAGGGGTGGGGACTTTCACAATGGAACAGGATCTTCCTGATGTTCTATTGGTTGCTTTGGTAACGAGCTTGGATGAGTCCTAGGGTCCTCCGAGATGTTTCCAAGGGGTTCAGGCTAATTAGTCAGGCTGGGTCGTGCTAATGGGCCATTAGCTGAGATCAGATAACCAGGGTGGGTGGTGCTTGCTGTGGGCTGGAGTGCTTATCTCAGTTGAGATAAGGAGTCCCAGGTGTGTAATTATGAAATTTATCCAGCTTTTGCAGGTGGTAATAGAATATATAACTAACCTAGGACAACCCCTTACCCACACCCAAGGGAGGCAGCAGACTTTCCTGTGGGATGGTATATGGGGCTTCTCCCAGTTTCCCTCAGAACGGAGTGGCCCATTACAATTACCCTTCTTTCTAAACACTCGAAGTTGTGATCCATCAGGCTGACTGACCCCAGACAGACCTTCTTCTCCACCATCTGTCTGACCCTCACGTTCCAGAGCCTCATACCTACTCTGTAAGGGCACTTGGGAAGGTAAGAAAGGCTGGGAAGGGATTCTCCTACCTCCCTGAGCAGGAATCTGTTTCCATTCCCCCTTTTTCTGCCTGATAGCAAGAGGATCAGGGCTCCCCCAACTCTTGCTAAGCTTCCATCTGCTGCATTTCTCTCAGGTGTGGAAGAGTGTGACTCCACAGTCTATTTCTCTTTCACATTCCTTGATACTTCTCAGCCTGTTTAAATTGGGATTTTTTCTCATAGACACCTTAAACACACACACATATATAGAAAACAGGATTCTTAAACTACATAAAATAGAAGGCACACAAATAAAATACGTATTTCTGGATATTATTAACTGCTTTGAGATTTTTCCAGAAATTCATCCATTTCTGGAATTTCTCTTTAAGAATTAAATTTGAGGGATTCCTTCAACAAGTAAAGAAATAGTGCTAATAGTTCATATGCTTCTCTAATACCTTTTAATATGAAGGTTTGACTTAAAAACATGAAAGTAAACTATCTGTCCTAGGTAACCTAGTTGACCCAAAAAAATCATGTGTTCCATGTCTTCTCTGTATCAATACATGCAGTCTGTTTACTATCTCTGTAAAACCCAGCAGCTGGGAAGCAGAACCTGTGTGTTTTAGCCTGGGTTCATGGAGGGGGGGGGGAGAAAAGGGGAAGTTGATGTGACATTCCTTTGAAAAGAGGGTACAGAGATGCAGCGAGCTCCCTTTTGTTCTCTCCGGGCTCCAAAGAAGGTTGCCTCGGGCAGGTCTCCGAGTTGCAACCCCAGAAGCTGCACTTCTCAATCTGAAATTGTTTCAGAGTGGATTTTACAACACCTTCAATGTTTGTTTTCTTTTTTTTCCTGCTGCTTGTCAGCTCCTGTGAGGCAGGAGGGTTTTTTTGTTCTGCTTGGGCTCTGGAGAATTTCACAATACCTTTCACTGCTGCTGCCTGCTGCTTCGCCCAGAAAGAGTCAGACCTGCCATTTTCCAAGGAGGAGTCAGGCCTGCTTTCCACGAGTTTTCCAGCCAGTGCCCCCAGTTCCAGTCACAATGAGGAGATGTCAGACCCTGCAACTGCCCAGAAGTCTCTGCCAGCATTTTCAGCAGCATCAGAGCCTTCTGGACAAAAATAGGTTTTTTCCAGGTTTTGTTTTGCCCCTGTCCCCATTGGTTGTTTTTAGGGGGGAGGGAGCATTCTGGAACTGCGGAGGCTCAGTTGCTGTGTTGTTTTTAATTGTTTTCTCTCGGATATGTCATCCAGAGAGGGGGACTTCTCCGCCATCTTGTCCTTTTCCTCTGGTCCACATGGGCTGCTACGGCAGCCACCATCTTGGGAGGACAGGCTTCTCCCCCATCTTGTTTTCTTTGTTCCCAGGGGAGTGGGACTTGTTCCCAGGGGACCTGACTCAGTACCTTTGTATCTAGTGCTTTTTGCTGTTATCTTGGTTGTTGCTGTTTAACTTTTTATTAAACTGTTATTTTTTTCACTTATATCTTCTTGCATTCATCTCTCCTTGTTGGTGAAAGGGGAGTGGTTAAAACTAAGGGTAAGTAACTCATTTTGGAGTCTCCACCCTGTAAATTGTCTTAAACTAAGACATTATCTTATCCCATATTGATATATTCACATCATAGAAAGTAGTGTGTTATATCATTTGTACCGAAATACTTACAGAAGTGAAACAGCTTTCCCAAAGCCGCAAGGTCAGACAGAGACACAGAATTTAGTGTATCATAGGTTTAATGCTCCAAGAGTCAGTGAGTGCCTGTTCCCATTCATATTGATAGAGATTCTTGTTCAAATAGAAAAGTCAGTCCTTCTGACCACTTTGTAGCACATGCATCTGAACTAGATTGCCACTGTAAGTTTTGGTAAAGTAATATCTGACTATGGATGAAATTTCACTCCAGAATTTTTTATTTACATACACACTCATGTATGTATATGCATATTTACATGTAGCTTTATGTGTATATATGCTTACAAAAACATGTGGACATAGATACAAATGGATGGGATGAGAGGATAATTCAGAGAAGTCTATTAAGCAAAAGAAAAATGAAATAGAAGTTTAAAGTTTGAAACAATCCCCAGGAGCAAGAAATCAGGCAAGGAAGACAAGAGACCAACATGGTTGAGTCAGGACCTGCTGGTCAAACTAAAGAGAAAGAAGCAAATTCACAGACAGTAGAAGCTAGGGGCAGGTGACCTGGGAAGAGCGGATTCAAAGAAAGTCACATAACAACATAAACTGTCAAGAAAGCATTCCTTTATTCGGTACTGGGAACGTGTTTGGGGTGTCCCTTCCACAAATGCACTCTCTCAAGCACTGTTCCCTCAGGTTTATATACATTGTAATATTCAAAGAATTCCCCAAACTGCACCCAAAGTCTGTCCTCCTTGGTACATAATAGGTACATAATTCAAAATTTCTTGGATTTTTGGTCTTCTATGTTTTTGTGGAACAAGATTGTCGTCTATTGTCCATTGTTCGGAACTGCATCGCCTTTTTGTGGGGTGTCGGGGTGTTTTATTTGATTCCAGTGTCTTCCTCATCATGTCCTCTGTTTGAACTTCCAGGCTTGCGTATGTGCAGTTCACCTGTGCTAAGTTGTGCCTCTCTTATCTTGGTAACGTAAGACTCATGGAATCAGCTGTAGCCAAATAGAATCTAGGTTTCTTTTAACTAGAAGTGTTCCCACTAATTTAGTGTTTCAAAGGCCTTAGGTCATTGTAATCAAGTCACAGCTGGCAAGGTTTGCTCATCTTCCCAGTCCCTTGTTATCAATGTTCTACTATGAGTTAATGGTCTAAATAGCAATTAAAACAAAGCTATRTGGTAAAACTAAACTATAGATTGAAAGTTACAAATTTTAAGCAAAATCAAGTAAGTAAAGCTAAATTATAAAATGAAAGTTACAATGTTTAGGCAAACTACAAAAACAAGTTAAAACCAAACTAGGAAAAAAAATACAAGATTCTTTGTTTAACTCCTTTCAGAGCATGGAGACAAAGTATGGTTATGTAGGGAATGGATGAGGAAGGCCTAGGCAAAGCTGGAACTGAACCTGGCAAGGGCCACAAAGAACAACAGGAAGGGCTTTTACAGATATGTTAATCAGAAAAGGAAGATATAAGAAGGTGTACTTTCCCTGATAAACAGTGCTGGAAAACTGGTAACAACAGATGACAAGAAGGCTGAGGTACTCAACAACTTTTTTACCTCAGCCTTCAATGGCAACCTCTGTCCCCACACCTCTCGAGTGGATGGACAGCACGATGGGGACTGCGGAAGCAAATTTCCTCCCACTGTAAGAGAAGATCAGGTTCGTGACAACCTGAGGAACCTGAATGTACATAAGTCTATGGGACCCAATGAGATGCCTCCCGGAGTCCTGAGGGGACTGGTTGATGTTGTCATGCCACTCTCCATGATACTTGAAGTCACAGCAGTCAGATGTAGTCACAGGTGACTGGAAAAGGGTAGAAAGGAGGACCCTAGGAAGTATCGACCTGTCAGCCTCACCTCTGTGCTGGGAAGATCATGGAACAGATCTTCCTAAAAGCTGTGCTAAGGCACATGGAGGACAGAGAGGTGATTTGGGACAGCCAGCATGGCTTCATCAAGCACCAGTCCTTCCTGACCAACCCAGTGGCCTTCTGTGATGGGGTGACTACMTCAGTGCACAAGAGAAGGGCTACAGATGCCATTTATCTGGACCTTGGTAAAGCCTTTGACACAGTCCCCCGCAACATCCTGCTCTCTAAATTGGAGAGAAATGGATTTGATGAATGGACTGTTAGACAGATAAGAAAGTGGTTGGACAGTCACATCCAGAAGGCAGTGATCAATGAYGGGTATCAGTGACAAGTGGTGTCCCTCAGGGGTCCATATTGGGACCAGTGTTATTTAATATCTTCATTAATGACACAGATGAAGCAATCAAGTACACCCCCAGCAAGTTTGCAGATGCCACCAAGCTGACRGTGCAGTGACACATCTGAAGGATGAGAAGCCATCCAGAGGGACCTGRACAAGCTCAAGAAGTGGCCCATGGGAATCTCATGRGGTTTAACAYCAYCACATGCTGCTGCTGCACCTGTGTTGGGGCAACCCCCAGTATCAACACAGGCTGGGGGATGAACAGATTGAGAGTAGCCCTGCCCAGAAGGACTTAGGGGTGCATGAGAGGCTGAACATGTGCACTCACAGCCCAGAAAGCCAACTGTGTCCTGGTCTGCATCCAAAGCAGCATGAGCAGCAGGTTGGGGGAGGGGATTCTGCCCCTTTACTCTGCTCTGGTGAGACTCCACTGTTACCTTTTTCTACCTAAAATCAGAAGCTGGACGATGTTAAGAGGATAAGGAAAGCGGGTACCCTCATTTGGAGGTCCTCCAAGGGTACAAAATGCACGCCACACAATGATCACCGTAGACTCCGTCCCATATCATACCATACCGCACCCCTACCTTACCTTTACCCCCACAATGGACTCCGACCCTTTTATAAGTTTAGCAAATTAACATAATTGACCAAAATCTCCCAATTAGAAATACAGTTAATGAGGTAATTCTCCCTTGGTTCAGCACCCTACTGAAGCCCCTCTTAAACTTCTAGCTCTACTGTTGTTTATGCTTTCAGGAGACATGGGATAGAGAAACATCCCTGGTCCCAGAACACTAGGGTGATAAGGTGATTCAGGAATCTTGTTTTGTTTACAGGGTAGGGAAACTGCTAGCTAAGAATATGGAGTAAAAGGCTACAGGGCCACAGGGCCACTAATATACAAAAAGTACAAAAGCAAAAATCCCTTTGGCATCAACACCTGCAGTGCTGCATCCAGCTCTGGGGTCCTCAGCCCAAGAAAGAGGTGGACCTGTTGGAGTGAGTCCAGAGGAGGAACACCATCCTCTGCTTTGAGGAAGGGCTGAGAGAATTTGGATTGTTCAGCCTGGAAAAGAGAAGGTTTTGGGGTGACCTAATTGTGGCCTTCCAGCACCTGAAGGGAGCCTACAAGAAAGACGGCAAGGCAAGGGACTTCTTACAAGAGCTTGTAGTGACAGAACAAGGGGGAATGGATTCAAACTAAAAGAGAGTGGGTTTAGATTAGATACTAGAAGGAAGTTCTTTGCTGTGAGGGTGGGGAGGCACTGGAACAGGTTGCCCAGGGAGGTTGTGGATGCTCCATCCCTGAAGGTGTTCAAGGCCAGGCTGGATGGAAATCTGACCAACCTTGTCTAGTGAAAGCTGTTGGAATTGAGGGTTTGGAAGGTCCCTTCCAACCTAAACCATTCTATGATGAATCTATGATTCCATGAATAATTTATTTTACATATTATATATTAGTATATGGTAATATATATATTATAATACAGTATATACAATATTACAATGCAGTATAGATATTATATCGATATTATAGATTATATATTTTCATATCTATTAAATAGATTATATATAAAAGCTATATATTTATAATACTACATATGTCCACTCTTATATATAGGCAGATATAGAGAGAGAGATATATATATACACACACACACACATATATATATATTCTGTTATAGTATATAGATAATGTATTCTTATTTGGTGTGTAACATCAACAATTCTTTATATATTTGTATCTATATATATCTCATTTTATATGCTATATAGATAAGTAGGTATAGAGATATAAAAATTGGTTTACATGCATCTGTTAAATGAAACATTAAGAAGCATACATGGGCTATTAATTCTTTATTATTTAGGAAAATTAAGACTGTCTCAGAACTATTTCAAAGCTGCTAATTGTACGTGAGGACAAGTAAAACCCAACATCCAGCATATCAAGTTGTTTGATAAGAATTTTATTCATTTACATGCATGACTGAGTAAATMCATTTATTTAATGAAAATTGCATTCTACCTCTGCTTGGTCAGAATAAACAAGGTAGGGCAAAAACCAGGAACTGATTTCCCAGCTTCCTCTGAAATAATAGTATTTTCACTATGAAAAAGAATTTTAAATGTCAGATCAGTGTTGTAACTATTTCAGAATCCCATGGAAGGAACAAAGAACTTCTCCTTTCCTTTGGAATTCACCACTGAGCTTTTGATGTTATGTACAGAGAAATTAACTAAAATTCATCTAAGGGTTACTAATTAAGATAGCTACCAGACAGAATGACAGTTTTCCAAACTAAAAGATAATTTGCAAATTTTTAGATGTTTATAGCTTACAGTTTTACAGTTTGAATTTCAGAGTTGTAGAAAACTAAATTTTCAGAGCAAGCAGTCGCATTAAAGCAAATAGTATTCATAATGTCAATTAACTTGGATTTGGTGTTACGATACACTTTTCTCCAAAGAAATAGGTTCCAAATTGTCTGATTTCAGGGTTTTTTTTCCTGTTACAGATTAATACGTATGGGTTTACAGACTTAAAAAAACATTTCAACCTCTTAGATGTTTACATCCCTAAGTAAGAGAGATCTTTGATTCTGGAGATATGTACATACTCGGAATCCTTCTTTATTTCTTCAGTGTGGGACTGTAGCGATCAAAGCATGAATCCCGTTATGGTGTAACAGAATCATTTTATTAAGCATGCGTGAGCCTTTTATATGTTTTGCTGTTTACAATCCAGGATCCAAACTATGCAGCCAAGCAAAAGCACTAGTCCACTAACGAGCACACAAGCAAGAAGCAGGCAAAATGCTTTTTGCCCTTATCAGAACTTTCCCACACATCACTTACAGCTGCAGCTCTGTGTTCAAAGCTGCTAATTAAAATATTCTCACAAAACTATTTATGGCTGGTTTGTGATCCTTTGGTATGTGCTTTCTTATGTAGATGTTAAGGTGGAACAGTGGTCACATCTACATTTCCCCTTTTTTTTTTGTTTAAAGAGGAATTGATCACGCCAGCAGCCATCACATTTGCTTCTGCCTTTTTGCTGACTAGGAATAGTCTCCAGAGGCAAAGAAATCCTATAACGAGAATAAAAAAGAGACCCATTCCCAAAGCGCCAAACAGCCATATGCGCAGATTTAATCCCTTAAACCAGGTTTTCGGATTAAGCCAGCAAAGTCATTAGCAAGCGTATCATAGAAATTTTGTGCAGACATAATCTGTAGTGGCTGAGATTGTTTCCTAAGGCTATCTCTTAATGCCCTTATGTTCTTATCCATATTTGTAGAAAATGCCCCCTTTAAATGAGCCTTCACCTTATCCCAAGAAGTTTCAGAAGTGTTCCATTCTACTGGAGTAACACACATGTTAGCATCAGTGTGCTGCCAATCACAGTGAAGACGCAATTGGGTATTTAGGGCGTCTTGTTTTTCCCCTACCCATAGCAAAGCAGCCTCAAGGGCATCTAAGCGTGCTAATATCTGTTGATCAATTACCGTTTGCATTTGTAGTTCCTCTGTGAAATTACTCATTACAGAACTAACTTCATGAGCTGTTTTTACTGATTCAGTTAGAACAGCAATGGCAATAGTAGATGAGGCTAAGATAATGATAGCAGATACAATAAAAGTGATAAGCCAAGCAATAAACCTGTTAGTCCCTTTGGACTCCTTTAAAAACAAGCATTTTAGATACACAACTCCTGATTCTCCTTCCCATTCCCATGAATCCTGCACAGGATTCTGCTGTGCATCCTTCCAGCTCAGGGTACGATTTGACAGCTTTAGCTGGTACCCACAATGGACCTGTAGGAGACAGAACATAAGCATATCCCCTGCCCCATGTTAACAAATCAGCAGGTCCATGCCAGATGGTTGTATCAGGAAGCTGTCTATATAACACCTTAGGATGTTGCAGCCTATCTTTGGGGCTTTTAAAGTGATGTTCTGCAGCTGTAAGAGCGAAAGGGTCATTAGAGCGATTTAAGAAGTTTAAGGTAAAACAAGCAAAATCCAGTTCATCCTGCAGTGTCACTTCAGGGTTCCCCCTTTTCTGTTTAACAAGGAGATTTTTGAGTGTGCGATTCATCCATTCCACAATTCCCTGAAAGGAGGGGTTGCGGGCAATTCCAAAGGAGTGGCGAACACCCCAGACCTGCAAAAACATAGCAACAGAATTGGATTGATAAGCAGAGCCTTTATCAGTGTGAATTTCTTGCAGCCGTCCCATTGTCGCAAATGCACGGAGAAGATGGCAACGGACATCTTTGCAGATTCACCTGTGTGTGCAGTGGCAACTAAAAAACCCGAAAATAAATCAACAGAGCAGTGAACAAATTTCTGTCAGCCAAAAGATGGGACGTGTGTAACGTCAGTTTGCCACAACTGGCAGGCTGGCAGCCCTCTACGTACTACCCCACCGGGTGCACTAGGAGAAGAAAAACACTGGCAGTCAGGGAAAGCGTTAACAATCATGCGTGCCTGGGACATTGAAATACCATAATCTTTAGATAACGCAACAGCATTTTGATGAAAAAAGGCATGAGAATCTGAGGCAGCTGTAAATGTCTGATTGGATGCAACTGCCACCATCAAGAGCATTCCCTTCTGTCAGGGGACTTGGCAAATTAGTATGGGAGCGAATATGCATAACAAAAAAAGGGTGCACTACGAGAACGAGTTAAAGATATTAAATTGACAAGCAAGAGGGTTATAACAGCAGTATTTACAAGGTGCAAAGAAACAACAGGCATTCGCGGGAGTATTCCGGTAACATATGCGCTATCTGCTATGAGATTAAAAGGTGAGTCAGGGAAAAGATGAAATACCTCTACGACAGCTCTGAGTTCAACTACCTGTGCAGAGCCAGCCTGTGTAACAACATGATCCTTCCACTCGGCCCCATCGTGCCAAGTCACTGCAGCTTTGTGAGTTTTGCCCAACCCATCTATGAACACTGTTACTGTATTTGGAATCAGGACTCAGGCAACAAAGGAGTTAACAGTGGGAGAGAATTTAAAGCCTGAAGGAGTTTGTGGGATGGTGAATGAAATGAAACTGTCCCTAAGAAATCAGCAAAAGAGACAACACAAGCTATTGAGTTTCTTAGTAAAGAATCAAATTCGTGCCTCTGTAAAGGAATGACAAAGATATCAGGGTCTCGCCCTAAAATGTGACCGGCGCATTGTCTGCCCCTGGTAACAGCATCAAGGCACATTTCCAAGCATGTGGTTATTGTTCGCTTAGGAGTGTGGGGGAGGAATACTCATTCTAAAAAATAAACACCTTTGCTGTCTGTGGCTACCTGACCAAGAACAGCAAAGGGCTGAAAAGTGCTGTTAATTACAAAAAGAGTCACAGGTAAATCCTCCACATAACGAGCCACATTGTAAGAGCTGATTCTATCAGTGACTATCGCAAGGGCAAGATGTGCCTCTTTTATAAGTGTCCGTGCAGACAAATCAGTGTCACCCTTCAGTAAGTTGAACAGAGGACTCATTTCCTCATTTCCGATGCCAAGCATTGGCCGAACCCAATTTATTGTGCCTAACAACTTTTGCAGATTATGTAATGTTTTTACAGAAGGCACCAATTTCAGAGATTGTGGATGGATAGATTTCTCACTTATATACCATCCAAGGTATTTCCATGGTGTCATTTTTTGTACTTTTTCAGGAGCTATCTGTAAGCCACAAGATTCCAGTCTTGGAACCATATGTAAAAGGATGGTGTTAAGCTCAGCTTGATGTTGTGAAGCAATTAAAATATCCATATAATGATATATCAAGGCATTGCAAAATTTCTGTCTGATCGGTTCCAAGGCATTGGCTACAAAAAGCTGGCAAATTGTCGGACTGTTTTTCATACCTTGTGGTAAAACAACCTAAAGATACCTTTTCATAAGTGCCTTGCAATTTACGCTGGGTAAAGAGAATGCAAAATGATGACAATCCTCTGGATGCAATGCAATCGTAAAAAAGCAATCCTTAAGATCAATCACAACAATTGGCCAATCCTGGAGGATCATCGAAAGAGAGGGTAACCCTGGTTGCAAGGCTCCCATAGGTTCTAGTACTCGATTTACTGCTCTGAGATCTTGCAGTAGTTGCCACTTAGCTGATTTTTTCAGTATCACAAATGTGGGGGTGTTCCACAGAGACGTGGATGGTACATGTGTCCCAATTTTATTTGCTCATCAATGAGTTTTTCAGCCTGTGTCAATTTTTCCCCTTTCAAGGGCCACCAATAAACCCAAACCGGTGTATCCATTTTCCACCACAATTTGAGCAGTGGACTTACATCAGTGACCCCTTTGTTAAATTTGTTGCATTCACCGCAAGAGTGATATCCCATGGAGAAAGTACATCACGACCCCACAGCGTAAATTGAGAAGGCAAAATATACGGCTGTAAAGTTGCCTGGCGTCCGTTCGGCCCTATGACTGTAAGAGTGAGTGCACTTTGCTTAGGAGCTTTATGGCCTCCAATGCCTTCTACCACAGCATCTGCTGCCCTAAGGGGCCACTTTGGGGGCCAGGAGGATGCCGAAATGATGGAAACATCTGCACCGGTGTCGAGTAAACCTGTAAAAGATTTGTTATTTAATTGTAAAGTTAGTAAAGGCTTCTCATTTGTAATGTGCTGGACTCAGTGAACATGAGTGACATGTGAGGTGCTGCCGAACCCGCCAGTCCCTCGGACCGCATCTTTTGCTGCCGGGACAAAAAAAAGGAAGCAACAGCAAGTGTGCAATTTTTTTGGCTTTTGAGATAAAGCAAGGCAGGGTGTTAGTTGAAACTATCACTTTAATTTCCCCTAAATAATCTGAATCAATCACACCAACATGTATTATGAGACCACTCTTTGTGGCAGATGATCTACCAACTAAAAGTCCAAACAATCCCTCAGGCAAAGGTCCATAAACCCCTGTATCTAGCACATGAAGAGCTGAGTCTGTGATCAGGACATCGTCTGAGAGGGGTAAGTCCAAACCTGCACTGCCGCGGGTACTGCCGAGGAGAGAGGAGACAGAGACTCCTGAGTTTGAATTGCAAAGACTGTGTTGTGTTGAGGGGCACCGGGTCTCGTGCCCCCCTTCCTGTTTCCCTGCTGAGGGAGGAGGGGGTTGCCGTCTTTATCAAATTTCAATCTACACACTCGACTCCAGTAATAACCCTTTTTGCACTGCGGACACGGAGAGGGAGGGACGGGAGGGCAGGAACCCTGCTTTCCTTTCTCTCAAGCAGGACAGTATTTCTGTATATGCCCTTCTTGTTGGCAATTAAAACAACGAGGGCCAGTTTTCTTATGTGTATTAGAGTCTTGCCGTAAGGCAGCAGCCAAAACAGATGCGCGGTGCTTCTCTGTCCCCACATGCTAACAGGCTTTGATGTAGGCAGATAAATTAGCACGCTCATCCCTTACAGACAGCAGTGCTTTCTGACAATCCACATTAGCATTTTCAAAGGCTAGTTGTAATAACTAAATAGAGTAGCTGCTGTTTCATTCTCTATTTGCCTGTTTATGGCCGTCTACAATCTATCAATGAATGTTACATATAGCTCTCGAGGGCCTTGACAAACAGATGCAAAGGAAGAGTCTTGTCGTCTGGATTCCAGGACTCTTTTAAGAGCCCTTAGAGCTATTTTGGAGCTTTGCTGGAGCACTTTGCGAGACAAATTAGCATGTGCGCCTTCCCCCAGCAACTCATCAAGACCGCCTGCTTCTAAATTTCCAATATTATTCATAGTTTGTACAGTAGAAAGATCTTTCCACTCCGCTAGCCACACTGTATATTGTGCTGGCATTAGTACAAGTTTAAAAAGCATTTGCCAATCATTAGGAGCCATAGTGTACCCTTGGTTAATAGCATCCAGCAATCCCATAGTATGTTGTGTGTGCAGCCCATAATCTCGAACAGCTTTACGAACTTCTTTTATTAGGTCAAACGGGGGTTGCACATACTGAGGGGGTTTCCTAGGCTGATAATGGACAGGCATGGCCAATAACAAGGAAAGCTCTCCCCTTTTTTCAGCTTCTTCCCTGCATTTCTCTATTGTTGTTGGAGGTGAATGAGATTGCAGCAGCAAATCAGGCAAAGGAGCTGTAGGAGGAGGACGGTAAGAATTAGCTAATATTTGAGCTGTAGTGGGAAACGCAGCAGCCGAATTTCTTACAGGAGTTAAAGGAGGATAAAGATCAGGCCTCCTCTTAGGATTAATAGAATGAGAATCAAAAGGATTGTCAGGCTGAGGACCCTCATCTCCTAATTCAGCTGGCATTTCTGCATAGATATGGCTAGTATTCGAAAAAGTCTCCAAATTTAAAGTATCTGTGACAGGACTCTCACAAACTTCTTCAGCAGGCTGCAAAGCTTTTAAGGCAGTAAAGACACTTTTCCATGTAATTAACATATCATCAGTGACTGGCCGTCCTTCTTTTTTCTGTGCCTCTAATTCAGCTCCTATCCTTTCCCACACACTAGCATCGTAAGAACCGTGAGGGGGGGAATACATTAGAATTATTACTTAACCATACTAATAAAGCAACTAACTTAACTGATGGAGTTTTAAATCCTTGATCTTTTAATATTCTTTGTAAAATTTCCAAGTAGAGCGTATGTTCCTGGGACAAAGGCTGCCCCGCAGTCTCACCTGTCCAGCAAGTAGAGACGAAAGGTCGGGGATACCCTCCAAGCCCAACTTCGTTTGAACATGGCGTTGCTACCGGAGATGCACTATTCCAGTCTCTATTTGAGTTCCTCTTTTCGTCCCTGTTCAGGCACCATTTGTAGCAATCGAAACAGAATCATTTTATTAAGCACACATGAGCCTTTTATATGTTTTGCTGTTTACAATCTAGGATCCAAACTATGCAGCCAAGCAAAAGCACTAGTCCACTAACGAGCACACAAGCAAGAAGCAGGCAAAATGCTTTTTGCCCTTATCAGAACTTTCCCACACATCACTCACAACTGCAGCTCTGTGTTCAAAGCTGCTAATTAAAATATTCTCACAAGACTGTTTATGGCTTGTTTGTGATCCTTTGGTATGCACTTTCTCATGTAGATGTTAAAGTGGAACGGTGGTCGCATCTACAGGGACATCGAAGACAGAACAGGATTTCCTGGGTGAGCATTTTTCTATTTTTATAATACAAGTGACAGAATTTAAAATCTGAATACCAACAAACTCAAAAATTTAATTTGAATTCGGGCAGTTAGGATTTACCTCTGGTTAATCAGGTTTCTAATTTAGGTTTCTAAATTTAAAACCAAACAAATATGAGATTTACGCTTGGCTATAATTCTATATTAACTTTACTGAGTGTCTTGGGGTGACTTTATGATGCTATATATATCCCAATTGCCTGCTTAATGAAAAAATATTAATTCTGTGTCTTTAAGCTGGCTTGAGAAGCCAAGCACTTGTTTTGCTTTTCTTCAAAGGTGTTTACATTCCCGGCTTTATTAGCTAGCTTTGTTGTGGTTCTCAGGAGAAACTGCTTCTCAGGAGAGAACTCTCTCTGGCCGCTTTTCTGTGTGGCAGAAGGCAAAGGGGACACTTTTTACCTTTTTTTTTTTTCTGTTGAAACACAAATTCTGTAAGGAATTTAGTTTTAAGTTAAAAGGAGATAATTTTAGTTAGTTAAAGCCAAGTAGTAGATAAACTCAGATGGAGTTAATTAAGAAGTTAATGATTACCTGAGAGAGAAACTAGGAGAAAGTTCTGATTAATTGTGTGTCATTAGAAGTTTGTTCAGCTGCACCCACATGAGGAGTAGAGAAACTGGGTTAGGGAGATCAGAAGAAAAAAAAGACATGTATTAATTACCCTATTTAGTTAATTTGCTCATGGGCATCRGGGAAGCAGACCATGGTGACCCCAGGGTCAATTTGATTGTAAGAATGCAGAGGTGGAAAGGTCAGGACGAAGAGTATGGTCTGACTTCCCCTAGATAGACCCCAGACCCATTTAAGAAGCGTAGTACGCATGCTTAATGATTTTAACTAATTATCATAGGAAGCGGGAGATGGGAGGTGTTTAATGTTATGACTATGTATTTTTTACTCTGAATATTCATTACTGTTATAGATAAATAGATTGTGAATTGTTTTAGGAGTTGGCACTACGTCTGAGCACGTAGCTGCCCCAGCGCTGTCATTAAACATACCTCTTCCTAACTTTAATTAGTTTGGAGAGGCTTTGTCCGTGGGGTCCGGAACAACTTAGATATTTCTGTATCATTTTGGCGACCCCAGACGGGACAGCGTGCGCTCGCTGTGGGACCGGCCGGAGCCAGTGAGCCCCTGTGGCACCCCCGGGATATTCCCGGAGAGGGGGTTTCACTGTTCGGGTCGCTCACCCAGCGGTGGACAAAGGTCCCAGTTTGTTACAACCCCGGACAAAGTGTTATGTTTAATGAAACTTAGAAGGTACCTGTAGRCTGTGTTTGTAAGTCGCAGAGGACGCTYTGCGCATAACAAGAGAGCCTAAGAGAACCTAGGTGTAAGTATCCGCRGAAGGGAACAGTAGGACCCAGTAACAGAGCCGGTAACAGCGTGCTTTGTAGCTGGAAGCAGGTAAGGACAGAGCAGCTCAGTCTGCTTGTTTCCCGTAAGGGGAAACAGGGTTTCCCTGCTACTGGAGGGGGAAGTTTTGGAGGGCAAAAGGGGGTTACCTTGGAGGAGAAAAAGGGGTTACCTTGCTATTCCCTGGGAAAAGGTTGGCTGCTGTGGGGGACAGCCGCCGAACAGTCTTTACGCTAGGGGAACGTCACGCACCTTAGCTTGGAGCACAGTGTAAGGTAATATTTAATCCACAGCCTTGAAATACCGAACGCGGGACTTGGAAGCGTGGTGGGCTCCATCTTGGTTACAGCTTATGATCTGCGCATGCGTTGGCAAAGGTACGGGTGCTTGGATTGACCAAGAGACGCAACTTCTCGACATGAGCGAGGTAGGAGGATTTAAAATAGTTAAGAGAGCAGCGCCGGCCCAAACTTGTGTCTATGAAGCGTGTATGAGCCGCGATAATATCTAATTGTTCGCCCGAACGGTGTTAGCRGYGGTGAGCGGCGCAGGCAAGGTACAGCGCAAATGGCGTAGGCAGAGCGCAAACAGCGTAGACAGAATGCAAGCGGCGTAGACAGGGCAAACAGCGCAGGCGGCGCAGGCGAGGCAGAGCGCAAGTGGCGCAGGCAACGCACGCGGTGCAGGCAAGCAGCATGAGCGAGGTGGCGGCGAGCGGAGTGGACAACTGAGGTAAAGTACAGGCGCAAGCCACAGCAGCGCAAGTTGTGCAAGGCGCAGGCTGCGACTGACTCGGTCCGACACAAGAGTTGCTCAGTAACAAAGCACAACTGCTTAAGATTGTTGTGAATGTGTCCTGGCTGTGGGGGTGAATGAATGAGAGTCTGAGACGTGCCATAGGCACGAAGTGATAGTGGAGTTTCAACCCGCGTTTCTGTCCTCAGGCGACTGAGGCAGCCGGGGAGAATGAAGCAATTGGGGTGAAAGTGACGAAAGTGTTGTGTGTTTGATGATACTTTTGCACATCGGGGCGATTTAGCGCAACACCTGGCATTTCAGAAAAATTTGGCATTTGTAGAGAGCCAGCCTAAGGAGGGAGAAGGAAGTACACGGCACAGTGGCTAGGCGGACTGAGAGTATTTCTCCCCTACAGTGGTTTGGCCTTGATCCGTGGGAATTCATAAATCCATTGGAATTTACAGCTGAGGGGGGGGGAGCGTGTAGCTTTACCAGGACTATATCAAACCTCCGCTGGTCACTTTGTAGCCCTAGACTGGGAACAACCTAGAGTTGAGGAATTGGAGATACCTGCTCCATTGAGGGGGTTACCCTGCCCCTGTGGGGGTGCCAGGCAGTTTTTGACTATTAGACGACGGTGGCATTATCTGTGGGTGTTAATACAGTGTAGATCTTGTCAGAATAAGTGGTACTGTTGTTCCTCTAAGAGGAGAATTGGGTGCCCTTGGTGYTCACCCCGGGGGGTGGACCCTGACCCAAACATAATTAGATATTTTTGTGTAGGGAAGTATATAATCCCTGAAGTTTGGAGGGTTAAAGAGAAGGATTGGGAGAAGACCTTAAAAGAGTGTTTAGAGAGATTTGGGAGCAGATATTAAAGGATTTGTGAGGGAATTAGGCGAGATGGGGGCAGAACAAAGCAAGGAAGTATCTAGGGCTAGTCCTTTAGGATGTATATTAGCACACTGGAAGGTGATGGTATGCGGAGGCATAGAGAAATGAGACACTTTAGTTAAACTTTGTACCTTGTGGTGGCCTTTATATAAGTTAGACGATCCCTATGCTAATTTGTTTTTCTCTCTCTGAGATCACCCTGAGTGGCAGAGGGACTGTGGGATAGGACCCCCCTCTGATCCTTTGGTGTTAGCTCTTGAGAAGGATAACAAAGCCAGTAGGGGAAAACCCAAGCAGTGTTGCAGCACCTGTTCAATAAACCAGAGGTGCACTCACCCTGATAAAGTGTATCGAGCAGAGCCTCAAGAAAAAGACCTCACAGATTTATACAGAGCACCTCCAAGGGGGCAAGGGAGGGGAAGGGTAGCAGAGGACACGGACTCTGAGCGATCACCTTCCCCAGTTCCATTTCCTGTCTCACCCATCACCTCATCCCCCGAGAGAACAGTTATTGCCCCACCGGCTTCAGAGCTGCGGAATCCAGTTAATCCATATCCACCACTGCCCACTAGTGACAGTGAGGGGGAAGAGCCAACTTCTTCAAAGGGCCCGATATCATCGAGAACCAGAAATCAGACTAGGGGAATAATACAAGCACCTCTAAGGGAAGCAGTGAATCAYGAAGGGAGACCAATAYTGGTKAARGTTCCTTTYTCYACAATAGATYTAGAAGCTTGGGAAAAGATGGCAAAGAACTATAGAAGTGATCCAATAGGRGTGGCTAAGAAATTTAAGTTTATGGTAAGGCAACACAATCCTGATTGGGTTGATATCCAATTATTGCTTGATGCTTTAACAGAATCAGAAAAACAGCTAGTCTTAAAGGTAGCTGGAGAYTTAGCTGAAGATGATTGTAGAACAACACAGGAGGATGTAAAAGATGTATTTCCCCTTCAGGACCCAGAGTGGGATCCAAACCACTCGAGAGGGGTGGAACTGCTGAAAAGATATCAGGAGTTAGTAACAAAAGGGTTAGAAAGAGCAATTCCTAAAGCCATAAATTGGTTGGCTTTATATGCAATTGAACAGGGGCCCTCTCAGACACCTTCTGAGTTTTTAGATAACCTGAGAGATGCTATGAGGAGGTACACCACTTTAGATCCTGGATCTGATGAAGAAATACAGCAGTTAATTAATCTATTTTTAGGACAATCTATAGGAGATATCAGGCGGAAACTCCAAAAGATACAAGGTCCAAACAGTCGGAATTTAGAAATTTTACTTGATGTAGCTTGGAGAGTTTACAATAATAGGGAGGAAGGGTATAAACAAGGGACGAAAAAATTAATAGGAGTAGTGCAAGAAGAAAGAAGAAAGCGTGGGCAGGGGCCCCCAAGACAAGGACCCCGTTTGGGGAAGTACCAGTGTGCACTATGTAAAAAGTATGGACATTGGAAAAATCAGTGCCCGGAAAGAAGAAAAGGTGATGAACAAAGAAAACAGGATCAGAAGAATGGAGGGGTGGTCGCCCACGTKAAAGAAGACTGGGGGGGACCGGAGGGTCCTATCCTAGGTGACCCTCTGGTTATAATAGAACTGGGAAATAAAGAAAAGGTGGAATTTTTGGTGGATACTGGGGCTACATATTCTGTGTTAAATAAAAGCTTAGTGCCTGTAACGAATGATTAYATTGTAGTAAAAGGGGCAACAGGCCAATCTGAAAAGGCATATTTTTGTAAACCATTGAAATATAAATTGGGGAAACAGTGGGGCATTCATCGATTTTTATAYATGCCAAATGCACCCTCTGCACTTTTAGGCAGAGACTTGCTGGAACAGCTGGAGGCAAAAATAGTTCTTAAAAATGGAGAAATTAGTTTGGAGGTAAAAGACCAACAGTATGTGGAATTGTTAAGCTTAATGCTAATAACCAAAGAAGTAGAGACAACAGATGAGGAAGAAATTATTAAGAGAATATTAGATCAGACATACCCTGGAGTGTGGGCTTCAGGTACTCCAGGAAGGGCCAAAAATGCGGCCCCAATACAAATTAAGCTTAAAGAAGGGGGACAGCCTGTGAGAGTCAAGCAGTATCCCTTAAAGAAAGAGGATAGAGAAGGGATTAGACCAATTATTGAAAACTTTTTACCGACCGGACTGCTAAGAGAGTGTCAATCAGATTTTAACACTCCCATTCTACCTGTGAAAAAGCCAGATGGGTCATACAGATTAGTACAAGATTTAAGAGCAGTCAATAAAGTAACTGAAGATCTGTACCCAGTGGTTGCAAATCCATATACTTTGTTAATTCGGCTAACACCTGAATTGACCTGGTTCACTGTTTTAGGTCGCAAAGATGCTTTCTTTTGTCTTCCTCTCCATGAAGCCAGCCAAAAGATTTTTGCCTTTGAATGGGAAAATCCCAAAACTGAACATAAAATTCAACTTACCTGGTGTGTATTACCCCAAGGGTATAAAAATTCCCCCACGATTTTCAGAGAGCAGCTCGCAAGAGATTTGGAGACTTGGGAACCCCCACCAGGAGAAGGACAATTACTTCAGTATGTGGACGACATCCTATTAGCCACCCGGACGCAAGAAGCATGCCTGGATTGGACGGTAAGCCTTTTGAATTTCCTAGGCTTACAGGGATACCGGGTGTCCCAAAAGAAAGCCCAGATGGTGAGACAGACAGTTATTTACCTGGGCTATGAAGTCAGTGCCGGACTGAAGACTTTGGGACAAGACCGGAAAGAAACTATATGTCAAACTCCAAGACCCCAAACAGCAAAGGAACTGAGAATGTTTGTAGGCATGACAGGGTGGTGTAGATTATGGATTCATGGGTATGGATAACTAGTTAAACCTTTATATGCATTGATCACGGAAGGGGGTCAAGATCTCCAATGGACTAAAGAAGCAACGCGGGCCTTCGAGGAACTAAAGAAGGCTCTCATGTCAGCACCAGCCCTGGGACTTCCAGACGTGAGTAAACCGTTTTTTCTGTTTTCTCACGAGAAGCAGGGCATTGCCTTGGGAATACTAGCACAAAATCTGGGTCCGTATCGGCAGGTAGTGGCCTATTTTTCCAAGCAGCTGGATACAGCAGCCAAAGGATGGCCAGGATGTCTTAGAGCCGTTGCTGCTGTAGCAATAAACATCCAAGAAGCTCGTAAATTCACCTTAGGCCAGAAAATGACTGTGCTAGTAGCCCACACAGTGTCAACAGTCCTAGAGGTAAAAGGGGGATATTGGCTTTCCCCACAGAGATTCCTGAAATACCAAGCAATACTAGCAGAGCAGGATGATGTTGAAATTGTTGTGACTAACATTATAAACCCAGCTACATTTCTCAGCGGGAACATGGGAGAATCAGTGATCCATGACTGCCTGGAAACCATCGAGGCTACCTACGCGAGTCGCCCGGATCTGAAGGATACTCCCCTTGAGGACGCTGAGACCTGGTTCACTGATGGRAGCAGCTATGTCATCAGTGGAAAACGACATGCTGGGTATGCAGTTACCACCACCAGAGAGGTAAGCGAATCCAAACCACTACAAACGAATACCTCCGCTCAGAAGGCAGAGATCATTGCCTTGACTCGAGCCTTAAGGTTGGCAGAAGAGAAGAGAGTCAACATATACACAGATTCGAGATATGCGTTTGGAGTGGTCCATGCACATGGAGCTATTTGGAAGGAAAGAGGCCTGTTAAACTCACAAGGAAAAAGCATAAAGCATGCACCAGAAATATTGGAGTTATTAGATGCAGTTCAATTACCTGAGGGGGTAGCAATTATGCATATTAGAGCACACCAAAAGGTGAGTTCTGAATTGGAAGAAGGCAATGTGCTGGCGGATAGAGAGGCAAAAGATGCAGCTAAACGAGAAATATCTGAAGAGAAGGTTGAGGCAACTTTAATTCCTGATGGTAAGATCTCGGTAGAGGGTAAACCCATTTATAACAAAAAGGATAAGAGGCTTATTAGRGCAGAAAATGCBAGYTATAATCAGGAGGGATGGGCYRTAACGAAGGAAGGGAGACTTGTAGTACCCTCTTACTTGTTATGGGCATTGGTACAGARRSAACATGAAAAGACACACTGGGGAGTRGATGYTBTATACCAYTATTTAAAAGACAGGATTATGGCTAGAACATTACAAAACACGGTAGMACAAGTGACCCGTCAGTGTGGTCTTTGCCTCCGAACGAATCCTAAAAACATCCCAAAACTTAAGGTGGGCCAAATTGGGAAGGGTTGTGGGCCTGGACAACAGTGGCAAATTGACTTCACAGAATTACCTAGGAAAGGGGGTTACCGGTACTTATTAGTACTAACTGACACCTTTTCAGGATGGCCAGAAGCCTTTCCCACTAGAACAGCTAAAGCACGGGAGGTAACCAGAATATTGTTACATGAAATAATACCACGTTTTGGAGTTCCAGCCACAATATCCTCGGATAGGGGGCCACACTTTATCTCAAACATTGCACAGCAAATTAGTGGCCACCTGGGAATAGATTGGGAACTACATACTCCTTATAATCCCCAATCTAGCGGCCAAGTTGAAAAAATGAATCACCTGATCAAACAACAAATTGTAAGATTGGGACAGGAAGCAAATTTGACATGGCCTCAAGCTCTCCCATTGACATTAATACGAATCCGAACTAAACCAAGGACAAAAGGGAAATGAAGTTCTTTTGAAATTTTGTATGGGAGACCATAYACAGTTCAAGAAGGAGTTTCGTCCACTCAAGTGGGAGAGGAAACTCTACACAAATATATGATTGCTTTGAATAAGCAATTTAGGGAAATTGGGAAGTATGTAGCTGAAACTCAGAATAGAGAACTGGATGGGCCAGTACATGACATACAACCTGGGGATTATGTATATGTTAAGTCTTTTGCAGAAAAAACTCTAGAACCACAGTGGGAAGGACCATTTCAAGTACTCCTTACAACTTATACTGCGATTAAGATCAAAGAGCAGAAGGCTTAGATTCATCACACCCGAGTGAAGAAGGCCCTTGAAGGAGTTTGGAAGGTAACTCTGGGCGAGGAAAAACTGAAGCTGAAGCTAACTCGGAAAGAGGAATGAAGGACTTTTGGGTGTTGTGTACAATGAAGAAAACTGAAATTTTAGTAATAGTTGTCATAATTATAACCAAAGCTAAGCCCACACCGCATAGGTACGATGGAACTAGCATATATTGCTGTCAGGGACGAGTTTTCGATCCTGACTCTCAAAAAGCTTTAAACCAAATGCTCAGAATTACAAATGCAAGTGTGTGGCAAGGGGGAAATGTTTGGGGTTGTAAATATGTGTTTGTGCAGGATGGRTTTCATGAGGCTTACCATCCCCCCATGAAGCCTATCCGGGTTAGCGATGAATGTTGTGACAAATGCTTGAGTACATGCCCTGAGTTTAGGCTTAAAATAGAGGGATGTGTAATGCAGGCATATCGAATGAGCTTTAATGTCACCCAGGTATGTACTAGAGGTCACGTCAAGATAACCCCACCAACACCAAAGAAGACTGAGACAGTCCAGGGGCCAAAGAAGAAACTGCGAATGACCCCCACCCTTACTAAGCTTGGGCCATATGCCATCAAAAGGGTAGGGATTCAAAGACTACTAACTAATCTGGAGTGGTCTTTGAAACGGGTCGAGATAGAGATGCAAATAAATATATCAACTATTCAACCTGAGTGCACTCCATTTCTTAAAAACCCCTTTTCAAATTGGAACGCTTGGCTCCAAAGTCGTTTATCTTATTATCCCAGAATTAGGAGAAATGTCACAGGACTATTAGCGACAAGATTAAGAATATTAAATACAGTGGATTCAGAGGTATTAATGAATAAATTGACTGCGGTAGGGGGTGATTTGGTTAAATTACAACAGCCATTACAATCTTCTTTGTTGGCCCTGGGTAATAGTCATTGGAAGTTAACCAAAATCTTGCCAGACTGGGAGAAATTAGAAGAACAGGACCATGAAGTAATAATTAAGGCTTTGGGCACCACCAGTGGAAACATTTCCTTAGCCTTARGATGTACTCAGGCCCAACTATGGATGCAGTCMRTAGCTGCAGCGATAATACGAGAAGGGGACGAGGGAATCTTTCCAGCTGAAATCCGCAAAATTGTGTGGGATAATGCTTCTGAAATTGAGAGGGAACTCCAGTCTTAGTGGGTCCTAGTTAATTTTACTCATGACCCACTGACAAATGTGGTCACGGCCTTTGTTTTGACCATTCACAATGCATCAATCRATTTAATCCATCCAATAGTTCCCTTAGGGTTAAACCATGAGAATACTGTACTGTACCCCTCTGAACATAGGATGTGGGCACGGAGAGTAGGAGAACATTGGCAGACTATTAATCTGGAATCCTGCTTTATGAGAAAACAATTAGGATATATATGTGAGGGAACCCTAGAGGAGGACAAGGATKCTTGTTTGGATATGGACCAAAGCATTTGTCACTTTGAAACATATAGTACTGATCAGACAACCCGGTTGATATATATTGGGCAAGGCTGTGCGTGTCTTAGGACAGCATGTGCCACCTTAATGATAGACGACCTAGTTGTAAACGAGACTTAATTTAATTTATGTATTTGTAATTTTACGAAAATTGAGGGATGTGATTTTTCTTATCGAGCACCTGTGGTGTCACATCAGTATATAAAGGCAAGTTTGAATACAGTACAAGAGATTATGCCTGTACCTATAGGAATGAATCTGACCTTAGTAGCTCAGTTGTTAAAACATCCTGAGCTAAGAGAAATTTTACAGGAAGTTAAAGAAACAGGGAAAAGAACTTTAGTTACAATACACCATGATATAGAATCTATCAAAACTGGTTTTAGGCAGTTTGAAGGACACTTGTCTCATCATTGGTGGGATGTGCTTTTTGGATGGTCTCCAACTGCTACTGGGATTCTTAATGCTTTCATTCATCCCATTGTTGTGTTACTCATTCTAGTGAGCATTAGCTTGATTTTGTCTATTGCAATAATTATTTGGAACTGGAGGGTAGTGCAGCGAATATCAGCTTTGGCATCGCTCTCTAAAGCATATGGGCTTGTGCTTAGGGATGCTAGACATGTTTCTAGGATGGATGAGGAAGAATCGTTATACTGAGTAAAGGAATTTACTCAATGTAAAAGAGAAGAGGGGAAATGAAACACAAATTCTGTAAGGAATTTAGTTTTAAGTTAAAAGGAGATAATTTTAGTTAGTTAAAGCCAAGTAGTAGATAAACTCAGATGGAGTTAATTAAGAAGTTAATGATTACCTGAGAGAGAAACTAGGAGAAAGTTCTGATTAATTGTGTGTCATTAGAAGTTTGTTCAGCTGCACCCACATGAGGAGTAGAGAAACTGGGTTAGGGAGATCAGAAGAAAAAAAAAGACATGTATTAATTACCCTATTTAGTTAATTTGCTCATGGGCATCGGGGAAGCAGACCATGGTGACCCCAGGGTCAATTTGATTGTAAGAATGCAGAGGTGGAAAGGTCAGGACGAAGAGTATGGTCTGACTTCCCCTAGATAGACCCCAGACCCATTTAAGAAGCGTAGTACGCATGCTTAATGATTTTAACTAATTATCATAGGAAGCGGGAGATGGGAGGTGTTTAATGTTATGACTATGTATTTTTTACTCTGAATATTCATTACTGTTATAGATAAATAGATTGTGAATTGTTTTAGGAGTTGGCACTACGTCTGAGCACGTAGCTGCCCCAGCGCTGTCATTAAACATACCTCTTCCTAACTTTAATTAGTTTGGAGAGTCTTTGTCCGTGAGGTCCGGAACATCTTAGATATTTCCGTATCACTGTGAGCTTTCACCCTGCTTTTGCTCAGCTGAAGGATATTGGAGGGAGTGGAAGCTTGCTTTTGGCTTTTTTCCCTCCTCTGCCTGAGGCAAGGAAAGAAGACAGGTTTTTTTCTCTGGGATTGTGTTTTCTTTTCCTTCTTCCTTTGGAACTGTACAACCAACAACTGGGCTCTGTTCTACATACCATCTCTCCGGGGCCTACACCCTGGGCCTGGAGAGGGCCTACTCTGTACTCAAGCAGCTAGCTAGAGACAGAGCAGAAGATCACACCCAGAAAAGGACTCTGAATTCATTCAGGTTGTCTTCGCCACGAGAGGTTTACTATCAAACATTATTCATTTTTTAATTTTCCTTTCCCTTCCCCTGGTGCCTGTGTGCACACACACACACACACCCCCCCGCCCCAGTAGCTGGTTTGTTAAATAAACAGGTTTTTTTTTACTTTCCTCTGAGAAAATTCTTACTGGGGGGCAAGGGAGTTTTGGGACCCTATCTTTTGCGGAGGAGGTAAACAGCGGTGGTTCAGTGGTAGAATTCTTGCCTGCCATGAGGGAGGCCAGGGTTCGTATTCCCAGCCAATGCACCAAATATGTTTGTCACGGTTTGGACAACCCTAGGAGGACGACTCGAAGAGCGTCCTCTGCAAAGCAGGCTGAAGCTCCACTTATTTCATGCCTAATACGTCAGATCTATTTTCTTATTATTCCTGGATGAGGACACAATGTATTTGTCTGAAATAATGCAGTAAGTGCTCTTTAAAACTGTTCAGTGATTGATGCATCTCTCTCCTTCCTTTCCTTATTTCCTTTTCCCTTTTTCAAATGTTATTTTAGCTAGGAAAAAAGTGTACTTAAAGAAAGAAATATACTCCTTCTGAGAAACATACTGGTTTGAATTATTATGTAGAGAA
Source organism: Amblyornis subalaris (assembly GCA_018881555.1). Lineage (NCBI taxonomy): Eukaryota > Metazoa > Chordata > Aves > Passeriformes > Ptilonorhynchidae > Amblyornis > Amblyornis subalaris. The sequence continues at coordinate 51,940 of JACAXG010000248.1, read as the reverse complement.
AAATAATTCACTAACTCAGAAATACCTACCTAAGCTAAACAAACAAAAAAAATATTAGGGAGAAAAACTTTCATAGATTCAAATTTAGTTGCCGAATAAAGAACAATAAAGGAGAGAAGATGTAGACAGTGACTCTGTGATACTATTTTTTTTTAATGACTGAAAGGCATAATAATGAGTTTGGATTCATTTTATGGAGTTGTTTTGCCTTTTATTTACACAACTGGAAGCAAGGAAAATAATTTGTGTAGTGACTTCTGATAAATTTTGCAAATTGACATAGATCTAGTCCTTCCAGCATGCAGCCCAGTAAAGAGAATGCTACAAGATAAAAAAAGGTGTGTGTTGCTCTTCTCATAGCAATTGGTAATGGTGTCATTGGCAGTTTAACTTCCTTTCCAGAATATGCAGTTCTTGACAGAACAAGAACATTCTCTTACAAGGTGGTAAAGTGCTTTATTCAGATAGGATTTTTTTTTATAGCAAGCAAAAAAGCATTAAAGATTCAACTACTTCTATAATTAGATGCCTCTAAGGCATCACAGATTAATTCATGGTGCCGAGGAGAGGTGGCTTGAATATTACATCTTTTAGTGTTAATCTATTTACCATATTGTACAAAGCTAGAAGGATTATAGAAAAGAAGTTTGAAGCATAAGTGTAGATATATACAAGTACGTTAATAAACATTTCTTCTATAATTCGTAGTCTGTTTTTACTTTAGAAATATACTTATCATGTCATGTGTGCATACCCACCCACCAACACTTCCATGGGTACAGTAGAGAGAGTGCAAGCAGTGTAATAACCAAGATTTCAACCAGATGTGAATAGGCAATCATAGGCTGAGTGGTAAGATTGTTATCTCTCAAAGATCACCTTTTAAAGTGGGATTGGAACTATTTTACAGGATAAGCTTATCTTAGTGATGTCAGAGTGTTAGGGTTTAGCAAGCTATAAAATTTGGTTTTTAAGAACAGAGGAAAGAAACAGCTTTGCTTGTCTTTCTTCTGATAGGCTGAAAGCTTAGGGTTGATGGACAAGTCCTTAGACCAATGGATAGCTGTCTGTGCCTCTGTGAATTTGCTTATTTTGGGGAAGAAGATGGCAGAAGTCGGCCATCTTAGGATCTCCCCTGCTGCGAGGACAGCAGACYCCGCTCTGCAGAATCTCCAGCCCTGGAGCCGCGGTCCCGCCAGTTGCCGCAGCCGTGGCCGAAATGTCACGGCCACCGGGAAAGGAATATACTACATCCGCAGCCCTAACACCGCTGTGAGCCAAGTGCAGACTGCGCCAAGCCCCATGGGCTTTTTCCCCTCCGCGCGCCGCTGTGGCTTATGCTAATTCAGGCAGGAAAACTACCACACCGCAGCAATCACTGCACCTGAGACTGCGTGCCGCAAGAGATATGGTGAGGACTTCTTAAGACTAAATCCTCCGGGCATAATTTGCACATACTAATTCTTCTACCAAGTCAGGGAGAATGGGAGAATGCGCGTAAGAAAGACAACATGGCGCCTGCCACATGAAGAGACCTGACATGGCGGCGCCAAGGTCAGAGAAAGAGAACAGATCCACCGAATATACAGCTGAGATTTTCTCCTGCAAGCTCTGGTGAGCTGTAATGTGACAGACTATTTTCTCTATAATTCATTTTGATGGTACACTGGGGGCGTGAAGAATCTGATACAGCCACGAAAAAGAGTATTCACGCCAGAGTGCATAGATGCTGAGAAGCTTTTAGAGATTGAAGAAGAGGGCTATTTACTTCTAGGCTGGGATTGCTCATCCTTAAAAAGATTACCCCATGGACTGTATATACATATATATGACCCACACTAGCCATTGTGAAAAGACTGCAAGTTGTCGTGGGAGAGAAGTGGTTAATAAAGTTACAGCAGAAGAAAACTTTTCTGTAAGTATAAAGACATTTTTTAAAATAGTATACTGACCAAATCCTATGTTGTTTTCTCTTTGTGCAGTTGTTGAGAATTGGGAAGATATGGGAAGAAGAAAAGGTATCTGAAAATATGCCTTAATATATTTTCATTATTCTTTTATTATTAGTTCTATTAGTAATAAAATCTTTTTTACTACTTCAAGTTTGTGGCTGTTCTGCCGTTGTAGTTCTACCGTTCTCCTCAAAAATCCATATTTCTCCTCATAGAAATAAAAGCAAATTCCCCTAAAGWATAACTTCTCGTGGCTGCCTGTCACATTTCCAGGCAGACCCACAACACAGAGGAAAAAGCCCAACCAAACAGACACCACAGTAGAAAATGGTCTTGCAAGGTAGGAAATTCAATCAACAGCTGTTACAGAAGCACTTAAAGGCTTTACTCCAGTCCTAATTGTTTTAACTGACACAATTATTTCCTTTATTAGGTGAAATAATTGTAACCAACCTTTAAAGTGTGAAAACATCACTATGCTGTGTTCTGGTACTCATTAGAAATAAACTGGCTTTCTGGTTTTGTGGGCTTGGACCTTCCRTGTTGTCTCCCTTCCCTATCAGTAAGAGGTCTTGGATTCACTTCAAAATTAAAATATTTTCTTCAGTATTTCATTGAGATAAAGCTCAAATGCACGAAAACTTCTGTGATGTGCGCCCTTTTGCTCTGCCTCTTTTTTTTGCAAGCATACCTGAAACCAAAAGAACTAAGCTTAAAAACCCATAAAATGCTATTTATCAAAGGCTAGGAACATGTTACTATGAGTGGTAATAGACAGTTTGCCTCCATGGCAAATATATTTCTTATTTCTCACTGTAGGACACAGAAGCCTTAGTTATGCTTAGCTGTACTTCTATACTGGAGATTTATTTTGATGCTGGTAATACCAAAACAAATACAAAAGAGCTGTCCCCCACCACATAGTTTACACGATATTGTTGCATAAGCAGAATTAGACTCTCCAGCAGCATTGTGAAGTCCATAGAAAAGAGGATGCTTGGTGTTTGGTTTTCTTCTGATCCTTTTTTCTTAGGTATTTAAAAAGGAGAAGTGGGGTGGGGGGAGGAAAATCAAAAAGAAAACCCAGAACAACATCAAAAAAACCCCACAGTATGATGGGTTTGAGAGAGGAATCATCTTCTGTGTTTTGTTGTTTGTTTTTTTCAGGGAATTTCACTGTTTTCAGCTTTCAGAGTTGGAAGCCTTAAGAAAAGTCTTGAGCAGGTTCTGCTTGGGATCTGTTAATCAGGAAGTCAGATTCAGCCTGCCACAGTAACAGGCTTGTTGGCAGCTGCACAAAAAAGGGGTAAGTGTTGGGGAGCAATGTGCACATGGGAGCAGTATAGAGAAGACAAGAAAAATGTCAAAACAAAAAAAATCCTTCTCTACATTGTAAAAGGAATGTCCCAGTTTTCCAGTCTGATATTATTACTGTTCAACGAGACATTTAAAAGATGGCAAAATATGGACAGTGTCTCTTCTCATATTCAGTCTGCATGTTTGAAGAACCTACTTTACTCTTTTTTCATGTTGATCACTGCAAGGTGACTCATACTGTCGGTTCTCATTATGTGTGAACATCAGAAGCAGCTCCTTTGTCATCTGTCAAGGTGTGCTTTTCTCCTTATCTCCTTATCTTTCATCTTCTCTCGTAGTCGGGAAGAGCTGCTTTAAGTTGGCTGCTCTCCTAGCATGCATGTCTCCCAGTTAAAGGATGGCTCAGCCAGCAGAATGCTGCCATTCGGCATCCAGGGACTGCCAGATTGTTTCTGCTTTCCCCCAGCCTTGAGCTGAGGAAGAGGGGAGAGTACCTGTGAAAGCAGCTATGTAGTTTTGTGGGGTTTAAAACTGCAGTGTGGGAGGCAGCTTGTAACTGATGTTGCAATGAAATGTATTAAAAAGTCAATCCTGGTAATTTGGAGTGCCAGGTTTCTCCTGTCACCTCTGATTGCATTGCTAGGCAAAAATCCCTTATGTCATCTTGAGAAGAAAAACTAAAACCAAAGTGATAGATTCCTGTAGAGGGAAAAAGAAATAGCCTTCCTCTCCACCTAATCTATTTCTTTTAATTGAAAATCTGTTTAATATAAACAGAGGGAAGCAAACATTCTCTCCCTGCTATTGTTCTGGCTGGCAAGTTTGAACAGATCTAATCCATAATATCTGTAATATCTCATTAATTTAGGATTCGCATTTCTTGTTTTTCTCCTTTCTTGCAGTCTTGTTGATTATAGGTTCATCTAAAGAAGCAAGGAATATTCTCCAGTAGTGGAAAGGAACATCTTTTTTGTGTTAATTAGGAAAAAGGATGTGAAATTGCCATGTATTGCACATACCAACAAGGAGGGAACCATGTAGTTGAAGAGTAAACAGACTGAGCGGTAATTAAGGTGCTCTTCCCTTTTTCATACAGCAACTTTCGTTTTGTGGTAGTTAAAGTACACAGAATTTGTTCTTCCTAATCCCCAAAACCGTGTGCTAGGAGGGTTGAGGTTGTCTTGCTTTACATGGGATTTATGCAACATTAATAATACAGTTTTATCCTGTCAGCACTTCAGAGTCTATACTGCTTGGGGCTAAATGTGAAATGTTTTTAAAGAGAATCYGTGACAACTAAAACAACAGCTTATCTTGATTATATATTGTGAAATAAGCATTACATCTGTTATATTTATCCCTGTTTTCCTCTGAGCTCTGGATATAAAAATATTTGTATTTTTATACTACAGATGTTAACAAAACAACAACAGGATGTTATCAGAAAGAACAGGCACAGATGTGTAGATACATAATATAATCTATAAAATTTTCAAATGCACATATCAAACCTATCACAGCAAATTAATGTTTTGGCAAGTCTAGCTGGCCAACAGCACTGGCAGGGTGAGCAATTCTGTGAAATTTGAAGGAATGGAGAGCTAATGGATTAACTTTTCAGCATCCTTTATTATCACGGACAAAAAATCATAATCAGATGCTTCAAAGAATATGGCAGCAGATTTTTAGATACTATTTGTGAAAATTCCTACATTTTTAGATGATTTTCTGGGACCAATTGTCAGAGATTTGCTTGAATATTGAAATAAGATTTAACACTATTTCCAAAGTTTTTGGTTGCCTAATATCAACAGAAATTTTATTTCTCACTAAATTATTAGTGAGAAAGAGGTTTCCATATTATAACCATGAGAATTTTGATGGTTTTTAGCAGTTTAATTGAATGCAAAATAATACCTGCTTGTGAATACCAGAACAAATGTTGGTTCAATTACACTAAACATTTTTACCTCATAGTCTATAAACTTTAAACATACTCAATTTATTTGTTTAAAATTTAAATTGCCTATATTTCAGTTTCATTTAAAATTTTGTGCTCCTGTTTTATGGCATAAGTAGTGCAAAGCTGTTTTCTTTGATATTACCTTTATTACTTGGCAATTTCTTAACGTTCAAAAAAAAAGGAAAGTGAAGAAATTAGAGGGGTTTTTTAATATTCTAACTTTTCAGTTAAAGTCTTTAAAAATATGAAAGTATTTATTTTTCTTAATTTTTTTTCAAAAAAGGCTTTTTAGGCAAGATAATTATTCAGTTTCTAGGTATGTAGCTGCTTCTTGTGAAGTGTGCTTTTTTTTCTCTTACCTGCTGAATAAAGTTTTGGTCTTGTTGGCCCATTTAAGTCAAATTTGTTGGCAGAGTTAAGGACTCAGATATTCAAAGCTTCTGCGTATCCCAGGAAAATAATCAATTGATACAGGAGAGTTAATCTAAAACTGTTCAGAGGTCCTTGATGTACCTTTTTCCCCACTAACCTCTTCAGGATTCTTCTAACCATCTTGATGGTCCCTGCCATCTTGACCTTAATAATTCTGTCACCTTTTCATAATCCCTTTGGTAATGTAAACATGGACGTTAAGCAGTTTGCTGTAGTATGGCATACAAATGAGAATTCATAACTGTGAGAGAGTCCTAGGGAAAGGACTTTGGAGAATGTCCCATCAGTGTTCTTTTTGCACTCTCTGAAGCTTTGGTACAAGCACCTGTCAAAGGCAGGAGTACAGGCTACTTCACCAACACTGGTATTTCATATGATCTTGATGTGTTTCAGGGATCATATCATTATTTACCTGGTCCTCTCGAGTGAATTCCCATCAGCAGTAAGTGCCTCCTTTGGACAAATATCACGATTTAATTTCATTCAAAATGAATCCAGCTGTTGTCTTTGGAGTTGACACTGCTGTGTAAACTACGCAGCATGAAGGCAGGTGATTTGGAGATTCACATTAAGAGTATGGTCTTCATGTGAACTAAAATGCTGATGCAGATGCACCTAATGAGACATATCAGTAGGAGGCTTGCTATGTTCCCAGAAAGTAATAGAGGATAAAAGCGTAAATGGTGAAGTTTAAATGAGACTTTTGAAAACTCTCTGGGAGTTTACAATCTAAGGATCTTTTCTCCATCCAGTGAAGTAAATCTTTCTGTTTAATGACAGAGTTAAACTGTGAATATTGGGTCAAGTTATGATTTTAAGATTTGGATCTGTTACGATCCACTCTAATCAAAGAAGAGCAAAGAGAACCAACTCTGTGAATAAAGTGGAAAGAACCCTGAAGGTTAGAATATTCCCCAAAAATGTGATTAAAACCAAACGAGGTTAAATGTTGATACAAAAAATTGATGTGTTTTATTTAACTGTAAGGGAGAGAGACAGAGAGAGAAAGAGAAGAAAGAGAGAAAGAGAAATAGAAAAAGAGGTATGTGGGGGGAGAGGAGACAGGAAGAGTGACAGAGGTTAAATGGAAACATATCATCCTTTCATGGGATCCCTTCCATCTGGTCTTCTTGGTGGTGAGGGTCCCCTGCCGCTGCCAAAAAGCATAGAATCCAATTGATTAATATATGCTTGGGCCAGGTGGGAATGCCCAGGTACCATCCCTGCAGGGGGCCAGCTATACACTGTTCCTTGCAAGACTGTGGGTCTGTTGCATCATTTTGCACCATGTGCAATGTTCTGGTGCAGGGTCTGGGGACCCCTTCAGGGGGGCCTTTGATGGGCCATGACATCCCCTCAGCTGCCCCTTCGCATGCATGTCCTGTGGATGCGGCTTTCCAGGGGTGGGGGGCCTCCCACAGCTGGGCTAGTGCCGCTCTTCTGCCCTTGCCTGGGTCGGGCCAGACCTGCGGCTTCTGGGTTCTTAGCCCGCAAAAGCAGCGACTGATGAATTAACTGAGGTTTGCGTGCCTCCGTTTGTCTGGTCAGACAGCCTTTCACAGCAGGCAGTTCATAAGGCAGCAGCGAAGGTAAAAGAGGAAAGAGATGGAACTCTGCAGCTATATTCCAAGATTTATTTCTCTGCCCTGTGGAGGCAGGGTACGTATCTTGAAGGGGAGCTAGCAGAGAGACAGCTTCTCACTTTGTCTCTGACGCTTTAAGGGGTAGGGATAACAGAGCTTAACCAATCGGAGAGTAGGGATACATGAAAGAAAACCAATAAAACCATCTCAGGGGAGGAACAAATTTAAACTGACTAATAACAATATAGCTGGAGGGAATTTTAAATCATGCTATCCTGTTACAGAGCTTGAAGCTCTGTGACGGAGGAGAAAACGTACAGACTCCTCCTTTGATAACCTGGGCTGCACCATAGCAGCAGGCTAGTCTGCACAGCAGAGGATAGGCGTTCCTCTGACCAGAGGCTTTTTTCTGCCACACACCCAAAACCTTCCTCTGTACAAGCCTGGCAGCAGATAAGCCTGGGGCTAGGGCCTCCACCCTGAAGCTGCTGGGCTTGATCCTTCTGTGACAGCATTCTTCTCCCCCAGCCCAGACCTTAGAAGGGTGTCCTTTTCATCTTATCTCAAATCAACTTACAGGCCAGGGCCTTAGCCCAGAGGGGGCCCAGTCAGGGTGCAGTGGTCTTCAGTGCAGTTTTCTTTCAGTGCAGTTTTGTTATACAGTTTTGCTATAATAGCCAAAAGTCCTTCATAAGAGTGTTTAAGCCATAAACACTAACACTTCAGTCTCTGACAGCATCTACAAGTAAGAAATATTTGTGGTGATTAAAAGAGAATCTTTGATTTATCTTTGTCAGGCAGTGACATGACTTTGATAGGTTCTATCCTATCAAATCTGGCATATCATCAACATTGTAATAACCTGCTTTATAGCTTTAAAGTTATTTGAAATAACATTTCTTATTTTGAAATTGAATGAACTGGTGTTTAACAAGAACTAGTTTAGATTCACATGTTGTGTTTAGGAATAACATAAAAGAGGAATTTGAATCGTATGGAAACTACTGTGCAAAATTTAAGGGCTGAATGCATAATTTCTTTTGTATTCTTCAACCAGTTACATGAATGTTTAGTCTGTAGTAAAATTATTAGCAGAGCTCTGCCCCGTATTGCCTTCTGGGAGACCTTTAATTTGCCAAATGTGCTTAGTGAAAATTATTTCACAACCTCACACAAGGGAAAGGGTAGGACAGGTGGTATTAAGTTATTTTAGTTGAGCCCTCATTTTACAACGTCTAAACTACTTCTACTTCCATAGCATTGTGAATGTTTTGTGAAGAGTGATTTTTTTTTTTTTATGGGACTATTTCCTCTTAACTTACACATTTTAAAAAGCAACATGCAGTTTAACTGTAAAATTCTGTATTGTTCACACAGCCTTCAAAACAGAACAGACAAGTCTCTTGATCTGATGAACAATAGTGCAGAACAAGTAGTATGACCTGAGTAATAAAGGAATGATTCAGCTTCAGGTCTTATGCAATAGAGATTTCCACTGAAACAGCTCCATCTGTTTCCATGAGAATCTGAAATAAATAACCTGCGTCTTGTTGCTGCTGAGTAGCATCCAAAGTAAAGATCAAGGTAAGTCAAGACTGGTATTCTAACTTAAGATTCACATAGCTAAACTAATGGACAGTATCCACTGCAGTAAGTTGTATCGCCATGCATGAAAGTGGGTCAGAATTATACAATTGAAAATAATTCAGAGACACAGAAAATATCACAGCTGAGAAAACTGACCCAAAACACAATGGACCAGTTTTGGTATGATTGATCATGATCATAAATAACTTCATGGAATGAAATTACTCCTGGATTCATTGCATCCACAGCACTGTTTTTCCTGGCTTTTAGCCAGGGCTTCCCCTGTGTAAGGGGAGGGGGCATGCAGAAGGAGTGTATTGGGCTCCACCCCACCAATACTAATGGTTTCAGGCCCTCAAGAGCTCTTGTGTCTTCTTCCCCACACACATCCCCCTGTCCCCTCCTTCATGACGTTTCCGCTCAGCCGAGCAGAGCCTTTTCCTGGCTTCCCCCCAGTGCTGACCCTGCCCCCTGCTCAGACCACGCCCCCTGATGACTCCATGCCCTAGACCACACCCATAGCCCTGGTCACGCCCCCCCAGCTGCGAACAGCCTCCCACCCTCCCCCAGTTAACGCTCATTAGTTCTCCCCTTTTTAATACCTCGCTAATTAAGCCCCTGGCGGCCAAGAGCGGGCATTTGGAGGAGCTCTGTAGGACATCCCGCCTGCGCGGGGCAGGGCGGAGATGCCCAATGTTGCCCCCCATTCAAGGCAGGGATCCAGGGCACCGTGGCCCCCTGGGAAAGATAGTCCGTCCCAGCCCACACTGACACAAAAGGAAGCTTAGGAAAGCAGGGTGCCACGGACACAGAACTCCCCAAGAGTACCCCAGCTGTGTACTTTCCCTCTTGCCTGTGCCTTCCAGCTCCGTGCTGTCTTTAAAAGAGCTCAGAGACAGGAAAAAAAAAAGAAAAACCAGCTCCACAATGAATTCCCGAAAGAAAAGTCCATCAAGGGCCATAAGGCTCCTGTGGCTCCTCCCCACACAGCAGGGGCTGAGGGGAGCATAGACGGGGAGCAGCCCTCGGAACACAGAGCTGGACACTGATCCATCCTGGATCTCCTTGGCACCCCTGTCCCACCCAAGGATGGTCCTGAATATCCTCCTGGATCTGTCCCAGGAAGGTCCCTGCTCCCTGGTGCAGGAGGGGAGCGGTAGAGATGACCCTCCCACACTCATCCCACACACTGCCCCCTGTGCTGGGTTCACCTACAGGGTGCTGACCCCTGTTTTTATGGTGTCCAGCCCTGTTCCCATGTGGAGGGTCCCTGGCAGTACCCATGGGCGCAACCAACATTTGTGGAAAGGTGGGAGCACTGGTGAGGGAGGGGGCTGTTCCTGCTGACCTGAAACTTGGTTCCTTCTGTGTGCCAGGGGCTTCCTGGGTGAGGGGGTGGGGGAACACTCTCTCTGAGCTCTGTGGCACTCCCAGCTCCACGTCCCTGCCTTCCCACAGCTCCTCCCAGATGGCATCTGCTACGGACACGTCCCCCACTACCACCCCTTGGCCAGGGGGCTCATGGCTTATGCCAGACCGTTCTCCCTCCCCAGGCAGTGCCACTATCCCAGGTAAGTGCGGAGTCCCACAAGCCCAGGACTCCCCAGCTCAGCCCCCCTAGAGCCAGGCATCCCATGTGCCCTGAGCCAAGTGGGGATTGGCAGCCATCTTGTCCACAGTGATCACAAATAAATTGAGTTTCAAAACTCTGACAAGAGGAGAAGAGCCAGCAAAGCCTGAGCACTGGGCATGAGGAGAGCAGACTCCAGGATGCTCAGGGAACTGGTAAGGTCCCCAGGGAAAATGTTTTTGCAGGTGCTGGGGTCCATCAGTGCTGATCCTTTTTTAAACATTGTTGTTAGAAATAAAAAAAAAAAAAAAATAATAATAATCCTCTTGGATGGGTTTTAGGGTCTCTTGCAGTCTTCCTGAAAGCGTGGCGTTTGTCCGGCGGTGCCGTGACGCGTTCGGCGGTGCGCACGCACACACACATACACACACATACGCGTACTTAGTTGAGGCAAAGAGYCGGAGGGGTTCTCCTTATGTGTTCCATGAAATAAGTTTATTCCATGAATCGTCAGGGAAAGAGAGAGCACAGAACAATGGAGGGGTCAGGGTTTTATCCCAGGGGCAGTGGGGGCGGAGAGACAACAGGGGCCAATGGGTTGAGGGTCAGGGGGCAGAGAGAAGGCAGGKTAATACAACTTCAACCAATAGGGGTAAACGAGGAGTGGGGTACAGGAATAAATGGGATGCTGAGTAAGGCAGAACACTCTAGAAGTGAACCTTATAAGAGAACAAGGAATAATAGRCTGCTTGGTCACTCCTGCAGCTGGCTGAGACACTGCAACACTCTGCTGCAGGTTCAGCTACCTCTACATCTCACCCTTCTTTGCTTAGAAAAAAGAAGGCTTTTTTTATAAACTTGACTAAACACCTTTTTGGCAATTAAAATTACATAAAGCAATAAAATTATTAGAATAATCCATAGCCCGGTTTTAAGCAATGATGTTATTCAGCCTCCCAGCCCTAGCTGTCCCAAAAGTCCACTAAGCAAGTCCATTCTTTCTTTGGTCTTCAGCTCTTTAATTATTTGTCATCTGGATGCTTTGATCATGTGATGATAGGTCACTTTCAATTTAGACATAAGCTTCTGGCTGAGGTGACTCAAACGGGACAATTTACACGATGTTGCTGGCTGCTCTGGTGGTCTAGCAGACTCAGTAGACTCGAAGGAAGTGGAGATAGTTCATTCTGGCCGTGTATGTGTGTTGGGCTAGGCTTTTCTGTGGGCTCATAAAACAAAATCGTTAATAAATTATAAAATAGTTTTCCCTTAACTCTCCATTCCCCTACTCCCCCTCTTCTTAACAAAAACATAACATAGGTATGGGGTATAGGATAGATAAAGGGATTATGAGATAAGGAAACACATGAGGGAAGAGACAAGAGGGGTTAAAGGCTTGGGGTTTAAACTGCCTGGAGGAGGCACAAGTTAGTTTGTCGACTTGAGCTGACATTGCTTTCAGGCGGTACTTGCTTGATTTGTTATTTATTTAGGAAAGGGGAAAGGTAACAAGGGAATAGAGGTATGGGGGAAACACGGGGTGAAGTGTTATATAAAGAAACTTGGGAAAAACAAATGGTAGTGAAGGAATAAAAACAAAATTTGGAAGGATACTAAATAAGAAAGACTTATCGCTTCGCAGCTCTGGCTGTGGTGTAACAAGTCGTTCTGGTGGAATACCAATGGGCCAGCGGCAGCAGCCGGACAGCTGCGTGAGGCTTAAGTGCAGAGACCGCCGGTCAGGCTGGGCTCCGGGCCAGCAGCGCAGATGGCGGCCGCCGGCAGGCACCGACTGGCCACGCTGGTGGCATGGCTCGGTGGAGCTGGCAACAGTGTTGTAGCTGCGCGGTGCCGATGTTTCCCTTGGCGCGGTGTTGGTGGCTGGCCGCTTGTATTCGTCAGCGGGTGACACAAGCGGCGGGGAGTAGCTTTGGACTACGGTGAGTGCCTCTTTCACGGCGGGTGCTGGCTGGTCATGCTGGCAGTACAGTGTGCTGGAGCAGGCGGTGGCACTGGTGACGCACAGTGCTGATGCCGGCTGGGTGGGAACGGTGACGGCAGGAAGAGGCGGCAAACACGACGGCGGCTGCGGTCGAGCAGGCGGTGTTACTGGCGGCGTTCGAAGAGGCGGTGATGATTGCCGAGTTTGACGGCTTGCAGCGCTTGAGTCACGCAGAGGCTCGGGGCTTGCTTCTGCTTTCTTTTCTTTTTTCTGTTGGTTTTTGTGTTTTCTCTTTCGCTCCGCGGCAGCGACAGCAGTGATGAAAGGCGGCGCCCGCCAGGCGTTAAGCGTGTGACTGGTGCCGATCTGTTTGCTTTTGCTGAGGTTGTTTCTGTTCGTCRCTGCTGAGGACTGTGAGTTAGAGGCTGGGTTAGCTGGCAGCGGCCCGGGGCGGGTTTGGCTGGAGCGGCGGCGCTGGCGCCAGCGGCGCCGAGCAGGTGGTTTGGGGTTCGCATGGGGTTGTTTCGCATTTTTTATGCTGCAGTGAGGCTTGGACTCCCATGCACAAACTTTCCAGTTTTTTAGCTGTGGAATACTATTCTGCTTCTTTTTACGTTTCCTCGCCCTCTTTCACCTGGGGTTTTTCGCCCTTTTTGCTAGAGTTGTATGGCGTTGTGAGGCGGGGAACGCCAACATGGCGCCTTTCCGGCTGCAACTACACTCCGTTCTGGTCTCGGTAGCATGGGAACCAGGAGAGGGTTGTTTCCCATGGGTGGAGTCACCGATGGAGAGGGTGGGGACATTGGACGGGGAGGCGGGGTCTGCAGAGGGCACAGGATTCCCGATGGAGGGGGAAGGGTCCGACGCAGACACGCTCATCGATGCGTGGGAGGAGGGACCTGACGCGATGACATGCACAGGGAAGGGAAGGGAGAGGTGGCACGGTGATGGAACGGCCGGCGCCACGTGGTTGGCTCCATTTTGAGTTGGCACCATGTGGCTGGCCCCATTTTGGGTAAAAACAGGAGGRGATGAAACTGGGGAAGTGGGTACAGGTAAGGGGATTTGGGGAGAGCTCGAGATGGGGTGATCAAGCCCTTTTCGAGAAGGGGACAGGGGAGACCGGGGGACGTCAGGGAGTCGGTAGCAGCCCTGTGCCCTTGGACAGGATTCGTCTCTAGGTCTGTCTTGAGACGAGGAAAAGGCTTGAGGAATACATGGAGAGGGAAGCGGGGGAGGGTTTTTTAACTGGGGATTAACAGAACCCGAACGTTTTCTAATACCCTTAAGATATACTACGATAATGACAAATAAAACTACATCACGGGAAATTCTAGGAAAATATTTAAATAACCAAAGAACGAAACATTTGAAGTCTCCCTTCGAAAAACAAAAAGTTTCTCGAGCAAAGGTTCGCTCAATTTGGTTATAAACCTCCTTCTGGGGACGGGTTAATCTACCACCCATCACACCCAGAAAACTCTTCCCACCACCGAGAGGAAAAGGATTAACAAAAAGATAGAAAAAGGACCCGATATTTTTCACACTCACCAACTGGGTCAAAAAAAAACTCTCGGAGGGATCCTCAAGTCCTGGCCGGTCCTCCGGTCACCTCCTAGGTGGCTTCGGAGGGTTGTTGGCCCCCTCTCAGGCAAGACCTAATAAAACGTAGATCTTCCTTCGGGGTAGCAGCGACACCGGATGCACACGTCTTCAGAGACTGTCCTCAGGGTGCCCCACATTGATGCGCCATTTGTTGTTATAAATAAAAAAAAAATAATAATAATAATCCTCTTGGATGGGTTTTACGGTCTCTTGCAGTCATCCTGAAAGTGTGGCGTTTGTCCGGCGGTGCCGTGACGCGTTCGCCGGTGCACACGCACATACACACACATACGCGTACTTAGTTGAGGCAAAGAGCCGGAGGGGTTCTCCTTATGTGTTCCATGAAATAAGTTTATTCCATGAATCGTCAGGGAAAGAGAGAGCACAGAACAATGGAGGGGTCAAGGTTTTATCCCAGGGGCAGTGGGGGTGGAGAGACAACAGGGGCCAATGGGTTGAGGGTCAGGGGGCAGAGAGAAGGCAGGGTAATACAACTTCAACCAATAGGGGTAAACGAGGAGTGGGGTACAGGAATAAATGGGATGCTGAGTAAGGCAGAACACTCTAGAAGTGAACCTTATAAGAGAACAAGGAATAATAGRCTGCTTGGTCACTCCTGCAGCTGGCTGAGACACTGCAACACTCTGCTGCAGGTTCAGCTACCTCTACAAAACATCACCTCCTAGGGGCACAGGAGCAGGCAATTCCCAAATGTCAGACGTCAAGCAGGTGAGGCAGGAGGCTGGCTTGGCTGAACAGGCATCTTCTCTTGGAAAGAAGATGGAAAAGGAAACTGTGTGCCCAGTGGAAGCAAGGTCAGGAGACAGGAGAAGAATACAGGGATGCTGCTTGCCACTGTAGGGAGAAATTTTGTGTGGCCAAAGCTCAACTGGAGATGAAGGGGGCCAAAAAGAGTATTTTTAAATATATTACTGGCAAAAGGCGTTGTAGAAATAACATCGGCCCCTTCCAGGCTGTGGATGGTCACCTCACAAACAGGCACACAGATAAGGCAGAGGTGTTTAATGCATTCTTTGCCTCTCTTCAACACTCATCCCACCCTTCTCAGTGGATTGTCCCATAGGACCCTGTAGAGTCCTTGAGGAGGTCAAGCCCTGCTCAGCAACAACTAAACCACCCATGTGTGATCCAAAGCATTCCCATCCTGAATCCAAACACAGCACTGTGCCAGTTCCTGGAAAGAAAGAAACCCTATCCCAGTCAAATCCAGACCAGTGGAAACACTCAGACAGTTCTTTGGGAAAATCCTTATTTATTTAACACTGATGCTCCTCAGAAGACCTGACCTGCTACCATAAAGGCCTTCCTGGTACTTGGCTGTCTCGGAGGAGCTTCCTGCAGATGGAGGAACCTCTTTTGTTTCTTGAGGATCATCTCCACCACCAAGGACAGGCTGTTTCCAGTTGGCACAGCCACAGCATCCTGGGAGCCATGGGGTGAAAACTGGTGGCTCCAGGACACTTGCTGCTGTGCCACCCGCTCCTGGGAATGTTTCACTGGATCAGGCTGGGCTCCCATTTTCACTTCAGGGCTTTTCCTGGCTACGTGAATGCTCAGGGATGCGCTGGTTTTGTTGATATCCTTGGCTCCAAGGGAGTAGGGAGCCCTGTCCATGGGGTCTTTCTGTCCACAGGCCACCAGATCTCACTGAACCTCTGGGGGGGGGATGGAGGCTTTCAGAAGGAGCGGGGCTCTCGGAGGGATTGAGGCACTTGGAGGGAATGAAGAATCTTGTAAGGGCTGGAGGCTCTCAGAGGGAATGGAGGCTCCTTGAAGGTGCTGGTTTTCTGAGGGATGAAAGTTCTCAGAAAAGGGGAAGCTCTCAAAAGGAGGAAGGCTGTCCAAATGAGTGAAACTCTTGGAGTGCTGGCAGCTCTCTGAGGGCTGAAGACTGAAACCAAATGTTTCAGCAATAACACAGTTGATGGGGAAAAAAAAAAAGGATGCCTTGTGTTTGTTATATTTTGGTATCTTCCCAGTGGGAAAATATATTTATTCATTTTAGTAGATCTCCTTCTGAAGAATAACCAGAAAAACTCTTTCATCACTGATAATGTCTGTTGTACTGTATAATTTCTCTGTTATATGTCCTGACTGTAATGTCAGTTAGATCAAATTATGGAAAATTGGCCCTGCAGTCAATGTGGTTCACAGTGTGTTCTGTCATTTCTTTCAAGGGCTGCCTTTCAAGTGAAAACCATGGTGTTTGCTCTTCCCAGAACAGTGGAGCAACTGCCTGTTGTTACACTCTAATCTCATCATGTAGAGATTCAGCCATTAAGCTCCTAAGGTTAATCAAAGTTTTGAAGGCACAGGTTTGAAATACAGATATGCTAGAGAGAAACACATTTCCTCTAAGAATTAAATACAAGTCAGTTGCTGGAGCTCTTTTCAGGTCTCCAGTTTTGTCCAGGTGATTTTTAACTCACCACAATAAAAGCTGAAGGGCTCTGGACACACAGCTGGTGAGCTGGGACCTTAACTCCAGCTGAGGACCCGTCAGTTAAACAGGAGATGTCAGCCACAAGAACATGATCAAGCAAAATCATAGCAATAAATGTTTTGACAATTCTAAGATATACAGGAATGAGAAGGGAATTGAAAGTTAGATTAAAATATGCGCTATGATCTAAGAGAACTTAGATAATCTTTTGAAAACAAACTAAGCACTTTTCCATTCAGTTTTTTTCCTTTGTTTGTCCAAATAAGGTGAATAGCCATAAAATACCATTTTTATAACAGGCCTATTTCACCAACCTAGTCTTTCTTAAATGAAACAGAAGATTCAGCATTTGAAATAGCACAGGAGAAGGCTATTAGCTAACTGGATGCCATTTCATACAGCTGTCTTCTTATTATGCAAATAGCTTATTTAGATGCAATGACACATTAGCCTCCACTGATCAAAAAGTATACTTGCTCATGTTGTTCCTGTGTATGTGTTGAGAATTTCAGTGTGGTTTCCTTAGTACATCAGATAGCAACACTGGAATAAGCAACAAAACCAAGGGATTACACAAGCTGTGTATACAAAGGAGGCTATATTTCTAATATAGTGATTTTTAGTGGTGGATGATGGACTGTAGAAGAACAGATGCCTTTAAATCAGCAGACGATAATGCAAACAGCTGCTAACAAGACCAAGCATCTAATTGCACCTACCGTACTCTTAATTTTACTCCTACCATGCTGAGCACATGTAGATGTCAGTGTGGTATTCAAGAGGAGGTCTCAGCTGCTTTATATAGTTGTGCTGGTTTGGCTGTAAAGGAGCAGGGGAAATTAACCCCACACCGAATACCTCAAGAGATTTTAGGTCAAAATTACAATTTTAGTAAAAAAGGTTAAAATAAATGCAGTAATACAGAAACACGGGCTTAAACAAACCGACAGAGTCACGGCACAACCTGATACCCTGTTGACCTAGGTGGTAGTAGTGTAGTCCAGTTAGGCACTGGTCCTGTAGGAAGGCCTGTAGTAGTCCAGTCTCGGTAGTGGAGTGGAGTAGCTGAGTCCAATTCCGAGGAGTGGAGTGGAGTAGCTAGCTGAATCCAATTCTGAGGAGTGGAGTCCAGTCGAGTTGAGTAGAGTAGAGAGTCTCACCGAGAGTGGAGTCCCATCGAGTCAAGGGTATCTTCTGCCATCCAAAACCCTTGCTTTATGCTGTGTTGCTTGGCTGCCACCTCACCCAGGGGCGGGGACTCTCACAATGGAAGAGGATCTTCCCAGTGTTCTATTGGTTGCTTCAGTAATGAGCTTGGATGAGCCCTAGGATCCTCCGAGACGCTCCCGAGGGTTCTCAGAGATGATTTGGGGTCTTCCGATGGGGTTCAGGCTAATTAGTCAGGCTGGGTGGTGCTCATGGGCCATTAGCTGAGATCAGATAATCAGGTGGGTGGTGCTAATGGGCCATTAGCTGAGATCAGATAATCAGGTGGGTGGTGCTAATGGGCCATTAGCTGAGATCAGATAACCAGGGTGGGTGGTGCTTGCTGTGGGCTGGAGTGCTTATCTCAGTTGAGATAAGGAGTCCCAGGTGTGTAATTATGAAATTTATCCAGCTTTTGCAGGTGGTAATAGAATATATAACTAACCCAGGACAAGTACATCATAATCCTCAATATTTGCAAAAGTCAACTGAATTATATTACTTTTGAGTTCCAGAAAATAATACAGCATATAGCTTTCCATGGAACATGAATGGGTTTTCATTAAACCTTAAACCTAAACTGCCTCTTTACCTTTCCTCAGTATCACACCTATTATTTTTCTCTCTAAATGATGCTCAGAATTAAACTTTGGTACACCACCTTATCTATTACTGTTCCTGAAAATTACTTAATCATCCTTAAATCTAGTGCAAAGGTCTTGCTTTTGCGTAGAGCTGTTGATAGGATGAAGGCCCTCAATATAAGGATAGGACAGTTAACTGAGTGCCTTATCAGCATGTATCCCACAGAACAGTGCTGTTCTCTGTGTGCTAAACAAACCACAAAATGTTTCAGCTCCTGGAAAACACATTTTTATTCATTTTAGACCAAGTTTTTCTAAAGGAAAAATGAGAACAGAAGTCTTTTCCTTGACAGAGGTGGACTTCTGACTGGTGCAAGCACCTGCAAATAGCATCTTAAAAAGCAATTTAGAAAGGCCTCTCTGATATTTCTCAGTGATTTTGCGTTGAAGGGAACTACTCTACATGTCAAACTAAAGTCTGTTGTTCACCATGTTCAATGTAAGTATCCAATTTTTCTTTGTCTTCCTTCTCCATTATCACTTACCAAAGCTTAGCTGATTACATTGCTGCTGAGGGGATGGATGGATGCCTTCCTCCACAGCAGCCTGTGACCATGTTAGAGGTGACTGCTCTGAGCTGCCCATCACCAGCCAAAAATGGTGTCAGCATCAGAGCGTACTTGGAGCCACGTCCTGGCTTTGAAACACAAAATGAGGGCTTCATCTGATGCCAGAGAGATTTTTTGCTTTTATGCTTTTTAGATTAGTAGCATTTTAGTTTTATACTTTTATATATTAGTAACCCTATAATCCTATAACCTCTACCCTGCAACCTTGTATCCCTTTCCTACAGACAAAATAGAACCAAGTTATTGGCCTTTAAGCATTCCAGAGTTGGACTTGATATCTGAAAAAGCAAGCTCTTGAAGTAAGCAGAGAACTTCCAATAGAAACTTGCCACAAGGAATAGTGTGACAAAATTCTGCTTTTCAATGGAGAATATTTCAAAACTATATTACCCTATAATAGTAGAGGCACTAACCCCTTTATACTTTCTTTTACCCTTTTTGTACCCTTTTTACCTTTGTATAACTTACACTTGCTGGACCCCGCTCGGCAGGATTGGGCCCAAACTCTGCGCAGTGGTGGATCCCGGGGCTATCCCTGGGAAAGCTTTGCTTTCTCTGAATCCTTTAATAAATTTTTACTTTTTACCCTCTTATTTGGCCTCAGCCTTTGTTTTCCAAAGATATAAGGCATCACATCCATGTGGCCATGTGTACCTCTACAATGTTAAGAAGCATGTAATATATATGTATAATTGCATGCTGTCTAGCAAGTTGCCATTGGAAGTCTGAATATATGATCTGGCCTGCTTCAATGATATCAAAAGGACACAAATAACAAACTCATCCTCTGTGTAAATGGACACAGTGTCTGAACAGCAGAAAGATACCACAGATAAAAGATTTGTGTGATCAGAGCTATTTTTTCTGCTTTTCAGAATTGTTTTGCAAAGTCTTGGGCTGTTGCTTAGACCCTAAGATACTAGAGTTTGTATATCCACTGCAGTAAATTTTTGTCCTTGGGAATGGAAACTGCTAAGCAGTGAGAAAAGGTGCTTCATGGTCAGGTTAGTTTTTATGAGTTCCTGTTGTTTATTCTGCACCCAATATCAATTATATAGTCACAGTTAGAGACTGTGTTAAATCCCTACAGTCTACCAGAAAGAAAGTCTATAAATATGATAAAGTGATGACACTACCCATTTATCTTCTTCTTTTCTTTCTTTTTACTCTCTTGTAGGTGACAGTGGTATTAAAAAAACAGCTGATGTAATGTTTTGCCTGAACCCCGGTTGTTCTTACAGCATATTTATGTGTTTAAGAAGTTAGTGGTGCCATCAAAGGGATGGCTGACTTAAAACTAAGGCCTTTTATTAGGGCGGAATAGAAAGATGTAAATTTTTATCAAACTTTTGTGCTCTTACATCTTACTAATGATGCATTTAACATACTTTAAAAGTTTTTCCAAGTTGTTGCATGTTAGTTTATGTCTGTTTATGTATGCACTTAGGTACATAAACTCATTAGCATAAAAGATTTTCGTTATTAGTTTAGGTCTCCAACACAACTATAATATATATACACTCTCAGCGTATTTTTTCTTGATTTCTTTCACTGAAACCTTTATGGATTTTACTGGGTTTGGGATTAGGCTCTGAAGGTGTGGCTGTAACAGCTGTTATCGATAAGCATCTGAACCATGTTCCTCATCCTACTTCTCTGACAGTACCAACACAGGCAGAAAGATTTTGGTTGGATAGAGCATGGTGCTAGCAATGCCCAGGTTGTGCTAGCGATGCCTAGATCCCCGTAGTGGCCATTCATGTGAGTGTTGGACTCCATGATCCTTGTGGGTCCCTTCCAGCTCAGAATGTTCTGTGATTCTGTTTTTCAGAGGAAGCACATATTGTTCTCTTGATGTGATTTCACCCTGTGCAGGAGTATAATTTTCTGCATACGCTTCCTGAGGAAAAGTGTGCCTGTGATATGAGGGACTAATTTTGCCCTGGTGGGAACATCTACATGCAGAAGTGAAATAAGAGCAGAAGGAACTGCCTGCAGAGACCTGATAGCCTCAGAATAGTCCCAAAAATGCTAAAGTCAGTGTTTATGTCTTTATTTTAGCATCATTTGTGTTTTATATTTTTATCTGGCTGTGCTTAGCCTGGCACTATGTACACTATAACTGATGCTGTCTTAGGTAAGTGCCAGCTTTTATGATGTTGGGTGTGCAAATTGTGTCTACAGCATGCTCTGTAATGCTAGACACGAGACAGCACAAACCTGAGATGCACTCTGTGTACATGTCTGAGCCTTGCAGATATTACCCTGCAAGCTGTGCCAAAAAAGTGGATATTAAAAAGGGCAAAGCCACCTCAGTCAGATTTCTGGCATGCGGTATAAAATATATAAAAGGTCAGTAACCAATGAGTGCCCTCGGAGAGGGAATGTTTTTTTCTGTCATTTCTCCTACCACTGTTGGTAATTTTCATATTATACTTCATCTGCTGCTATAGTGACATTAACAAGTTTGTATTTAGGACTAGTTCTCCTGACTCAGAAAGCTTGGATTTAATTGAGCTAATGCAAGCAGTCAATAAGCAAAAGGCCAGGTTTTATGAGTGGGTTATGAGACTGGTGGAGAGGTGGTGGAGTGTGACCTCCTTCTGCTGGTCTTTGGCAAACACTTTTCTCTAGCATTTGGAAATCATCCTCCAGACTTAGCTTGTAGTCACTGCATTGGAAACCAGAGTGCTGTAAGTCATTACAGTTTTAATTGGTTTCAAAATTTATATCAGATATGTATTTATTTGCTACCTTAGGCAACCAGCGCCTAGAGAATCACATTTGTTTCAAGTGGCCTGGTTGGGAGGAAGGAAGGCGTAAGTAGAGACCAATAAAATAGCTGATATTATTGAGGAGGTTTTTCATTGAAAATTGATATGGATGTCCTGGTTCCAGCCTGGACAGGATTAATTTCTGCAGTAGCAAGGACAGCATGGCTAAGACCTGGAGATTATTCTATACCACCTCATGTCATTGCTGGGGGCAGGGAGAAGGGAGTCTCTTCTGAGCAGAAGAGATTCTTTCTGGTCAACTAAGCGTGGCAGAGGAAGAAGTGGAGTGGCAGTAGGGCAGTGCCAGTTTCAAGCTGGAGGGAGTGGTTGTTGGATGGCACCAGTTCCAAGCCAGAGGGAGCGGTCAGAGTGACATGGGTGCAGGCAAGTCGGGCTGTGCGGTGAGTATTCTGCATGTGAATCACTCTCTCCCTTTGTACACTTTTGTTATTAGTATTGTTTCTACTGCTGTTCATTTTCTTATCTCATTGCTGTTTCCAGTAAATTGGTCTAATCTCAACCCATGATCTTTACCTTTTGTGACTCCAACTATCCTCTCCACCCCACTGGAGGGGCAAGGGAGGGGGAGGGGAAGTGAGCTAGCAGCAGTGTGGTTTGGAGAGTCTCAGTGGGAGCACTAAATTGGAGAGTACCATTCTTACCCAATGTGAGGCATTGAAGGGTCAAGATAACAACAGGTCTGTCCAGAGTGGTTTGGAAACAAATTTGGTCTGAGTATCTGTAGTATTAGGTTTGGAGCACTGGCCGCAATGTTGCTTGGTGTGCTCATGTGGGTGTGGTACCTAACCCTGTATCTATTCTCATATGTGCCCCTCCCAATGTTCTTTTTCAGTGCAGGGAGAGGGATCAGGATTGCTTTGTTGTCGTACTGTGTGATATCTGCTTATGACTTGATAACATCAAGGGCAATAAGGGTCATTTGGGATGTGTGTTCAGTATTGCTCTCCTACTCCTACCTCGGGCACTTCCTTTGGACCCAGTCTGTGCCGGGAACAGAGGAGGACGATCTTCCCCAGCTTTTCACCTCCTTTACCTCCTTCAGGCCTGTTACAACAGCTTTTGGGTATTTTGAATTTCCCTTGGATGTTAAGGAAAGCATGTCCTTGTTGCTAGATCTGCCAGGTATCCTCAGTACAGTCCATACCATATTTAGAGTTACAAAAGAGATTTCTAGGGAGGTTATTCAGAGATTTGCCCCATGGGTGGATAGTCATGAGTGGCATGGAATGTAAGAGGACATGGTCCAGTTTCAAAGACTTCTCTCCTTCAATGGTTTGGAAGTTCACCCTTGAGCAACTACAAGACCCTGTTAAAGTGGTAAAATATGTGAAAGAAAAATTGTGGCAGTTCCAGAGAGGTATGAGGTTATGTAACATGCTGGGCACTGGCTGCTATTTATCAGACAATGCTTGTTAGGGTTAATTTTTGCAGTAGCCAGGAGAGTGTGGCTAGGACCCGGAGGGCCATAGCAGTCATAGGGGTGACATCCTCCTCAGGGATAGGAGGAGGAAAGCAGACCAACAGGCGCTGTGGACTCTAAACTGCAGCTGAACCAGAGCAACAACCCATGCCAGTAGCAGTTGGCTCTATACAGAAGAACAAATCTGAGACAAAATCTGTTTGCCTAGTGGGGGATGAAGAGGAAGTAGGGCCTTCACAACAAGATGAAGAGGCAGAACCAGAGATAATCACCCGATTCCTATCCCTAGGTGAGCTGCAAGATGAACCCCTAGTGACCTGGCTTCTCTGATGCTGGGGTATCACGGTCCATGATATAAAACTAGATGGTAGTGTGTTGCAGTGGTTCAGGCCACTGCTGGAGAAACCAGAGAGCCACAGGGCTCAGGAACAGCCTGTTGTTCTCGGGTTCGAATAAACACACGGACACTGCTGTCAGGGCTCTCCAACAGGCAGAGGCCAAMAGGGAGGAAGAAGAGAGGAGGAAGAGAGGGCCAGCCTCTGCCCTCATTTTATTTATATGTTTTCCAAATCCACCGTGGATTGGAGGATGGGAATACCACCTCCTGCTGTCCACTGGTTAGTAATAATGTCTATCACATAGGTTAGGAATTCATAACAATCTTTGCCGTTAGGTCAACAATTTGTGTTTACACAAAAGTGCGTGAGAAACTATTTCGCTGAACCAAAAACACTGCACATCTGAAGAACTGCAAAATGCAGGGCCACATCTCACCCTTTTTCCATTAAAAAAGAAAAAGGAAAAAGAAAAATGAACAATGTTCAGTCTCTCAGTCTCTGCTTGTGGAGGGACCATCAAGGTGATCACCCACATCATCTGCATCTGAGTCATCACTCGGTGTTCCATCCTCTTGATGACTTTCACTTTGGTTACGGTCTCCACCTTGCCTGTCGGCTGGATTTTGCCTCTGCGGTCGCAGGTCAGGACGAACACACTTTGCAGGTACCCAGCGCGCCCCAGTATCTGTGGATACACAAGCATACCYGCGCCCCGAAGCGATAAGGTCATAGGGGCCTTCCCACTGCTTGGTGACTAAGTTCCGCACCCGAACCTTCGCCCGAGGCTGCTGTGCCTCGTCCAAAGCCTGTAAAGAGAGGTGATGGTTCAAAATGACAGGATTATTAGAATTCTGCGGCACCGTAAGGTGATTGATGGTATACAAAGCTTTTTCCAACCGACTGTGCAGGGTTTCACCCTGCATTCCCCGTTTTTGCTTCTGAAGAACCCGCTTCAGAGTACCATGGGCACGTTCTACTATAGCTTGGCCAGTCAGGGAATGAGGAATACCAAACTTGTGTGACACACCCCACAACTGCAGGAACTGCCTCACCTCTTTCGAGGCGTAAGCAGGACCATTGTCAGTCTTCACAGCAGAAGGTATACCTAGAACTGCAAAGGCCTGCCTCCAGTGGGCAATGACATCGCGGCTCTTTTCTCCAGTGTGAGCAGAGGCCCACATGGCAGAAGAGCAGGTGTCCACCGTGACATGCACATACTTGAGCCGGCCAAATTTGGCGACTTGAGTGATGTCAGTCTGCCAAATCTCCAAGGCCCTAAGGCCCCTGGGGTTAACCCCCGCCGGCAAAGGCGCCCCAAGCGCATGACAATCGTCACATGACTCGACAATGTCACGTGCCTCAGTTGGCGTCAGCTGGAACTGCTTCTGCAGAGTATGTGCGTTTTGATGGAAAAACCCATGCGATGCCTTGGCCTGCGCGAGTGTATCTGGCTGAGGTGCTACCCAGGCCGGGTTAGCCAGCTTGTCAGCCCTTGCATTACCTTCCGCTATGGATCCTGGCAAATTGGTATGACTCCTTACGTGCAGAACGTAATACAGATGAACTCGGTCCTGAATGGCACACCACAGGGTCTTCAGTAAATGAAACAGATCAGGATTGCTGACCTCCTTCAAAACCGAATAACCCAACCGCTGTGCAATGTCAGCCACATAGGCGGAGTCCGTGACCAAATTGAAAGG
>JACAXG010000248.1:0-16213 GCA_018881555.1 Amblyornis subalaris | reverse complement strand
GGGGAGTCACCGCAGCCTCTCTGCCCCAGCAGAAGATTTTTCCCAACAACACACAAAGAACTGATAAAGGGTTTGTCTGTTCTCTTATAGTTGCCGTGTAACCGTCTTGTTTTATATATATATAYATATATATATAAAAATAAATAATTTATATAACCCTAGTAAAGAACTGTTATTCTTTTTACCACATCTTTGCCTGAGAGCCCCGTAATTTCAAAAGTACAGTAATTTAGAGGAGAGGAGTCATTCCTGTACTCAAGGGAGGTTTCCCACCTTCCTTGACAGACATCTGTCCTTCAAACCAGGACAATTCTTGGCGCCCAACGTGGGGCTCGAGGGCATTGAGAAAAGGAAAAACAGTTTCTAGGTAACCCAATTTGTGTGTTAAATATAAAATCACGCTACACATCACCATGTAGTGGAGCTTGTTTCGGTTCTATTGGCAAATGATCGTGGCTATGTATCTCCCATTTGCAGCTCCTCTTCTACACATGGGTCCCATGACGAGGACCACTGTAGCTGTTACCCTATTTGTGGGATATGTCAATAAAGTGAAGGATTCGAAGATCGTAATTTTCCTCTAGAATGCGGGTGCATGGCTACATAAATGTCACACACTAGCCTCACATCTTTTGGGGTCCTTTAATAATGGTACCTATTCGAGAGAAGCAACAGAGGAGGAAGTTTTCTCCCAATTCTTCACTGACCTTTTTGGGCCTATCCCAACAATTTTTGAAGGGGTCAGTGCTTCTCTAGATGCTAACCATATCATGCAATGGCTGGTGTTGCTGATAGGCCTATTCTTTTTAGCTTTTAAAGATAAACTGAGATTGCCTTGGGTAACCACTCTGACATCCACCCCAGATACTAAGGCTGCTGCCCAGGGGCATGTCCCGGGGCCTGGGGGCACTGCCCAACAGCCTAGCACTGCCCAACAGCCCACAGTACAGACAAATCACTCAGATTTGACAGAGATGGTGGAAGAAATAGTCCGGGTGTTAAAAGAACGTTTGTCCCCAACTGTTTAGAACCCCTCCCCTTGCCCTAAGGAGGACAAGCCCAGTGACACAGCAGTGGAACTAAGAGATGTTACAACCGCCCAAGTTCCAGCTGCACCACAAGGGCAGCCACAACCAGCGGCAGTTGCCCCTGTGCAGAGGAGAAAATATAAAACCAAATCAGTACGCCCAGTTAGTGATGATGAGGTACCAGGACCCTCACAATCCGTGGAGGAGCCAGAGCCTGAGATCATCACAGAGTCCCTGTCGCATGACAGTCTCCGCAATCTGCAGAATGACATTGTGAAATGGGGGCGCGAGGCATTTTCAACCTGGTTGACTCGAGTTTGGGACCTTATGGGCCCAGGTATCCAACTAGACAGTAGTGAAGCTAGGTACTTAGGATCCCTGACCAAGGATGCAGGCATTGACCAGGTGTTCGTGAAGGAGCCAGGGCCTCTTCCTCTCTGGGAGCAACTCATAACAAGTGTAAAGGAGAGGTTTGTCCATAGAGAGAGACTGCAGAAGCACCATCACAGAATGCCCTGGAAGACCACTGAGGATGGAATCCAACGCATGAGAAAACTAGCAGTGTTGGAGATACTCTTTGAAAAGGATGGACAACACGGTAACGACCCTGACAAGGTCAGATGCACACCGCAGATGTTATGGAGCCTGGCACACCTCGGGCCACCCGAATACTCCAGCTTCCTGGCAACAATAAATGTCGAAAACAACCGAGAGACTGTGGGTTCTGTAGCCAACAAACTCAGGAACTATGAGAGCATGGTTCATGGCACGATAAAGGCTCAGGTTTCTGCTATAGCAAGGAGTCTCAAAGAGGAAATAAAGAAAGAGATGAAGATGGAGAGGAGGGAGAGCAGTCCCTATGTGACATCGGTGCAACGCAGAGCCCCTGACGTCAGAGCCACGTGCCCCCCAACCAGAAGGAGTAGATACGCCCCACGGACTGAATTGTGATACTTCCTACTTGACCATGGAGAAGACATGAGACGGTGGGACAGGAAACCTACCCGCGTCCTAGCAGCCCGAGTACAAGAGTTGAAGGAGAAAGAAAAGAGGAAGTCAATGAGAGTGAGTGCAGTGCCAATTTCCCATGGACAAGAGTCTGACCCACTGGAAAGTACCTCCCATATGTATTCGCCAGACCAGTGTTAGAGGGGCCCTGCCTCTAGCCAGGTAGAGGCCAGAGAGAACCGGGTCTTTTAGACTGTGTAGATCTGATAGCCTGGAACGTCAGAGCCACAAAAATATGAAGCTTTAGTTGACGCTGGTACTCAATGTACTTTAATGCCATCAGGACATGTCAGAGCAGAGCCTGTTTCTATTGCTGGGGTGACAGGAGGATCGCAGGAGTTGACTTTGCTAGATGCTGAAGTGAGTTTGACAGGGAAAGACTAGAAGAAACATCCCATTGTGACTGGCCCAGAAGCCCCGTGTATTTTGGGCATAGATTTTCTCCGGAGTAGTTATTTCAAAGACCCAAAAGGACTCAAGTGGGCCTTTGGAGTAGCTGCCGTAGAGACAGAGGGCATCAGGCAATTGAACACCTTGCCTAGACTGTCAGAAAATCTGTCTGCAGTAGGACTCCTGAAGGTAGAGGAACAACGAGTCCCAATTGCCACTTCAACAGTGCATCGCTGGCAGTACCAGACAAATCGAAATGCCGTGATCCCTATCCACAAGATGATCCGCGAGCTAGAGAGCCAAGGGGTGGTCAGCAAAGCCCACTCACCCTTCAACAGTCCCATATGGCCTGTGCGCAAGTCTGATGGGGAATGGAGACTGACAGTGGACTATCGTGGCTTGAATGAAGTGACTCCACCGTTGAGCGCTGCTGTGCCAGACATGTTAGAGCTCCAGTATGAACTGGAGTCCAAGGCAGCGAAGTAGTATGCCACTATTGACATTGCCAATGCGTTCTTCTCCATTCCTCTGGCAGCAGAGTGCAGGCCTCAGTTTG
This sequence comes from Amblyornis subalaris, assembly GCA_018881555.1. NCBI lineage: Eukaryota > Metazoa > Chordata > Aves > Passeriformes > Ptilonorhynchidae > Amblyornis > Amblyornis subalaris. The sequence goes on along the minus strand of JACAXG010000248.1, from coordinate 13,231 downwards.
CTTTCACCTGGAGGGGCGTGCAGTACACTTGGAACCGACTTCCCCAGGGGTGGAAGCACAGCCCCACCATCTGCCATGGGCTGATCCAGGCTGCACTGGAAAAGGGTGAAGCTCCAGAACATTTGCAGTACATAGATGACATCATTGTGTGGGGGAACACGGCAGCAGAGATGTTTGAGAAAGGAGAAAATATCATCCAGATTCTCCTCCAAGCCGGCTTTGCAATCAAAAAGAGTAAAGTCAAGAGACCTGCCTGGGAAATCCAGTTTCTGGGAGTGAAGTGGCAAGATAGACAGCGTCAGATTCCCACTAAAGTCATCAATAAAATCGCAGCGATGTCTCCGCCGACCAGCAAGAAAGAAACACAGGCTTTTCTCGGCGCCATAGGCTTCTAGAGAATGCACATTCCTGAGTACAGCCAGATTGTGAGACCTCTTTACCTGGTGACCCGCAAGAAGAACAATTTCCACTGGGGCCCTGAACAGCAACAGGCCTTCGTCCAGATCAAACAAGAGATTGCTCATGCGGTAGCCCTTGGCTCAGTCAGGACAGGGCCAGAGGTAAAGAATGTACTGTACTCTGCAGCTGGGAACAATGGTCTCTCCTGGAGCCTTTGGCAGAAAGTACCTAGTGAGACTCGAGGCCGACCACTAAGATTCTGGAGTCGGAGTTACAGAGGGTCTGAAGCCAACTACACCCCGACAGAGAAAGAAATCCTGGCTGCCTATGAGAGAGTTCAAGCTGCCTCAGAAGTGATTAGCACAGAGGCACAACTTCTCCTGGCACCCCGGCTACCAGTGCTGGAGTAGATGTTCAAGGGAAAGGTTCCCTCTACTCATCAGGCCACAGATGCCACATAGAGTAAGTAGATTACCCTAATCACACAGCATGCCCCTATTGGAAAYCCAAATCGCCCTGGGATCTTAGAAGTAATCACAAATTAGCCTGAAGGAGAAAACTTTGATCTGGCAGACGAAGAAGAACAAGTGACACGTGCTAAAGAAGCCCCACCATACAACCAGCTGCCACCAGAAGAAACCCAATACGCTCTTTTCACAGATAGATCTTGTCGCATTGTAGGGGCGAACCGCAAATAGAAAACAGCTGTATGGAGCCCCACACGACAAGTTGCAGAAGCTAGCGAAGGAGAAAGTAGATCGAGTCAGTTTGCAGAGCTCAAAGCAGTCCAGTTGGCCTTGGACATTGCTGAAAGAGAGAAATGGCCAAAACTCTACCTCTACACTGACTCATAAATGGTAGCCAATGCTCTGTGGGGGTGGCTGGAAAGGTGGAAAAAAGCCAATTGGCTGCGCAGAGGGAAACCAATCTGGGCTGCTAGAGAATGGCAAGACATTGCCACTCGAGCAGAAAAACTGACTGTGAAAGTCCGCCATGTAGATGCCCATGTGCCCAAGAGTTGAGCTAATGAGGAACACCACAACAATGACCAAGTAGATCAAGCTGCCAAAACTGAAGTGTCACAGAATGATTTGGATTAGCAACACAGAGGAGAGTTATTCCTAGCTCAATGGGCCCATGATGCTTCAGGTCATCAAAGCAGAAATGCCACCTATAAGTGAGCACGAGACCGAGGGGTGAATTTGACCATAAACAGTATCTCCTAGGTCATCCACAATTGTGAGACGTGTGCTGCGATCAAGCAGGCCAAGCGAGTGAAACCCCTATAGTATAGGAGAAGGTAGTCCAAGTATAAGTATGGAGAGGCTTGGCAGATTGATTACATCACGCTGCCGCAAACCCGCCAAAGCAAACGCTATGTACTCACAATGGTGGAAGCAACCACTGGATGGCTGGAGACCTACCCAGTGCCTCATGCTACTGCCCAGAATACCATCCTGGGACTGGAAAAGCAAGTCCTGTGGAGGCATGGTACCCCTGAGAGGATTGAGTCTGACAATGGGACTCATTTCAAGAACAGCCCTATTAACACCTGGACTAGAGAACATGGCATTGAGTGAGTGTACCATATTCCTTACCATGCACCAGCTGCCGGAAAAGTTGAGCGGTGCAACGGACTACTAAAAACCACCTTAAAGGCACTGGGTGGGGGAGCTTTCAGAAATTGGGAGCTACATTTAGCGAAGGCTACAKGGTTAGTCAACACTCAAGGGTCCACTAACCAAGCTGGCCCTGCCCAATCCGAACACCTCCGTGCAGTAGATGAAGATAAGGTTCCAGTGATGCATGTGAGGGGTATGTTAGGAAAGACTGTTTGGGTCAATTCTGCCTCGAGCAAAGACAAACCCATCCGTGGAGTTGTTTTTGCTCAGGGACCTGGTTGCACCTAGTGAGCGATGCAGAAGAATGGAGAAACCAGATGTATACCTCAAGGAGACCTTACTTTAGGTTGAATTGTCCACAATGCTGTACCTCTACCCACATCTGTATGTATATATGTATATAGTTAGGGTAATGCATGTATGTATATAGTTTAAAAGTTTAAGTCTGATGTGGGATGTTAGTGTGGGAGGAAAGGGAAACAATTTTCGGGGTGGATAATGTTATGAGTTAGAAAAAAAAAGTAATTAAAATCTGTTTCCTTTCCCCCGGGGTACCAAGGAAGCTGTGTAGTTGGGGAGGGGCTGGCCGGGAATTGATGGGCGATACTTAAGAACAAAAGGGAGTTATCTGTTCAGCTGCATTCCACGGTAATGACGCAGAATGGATGGTACTTAAAGACAAAAGRGACCACTKGCCCAGCCCAGAAGCCAGGACAATTCCCTCCATTAAAGAAAACAAAGACTTGGAAATACTGAAGGGGGATGTTTCCTCAGAGGCTGAAACATCTCGGGAGAACTACCAGAGACTTAGGCGAGAAGTGAGTGGAGACCGGGGCTTGCCTCACTCCCCACCCTGCGTTGAGTGAAGGTGGTCGTGTCTGCAGCGAGTGCCGGTTTTGCTCCGGGAAGACTGCTACACTGCGACGCCTCCGCCGGCTAGCTCCAGAGCATGGATACACTGTGACATCTCCGAAGGTCCCGCGGCGGCACAGAGTTCAGAGTTACGCTGTGACCAACCTCCAGCCGGAGCTGCTCGTCTCAGCTGTTTCCTGCCTTCTGCTGGTCTGTCGGTGAGTGATACCGAGATCCATCACTCCCCAGTCAACCGTGCCTGCCTGCGCTACTCGCTGCCCGCTGCCGAGGTTGGTGGAGCCGGGCAGCTGCCCCGTGGGTTCGCGCCGGGGGCGACCTTCCCCCCTTTCCCGTTCGCCAGAGCTGCCATTGCCGCGTGAGGGTCGTCGCGCTCACGCCACAGCGCCCCCTGCAGCTGCGGGGGAGTCACCGCAGCCTCTCTGCCCCAGCAGAAGATTTTTCCCAACAACACACAAAGAACTGATAAAGGGTTTGTCTGTTCTCTTATAGTTGCCATGTAACCGTCTTGTTGTATATATATATATAAATATAAATAAATAAATAATTTATATAACCCTAGTAAAGAACTGTTATTCTTTTTACCACATCTTTGCCTGAGAGCCCTGTAATTTCAAAAGTACAGTAATTTAGAGGAGAGAAGGAATCATTCCTGTGCTCAAGGGTGGTTTCCCACCTTCCTTGACAGACATCTGTCCTTCAAACCAGGACAATCCATCTGTTTATTTTAGTAACCTAATAAATTTCAGCAGTTTTAGTTTTGAGTTTATTATGATTTAATATATCAGTCTTACCACATTTATGGTCTAATTTAACAATGTAGCACAAATTTTCTTGAAGTATATATGTTGCAAACAACAATTCAAGAACACGAGCACTTAAACAATGAATGTCTTAATGCTGCTGTTTTATTTTTTTTCCATAGATTCTTTTCCTGAGATTGTGGATTTCAAAATTGTAAGAGAACTTTATTCATATATTTTTCACTCTCTTGTTTAAAAATTATAAGGGGGTTTTTGTAAGATGTAATAAGAGTTTTGACAAGCAATAATGTTTTTCTTATTCAAGTACTGTCTCATAATAATATTTCTCTTCCAATATATAGTTTTGACACATCCTGAAAATARGTAAGATAGCAAAGAATAATAAATCTCTGTTTATTTATTAACATGTCCTTTCAGTGAATGTCGTATTAATCTAGGGGAAGTTTATTTACATTTCCTTTATTGATGAATTAGTAGAGCTTTCAAAACATGCTTACCTCTGCCAAATACACAAAGTGATATTTTTACTAGCAATCTCTTTTATAACATGCTAGTTTATCCATTTTTTTTTCCCTTGGAAGCTATCTTCTTTGCAGAATCTGAATCTTCAGTGACCAAAAAAATTAGTGATTCCGCAGAATGGGTAATTATTTTATTACATTAAAACTGTAGTAATTCTTATACATCCATTACACAAGGATACGTATTCCTTCAAATAAGTTTTGGGACATGAAGTTATACATATAGAAAACTCATGATTTACTGAAATGTGAGATTGGCGTAGACCAACTAGAGAAGTGTTATTATCTCGATTACTGAAGGCAGTTCCATATGTATATGGATTTCCTAGGCGATTTCAGGGTCTGCCTTCTCTATTTGGATCAGAGCACTGCTCTAATTATTTTCCAATATGGCCATCCTAAAAAGGATAAACATTACTGTTAAATCATTTTATAACTTCTCCACTTTTCACTTACCACTTTAAATTTGTCAAAAGTATCCGTTAGATTTGAATATCATTATTTGGGAGTATTTCTAGAGCATTAACCTTTAAGTAAGAGAGAGGCTGAATAAAAACATACTAAAAAAATATTTATCAGATTAAGAAGACTGCTTTCAGCAAGAAGAACATTTTTGTATTGTGCTGGGTAACCCAAAATGTTATTGTATTCCATATCTATCTGTGCCTAAAATTGTTACTGTCTCTTTAAGACCCTGCAGCCATAAATGGAACCACAAGGCTGGGGCTGGGGATGATGGGGTGGGTACTGGTCTTTTTAAAAGTCGGAGTTGMCCAAGCTCTTGCTCCTTCCCTTTCATTCATGCAGGGAGAGAGAGCTGGGGCAGTGCAGGCAAAGGCTACCCTTGAGTTTTCTTTTGTTTTTTTTCCTCTGGAGTCCAGGTGGCAAAGTAGAAACCCGAGAATCTGCATTTTACAATCAAAAACTGTTTCAGAGTGAATTTCGCAACACCTGTCCACGGTGCGAAGCTGGAGCTGGTCAGGTTAAGGCCACCGTTTTCTGTTGCTCAAGAGTTTTTCTTTCTCCCCCGCTATCAGATCAGGGACCCGAGACAGCCACATGGACACCAATGGCTTGGAGGCTGCATTTCCAACACCAGCTGGATCCGGCCAGCCAAGGAAGAGGCAAAGAGGGAGAGAGAGGAAGCCTGCAGAGCTGCCAAACTACAGCCTGCATCAGCTCCCTGGCAGCATTGACTCTTTGGAAAGAAATTGTTTTTCCAAGTTTTGTTTTCCCCTGCTCCTATTGTTTGTTTGGGTGGGGGGAAAGGTGGGAGCACAGAGGGAGTTTTGGAACCACAGAGGCTCATTTGCCATGTTGTTTCCCTTGTTCTCTCTCTCAGCTGCATGGCCCAGAGAGGGGACTCTCCTCCATTTTTGTCTGTGTTCCCTGGGACATTTAGGGAGACCTTCTCCGCATTTGTGGGTGGGGGTTGAACGGTTTTGCGTCTGTCTCTCCATACGTGGTCATCTGTGGAAGGCGCCATCTTGGTGGGAGGGTTTGTCTGCCATTTTCCCTTTTTCTCTCAGAACATGTGGTTGCCATCACCAGGGGCATGTGACTCAAAACACAATTTTACACAATATATTATTAAGGTAAATTGTGAATTCATTGTCATATGTAGATTTACTCAGAACATCTCTCTTCAGTCCTTAGCGATGCCAATTCCAGCTGTTCATGGCTGATAATCACATCATTTTAAAAGAAACTATCTCTCCACAGTCAAAAGAAACAGAACTGTACTTTCTGATTTTTAGTCGTAAGCAGCTGAGAAGATATCAAGGCCCAAGCAAAGTTCTACTATGAAAAATTAATCATGAATCTCCTCTCTAAATGTGTTTCTACTGCAAGTACACTTTAATTGTCTTTACCAGTTGGTGAATTGGAATAAACTCCTAAGAAGGGAGGGAAGAAATAAAACAAAACATAGCACAGCACTTGTCAAACCAAGAAATCCCTAAAACGGTAACAAAGTTCTTCTCAGCTTTGTAGGTTAATATCAAATTATTAATTTTGTCTTATAACTGTTATTTAAAAGACTAAAAAAATCCCCACCTCCATGCAGTTTACTCATTGGAAGATTTCATGCTAACGTCAGGATGTTTTAGGAGTAGGAAGTTCAAAGGCGCAGCCAAGATCAAACAGGACGCTAGTATGATATAAAGATTCATAATACCTAGGGACTGTAAAATGCAAAATTGGGAGAATCTGAAGGAGCCAAGTAGCAAATTGGTGTTTGGACTGTGAGATTTTCAGCTCTTACAAATCTAAAAGACTGACAGCCTGCAAGGAAAGACTGCAAGGAAATCTTAACCACTGTGGGGTTTTTTTTCTTAATCTCAGTACATTTAAAATCAATTCGTACTGTATTGGGCCCAATGCAGTCATCTGATATATGTTTACCTGGGGAAGACATGCTCAGGTGTGACATCATACATGACAGTGTGGCTGGCTCATGAAAATAGACTCACTCATCTTTGTGATGTTCTTCCTGCTGATATCAGACTTAAAATCCTATTAAAACTACCTGGCTTATTGAAATGGAGAAAAATCTTGCAAACTAAACATACAAATGCAAGCAGACATATTTCTTACCAGGAAAGAAATAAAGAAAAATAAAAGAACCAACCACCTGTTTTTTTTATTTTTAATTGCACGATACCCTGGTGTTACATGACAGGTGAGAAAGCAAAGACTTTCTTGCATTGCAGCAAATGAATTAATGCACAGTGTAAACATATCAGGAAGCAGACATTCCAGCAGGGTTGGGGGTTTTTTGTTTGTTTGCAATCACAAATGAGCAAAATTTTTATATGGTTTGTGTATTCTGGCACACAGCCTGTAAAAAGGCATTCAGTGAGTGCCTGCTCCCGTGAACTCTCTGGAAATTCAAATCAATTCTTCCTAATTTCTCTGCCAGTAAGTAGTGTGTGCTGGTTACTAGTTAGCAACATCCTACTTCCTGAATTAATTTGGTTTAACTGTATTATTGTTTAGAGTGACACACATACAAGGTTCCATACCACACCCTGAAAATTAATTCTTGATGTCAAGCTGGATTGTTCTCAGGCAGTCATACTGTACCAGTCTTGCTGGTTGTGGAAGTATGACATATGGCAGGCTTGCTTTTCAAATTGTACTTATTTTTTCTCTCTCATCTACTGGAATATGTGATGCCTGATTTAAAGAAAAGTGTGTGTCAGGGTCCAAAGATGTGGGAGGCCTGAGACTCAGATATGAGGATCTGGAATCAGCCTACATTCTGCCCAATAAAGACCATTGCTTTGAATTCTTCCGCAGCTTTGTGAGTCATGATACCATATTTCTGTGCTGGCAGCTATGTCATTGTTTTCCTGCTGCACAATTGCTTCCAGTCAGTTGGGGAATACATTTTAGTGCAGGTAGCTCGATGTGCAGCTGCAGGGCAAGCTGCAGATTGAGGTCTGGTGGCGGGAGCCTGGGACAAGAGGCTGTGAACTGTTGACCCTTTCCATAACGAAGGGCACAGGGACCTGTGGAGCCGGGCAGGTGACCAGACACTCAGAGACAAGGCAGGAACTGACGGCCCCAGACTTTCGTGCACTTAGATTGTAAGGGTATGAAATACCTCCAGAGTTTTGCTTGTAAGGAAACCTTGTCTGATCGCGTAAGTGTGGGGTATGTAGGCAGTCAAGTCACTGGAGCTGCCTAATGTGCAAGGCCCTATGTCCCACCTCAGGCAGCACAGATGTGACTGCTAGAATGGCTCTTGGATGCTCACACAGGAAAATTTCCTTAACACACTCGCTGCTGCTTGTGACCCATGCTGTCTGCATTCATGTATGAGCACTTCAGTTGGGAAGCTTCATTATCAAAGCTAGATAGAGCTAGTTTAATGTTAAAAATTATAATATTGATGTCAACGGGTTAACACATGTGAAAAAAAACTCGAATCATTTGGGATACTAGAAATTTGTCTTCCAAACTTATAAAACAAGATCTGAAAGCTTTTGTACTACACAGTTCTAAACACAAATCAGTCGCACTGCATGAGAAGGAGCAGAGCAGAATGACACGCAAACAACACATTTTCAGTCAAAAACCAAGAAATATTAATTGTGCCACATACAAAAGACAGGTTTTGGTTAGATATTTTTCTTATCAAGATGCTGAACATCAGCAGAAATGGTATAGAAAATGAGAGAGAAGTTCTCATTTTTCTGCTATATAATGCCTTGGTGTACTCATGACTTGAATAGTGAGCAACTCTTGTCTTCTCACCTTAGGAAGGTCCCTCTGAAGCCAGAAAAGGGACAGTGACATGATTTCTGAGATGTAGCAACTGCCTTGGGAAGAGAGACTTGAAAAGTCAGTATTCTTGGTGAGGAGCAAGGAAGGCTGAAGGGGCATACTTGAAATTATGAAGCCCTGGTGATGATGGAGATGGTGAAAGTGGTACTGATATTCATGAAATGGTATTGAAAGGAAATACGTGATATTTAAGAAGCTTGAGTAACTGCTTGATCTGGGAGGCTGCTAAGGAGGCAGTGTTGGCAGTGTTGGCAGTGTTGGCAAGGTCATCACCATTCAGACATATGAAAAAGGGACATCAGGGAATGCTCTCCTATGTCCTGGTACAGTGATCATGGATTGTGAAGGTACCTGAGCATAGGGGTCATATCCATGTGTGCTGCACAAACACCTGGGCACCATTGTCTGTCTTCTTTGCTGGGGACAAAGAAGAGGCCTAACTAGACTTGGGGAGGATTTCTTAAGTTCTTACATTTTTACATTTTCATCCTCTGAAGCAGCACAGACACAGGGTAAGCACATGTTGACTGTCATCTGGACCTGTGCTCTTCAAGTGTGTGCAATGTGGCTGGTCTGTACTTCTGTCTCTGTTCCATAAATGTCTCATTCCATTTGGTGTTTCCAGCTTTCCTTTGTACAGCACTAATGGAGATCTTACTACTGCAGGGGCTCGTTTAGGCTTCTCATCTGCAAACAGATACACCAAACTAAGCCTAGGGATGGTAATGGAGTTGTTTCTAGCTTTTCTGCTGTTGTAAAATGCTGTTGTGTTCCCTCAGCCCTGGAAAGAATTTGTTCTCCTGTTTGCTGGGGGACTTTGCTGCTTTCAGTTAGCTCAGTCATGACCAATTCCCCTCCGCTCGTGGCACAGATCCTGTCTTGCTTTGTCCTCCTGGTGCTTGGTTTTGTATGTTCTCTTGCTACTTTTCTCTGCTGTTTTCCCTCAGATCTCCTTGCCACTGATATGCAAGTTAATTTGTTTCAGAAAAATCTTGTAGTGAGTAAATTGCTCTTAGAAGTGGACAAAGAAGGGAGGAACGGACCTCTCTTTCTGTCCTCCTCTTTATTGTTGAATAAAAGCCTTCAAGTTCTTATATAGGAAGGTAGTAAAAGATCTCTAGAGTGAAAAAGAGTAACAATACAGTCTGGAAAATCAGAGGATCCTGTGTCTATATTACTAGGTGTGGAACTTGTTCTCAAATGCAGGTGGGGAAATGTTAATGAAGCGACCACAGTCTATCACAGATGTCTCTGGTGAAGGGATCTGATACATGAGTCCAGGCTGTGCTGCAACACCTTTCCTAAACACAGAAATCTTTTCCCCCCAGTTTTGTAACTGGTAATTGTAATTGTAGAGATAGTGAAATTTGAGTAACATGAAAAGCAAACCATGCTTGAGCATCACAGGCGTGTAGTTTTGTCTAACAAAGTTATTTTTTGAAGCAAGACACTTTATAGATGTCACACAGAAGTATTTATTTGCCTTATTCTTCAGGTTTGTGTATGGATAACCTTTTACATTCACTATCTTACAAGAATAGAAAGCAGTAGTTTTTGTTTGAGTTAACTGAATTAATGTTTTCTCTTTGATTTCTTCTTTTAAATAATTTTGCCTCATTCTATGTTATCTTGAAAATTTGTGTAGGTTTTCAGTAATGGTTGCTGCATAAATATCACTGCTGTTTTCTGCTGTTGACTGCCAACCAGGACATTACATTTAAAAATACCTCAGCTACTATCTTATGATGGACAGCTGTGTTTTACATACAAGAGAGCCTAGAAGGGTGTTTTTTAATATTTATTAAGTGTTGCAAGTGTATGTCCATGTAAATAGCATGAAATACTTTGGGCAAAGGAAATGCTGTTTATAGTGAATTAGAACATAGTATCATCCCAGGCAGTGGTCTGGGATGTTTTATTGTAGCATTGGTTATGTGACTGACAGACTGTATCCAAATAGCAGGTGAAAATAAATTACATTTATTWAAACAAGTGTGTGTTTTCAGGCTACAAGCACACTCTCCTAGGCCAGAGTGAATGCTTAGCAGTTATGAGCAAACAACAGAATAATTTCTTCATTCTAGTAAAAAAAAACCCAACTCAAAAACAACAAACAAACCCAAAACGACACACTTTAATCAGCTCAAATTTTATTCTTACTCTGGGGGAACATTTACCTGTGTTGCTAAGTGCAAACATTTCTGCAAAAGTTTAATGTTTTAGACTTGACTGTTCTGTATGCCAGGTCTTTTTCCATTATAGTACCCAGAAGCTTTAAACACACCTGCTAGTGAGTTTTGATGCAGCTCTTGTGCTATTGAAGAATTTTCCTTATTCCTTGTTAAACTGACTATTTGAAATCACTAMATAAATGGGGGGGGTTTTTAAATGTTCAGAGAAGGAAGATTTTCTTTAGAGAATTTTCATTATAGATCTTAAAGAATGTGTTTTCACTACAATTTGCAGAGCGTTTGGAGCAGAAGCTGTGCATGAATCTCACTGCCATTTTTTGAGTTGAATTATTTGTGATTTGCCATGGAGCTTGTTCCTATCATACTTTGTGCTTGGTCTTACTATTTTACATGATGGTTCTGTCAAGTAGCAGCAGCCCTGTGAGACATTCTGTCAACATGAGCTTGATTTTGAAGGGGACCAGTCCTTTCATAGTGGACTTTCTGCTACTTCTCCACTGTTCACACATTATTTTATGTTAAACACTGAAAAAAACTTCACTTGTTTGATGTGTGTGTATGTAAATTCTTATCCATACTTCCACTTTACCTTTTGTTTCTTTGAGTAACTGCAGTCTAGTTTGTTTCACTTTCATTGATGGTATACCACTAAATATGTAGAAAAATGTCTGCTGAGCTTTATTTGTGTCATACTGGCAATATGTAAAACTACTTGGTGCTTAGAAGTTTCTGATCAGTGTTAAAGTTTTATGTTTGTAAACATAGAGGGACATTTTTCTTTCATAAAATACATGTTATGAATCTGAGTCTGCACACGGAGGGCAGGAAATATTTCAGATTGGCATCCCAGTAAGAAATAGGAATTACTGGATGTCTTGAGGTAGCATTTTATATTTTTCAAATCTCTGGTTTTTATATCAGAGATAGGCAAACAAAATGCTTACCCAGGCAGGTTAATTAGGGAATGGATGAAAATTAATTCCTTAACTTGCATGCCAATCACATTGAAAGTAATATTGCTATCTGAACAAAAGCTAAGGTCTCAGGTGACCTTCCACCAACAGATTTAGTTCAAAAGTATGAAAGCCTCTTCATAATTTCAATTTGAAAGCCACAGAATGAGCATAAGACAACAAGCCAGGTGTGTTCAAGTGTACACATTATAGTGGAGATAGAATTTGATGCTTTTTAGTCTTTTGCAGGGTTAGGTTGACTTCATCATAAGTCTGTAATGACGTGCACTTCTCAGGGAATAGAAATCTGCAATTTATTCAGGAAAGAGTGTAAAAGTCTGTCTCACTGGAGGTGCATAGGGCCTATTAGAGTTTATACAAGAGGGATTAGAGTTTATACAAGACTGCAGATTAATATTGCAATGAAAATGTATAAGGGGAAATATATCTCAAATTGAACTAAATGAACAATTCTAAATAAGCCTAAGCAAAAGCATAGATCATTGTTTTATTCTTCAGCAGTGACAATGAAAAAAATCTTTGTCATATATTAATTTATGTTGAAAACATCTGACCAATTCTTCTCTTAATTTTATGCTCTCTCTAAAAACTACTGTATTTTCAGCTATTTAGTACACAGTTGTGATACAGGTTCCCTGTCAATTTGTTTTTAGCAGAGGTTTTCAGTACCTGAATTCTGAGAAGCTCTCACAGATGGAGCAATATACTGCTCAGTTTTTCTCCAGGTGATTTTAGTTAACAGTAGACAGCAAACTGAATATATTTTACATCTGCCTTTGTTTTCCGCTTATCCTTTTATAGGACAGAATCTACAGCAATGTCTAATGAAGGATACAGTTAAATAAAGCAACTCTGATGAGTTGTCCCACTTCCAAGGATAAAGATTAAGGTGTTTAACGTTCAAATCTCTAAACTGCTTATTTATTAGAGGCAAACACTTCTATTGCAGAATGAGAAATAGTATATTTCTTCTGCAGGGACATTTTTCTTTTTTCTAGTTTCAGTTGCATCTGTAACTTCAATTTTTTTTTCAGGATACCTTCTGTTTCACTCATAGTCACCTCTAGGTCATCTTATTCCATTTTATATTAAGGAAAGGTACTCCTTAAACATATTAGGAGATCCATTAATTTATTTTCCATCAGTTTATTCAGTGATTAATCTCCTTTTCTTGTGAAAGGTTCTTAAAGCTATCAGTTAATTTTCCTTAGCTGTCAAGTTTATTTAATACTAGTCTCCTCTCATGCTATACAGAAAGGACTATCATAGATTTGGAGGGGGATATATTTCTATCTGGAAAATGCTGACAGAAATGATTTCAAGCTCATGAATGGTGGGATTGTTAGCTGGGAACAGGACAGTGGTAGAAAGTAGTCAAGTAGTAGCTGGTTACTGCTTCCATTTCACTGGTGTCAGTGCTACTCAGTAGCCATAACAGTGAGTTTGAAGATGGTGATTTCCCTGAATGCCTCTGCTGGGTGTCATTTTAGTGCTCCCTCGCAAGTCACGCCAGGGGCCGATGCAATAGGCCTGCCTGCCAACGTATTTTTAATATGTGGCAACAGAGCATGGAAAGGAATCCCAGGTAAGGGAACAGGG
>JACAXG010000247.1:383782-718056 GCA_018881555.1 Amblyornis subalaris | reverse complement strand
GCCGGGACAGGGACTCCTTGCCCGAAGGGCCCCGGCGCCCTGCAAAGAGGAGGGCCTCTGGCCCTCAGGACTCTCCCCAGCCCCCCAGGAGGCTGTCCCGCCAGCGGCGGAAGAAGCCAACAACCCGTAGTTGTAGAAGAAGGAAATAAACCGTTGTTTCTTTGACAGAGTCTCTGAGCGTTGCTTTCTCCCCCTTCTCCTGGGGTCTCTTCCCTTTCCCCTCGTGCCCCACTGCGGGTGGCAAGTGCCTGCTTTCGGGCACGGCCATGGGCCCCCGGAGCTGYAGGGCCATACCCGCGGCGTCTTCTCCTGCGCCAAGTCCCACTGCAGCTGAGGGTGGAGCGGGCAACAGGGACAGCTGGTTTCTCAGAGGAACGATGGCCTCAGCCTGCACCCAGCTCTCCTCTCTACCCAGCTACCGTCACTTCTGCGCTGCTCTGCTTTCTCGACCTCACCTGGGGCAACCTCGCTCCGCGGAAGGCTGTCAGGAAGGCACRGAAAACGGGCAGGAGCGTCTGAGCCAGAGGCAAGTCTTGGAGTAACGGGAGTCGGCGGGTGAGAATGGAAGGCATGGGAAGGGAGTGAGGAAGAGAAGAGGCTGAAGGGGGCTGCTGGCGATGCAAAGATCCAGGTGCCCAYGGCTCTCAGCCCTCACCTGCTGGAAAGCAGTAGAAAGACCAAGGGGAACATTTCAAGAGGAGTATTTCAAAGCACAGCCCCGTCTCAAGGACACGTGCCATCAGCCCGCTGGAGAGATGTGACATCCTAGTGGCACCCGGGAGCCTTTGAAGARCCTTGACTAGAACTTGGAGCAATCCAAAGGAGCAGCGCCGTATGTAGCATGCCCAGAAGGGGTGGGGCTTTCCCCCGCCTTGCTGAGGCTTTGTGAGAGGTTCCACGGTAGCAGGGGGCAGGCCTGCCCCGCCTGTGCTGTCCTCTGCGGGTGCTGTTGGCCTTGAGCGATGCGGCTGCTGGGCTGAGTGTCCCCTCAGACACTCAGCGGGCAGAGGGCACGCGGCTGCGGGGGGAGCCTCAGGGGCCRGAGGGTCGTGCTGCTGCCAGGCAGAGGGACCTTGAGGGGCTGCAGAAAGGGGCTGGCAGGAAGCTGCTGCAGGTGAACGTGTGGGCAAAGAGGCAAGTCGTGCAGCCGGAGAGGGGGGACGAAGCCCTTGCAGCAGTAGAGGCCGGGAAGAGGCAGCTGTCAAAGCAGCCCCCGGTGGAGCCCAGGCTGAGCAATTTGGAGCCGCCAAAGTGCCTCTGGGGCCAAGGCAGCTGACTGCATGCAGGGCTGCAGGAGGCAAAGCCTTGGCAGCAGGTGGAGGAAGATGAGCCTTGGCCTCGGGTGCGTCCAGCTCTGGGCTGCCGAGAGCAAAGCCGGCATTGGCCATCCTGGCAGGAAGTCCCGCCCCAGTGCCCACCTCAGGGTCCCTTGGGCTCGGACTGTTTGGACACGCGGCCTTAATCTCCTTTTTCACTTTCGGTTCTCGTGCCCTGCAGAGGTGGGGCAGCAGCTGTCAGAAATGGGGTGCAGAGGTGTCCCGGTGCTTTGGAGCACCCACTGGTTTCCTGCCAGACATGGGAAGGAAAGGTTGTCTCCAAGGTCTGTCAGGCTGAGGGCATGTGGCTACTCTCAGAAATCCCTGAGATGCTTCTATGCAAAGTCGGGACATGACTTATGCATTTCCTGGGTGATTTACCRCCCTGTGTGACAAGGAGGTGACAGGTCTCGCTCAAGTGCGCAGGGTTGCCAGCACGGAGGTCAGGAAGGAATTTTACCCCAGGACACTTTGGTAATGATCCCGAGGGTTATTTTACCTTCCTCTGCTGCTGACTGCTGGTCAGGGCCCCTTCAGTCCTTTTTGGCTGAGTTGCTGCCTGCTGTTCATGCCCCACAAAGATGGCCTCTCGTGCTCCACAGCTTGTGGGAGAATGGCTTTTGGTTCTTTCCCCCATGGTGGACTAGCAAGTATCCTCRGGTGTTTTTTCACCTTCCTCTGCAGCACTGAGCTTTGGGCCGTTTTGGCCAGGTACTGCCGCTCATGCTCCACAAAGGTGGCCCTTGTGGCCCACATCTGGGGGGCAGAAGCTTCCTAGACTTCCTGGGTGGGCCTCAAAAGTGGCGGTACCAGCCTACCTTGCCCATTTTCCCCAACTGTCAACACTGCTCTAAATCAGTCCAGCTCAGTGGCAAGGGATGGCCGGGGATGGCCAGGGATGGTGCTGTGCAGAGTCGAGAAAGAACTCCGTGGCAGCTCCCCAAGGGCCCCCCACCAAGCTCGGCCACCTGGCACCAGGGCACTCTTCGTCTGTACACATGCTTGGGTCTCTGAGGGCATTACTCCCCGTGGGGGTGACGCACCAGAGTGAGCCTGTCGCCAGTGCCAGCACTAGCTCTTTCTTCCGGGCCATAAAAAATTCTTTGTCAACTGTGCTTCCCAGAGACAGGGGAACCAAGTCATGCCTATTCCTGCCTTTGCGGGTTTATCAGTGCCCTCTGGCTCTACCCTTGTAGGTACCAATTTCCCGCCCCTAGCTGAACCCCGGTGACTCCTGGGCTCTCACATCTGATGTCTGCCGAAACAAAAGGGTCTTTGTGTTTTATTTTTTCTGTCTTTTAATTGCCGTGTCTTTTAATTGCCTGGTGCTCCACYGGTCCTCTTTGGGAAACTTTCGGAAGGCTGCCATGTCAAGATATTGGGGACCAGTACATACCGAGAGACTTCCTCTGGTGACAATTCTTCCCAGCCCTGCACTAGCAGAAGGCACTGAATACCCAAACCCACCTCCCAGCCGAGGCATTGGCTCTGTCAGCCCGAGGGAAGGAGGCCTGGACCTTCTGAGGGAGGAGAGAGCTGTGGATCATCTCAAGATAATGGGACCATCTTGACAAATTTGCGAAAAGCAGGTTTTCTGTACATTTTCTGGTTTTATCCACTTTTACTGGGTTTCCCCAGGACAACAAAACTGCACATCTCTGACACTAGCAAGGCTCAAAGATCAAGCTCTGAATCTGATGCAGGATGTACTCCTCAGGTACATACTATCTAGCACCTACCTCCTCAATCCAACTCTGACACTCACAGCAGTTACAACCACCCACAGCAAACTGTCATCCACTACATTATTTTTATCCACTTTTTTGACACTTCCCCAGGCTATTTTAGTAGGCACTTTGGCAGTTTTCAGATAAAACAGAATGATTATTCTTTTACACTAATTCTTTAGAGATGACTAATATTTAACACATTAGTCTGGCAGCATTTGAGCTAACAGGTCTGATTTGTTGCACTGGAAAAATCCCCAACTCTATCTCCCGTTTCCCTTCATAAAAGAATCAAAAAGCAAAAATACCTCTAACAGAAGCATACCAAGCATGCTGAGCTCAGTTGAAGGCAAAAGTCATTACTTTCAGGACCTCATCCAGTGTCTAAAAGATAACATTTAAACTGCTGCTTATCATCATGCCTCCACTCTTAGTCATCACTTAGGAGATCCATGAGGCACAAGCTCAGTCTTACCAGATCCTCTCCTTTATGCCTAGGATACTGACAAACAATAAGCCATCACAGCATCAGTCAAGAACAAAAGGGTGGAAAATGGACAACTCTAGCCTTCTCCACCCCTAAGAAGCACAGAGAGAATAACTCTCTGCTACCTCAAGATTCCAGATCCTCCTTCAGAGTTTCTAGAGCAAGACTACTGTCACAACTGTGGTCATGGCTGCAAGTGCTCTGTGGGTRAAGCTTCTTCCAACCTGCCTCCAAGGTCTTTTTACTCTATGCTCACATCACAAACACAGGAAGCAACATTAACCAGATCAGTGGCTCAGTCTGTAACCATTTTGCCTACTCCCTTTTAGAGAGGAATGAGAGCGAGGTCTGTGAAGAGGACGGCAGAGAAGTGGAGCAAATAAATGTAGGTCCAACACTGCTGCAGGTGCTGCCTCACCTGTTACTCAGACAGTTAGAAAATACCTGAAAATTAGTACTGATGCTGCCAGGAAGAGGAAACAAAGAGAAGGCATGTATCTGATTTGCAGTTTGGCACTGTCAGCCTCATGGGCCTCCCTGGCTGTTTGTTCCACCTTGCTTTTGGTGCCAACAGCATGCTAGTCCTTTGTGCCTATCCCTGGTGTGCACTGTTTTAGCTCCTGATCCTTGTCTTAGCTCCCAAAGCACTGCAAAGACCCACTGAGCTTTCACCTGAGTTCTGGACACTTCCTGATTTCTCTCTTTACCCACCCTGTGCTTCCACAGCTGCCTGTGGATGATGGCCACTTCCCATCACGTGGGGCAGAATCAGCTTCCCCCCTCCTCTCCTTGCTCTCCTGCCATAGATATGGTCAAATCCAAATAGAAATGGACTAGAAAAATATGTAATTGCTACCAAGCTCATTAAGTGAATAGATATGTTTTTTTAAATCAACATTCTGAGTAGCAGGAAAAGAGGTGTGTGTTAGCTTAAGACAAATGGAGTGGAGCCTGAGAAACTAGCTACCTCCCCTTTAGTTTTAACCACACACCTTTCACCAATAAGGAGAGACGAATGCAAGAAGATATATGTGAAAAAATAACAGTTTACTAAAAACCAAAAGAGCCACAACCAAGATAACAGTAATAATCACTAGATACAAAGGTGCTGAATCCCAAGGACTCCCCAGGAACAAAGAAAACCAGATGGCGGAGAGCCATGGAGGCCTCCATAGAAGGCCGCGTGGCTCAGGGGACAAAGACAAAGTGGCAGAGAAGTCCCACTCGGCTCAACCTTCCCTCTGCGGTGTCAATTCCTCTGCTTCTTTTCAGCTGGCAGGAGCCAGTTGGTGTCAGTGCTGCAGTTCCGAGTTGCTGCTGCATTGCAGGGAAAGAAACCAGACTTGCTGGGCACTGAAACCCCCAGCCCCGATGGCTCCAGCTCAGCACCGTGGCTGCGTATTGCAAAATTCCCTCTGAAACAGTTTTGGATTGAAAAAATGCAGTTTCTTGGAGACCTGTGCCAGGCAACCTCCTTGGGCAGCTCAGCAAGAAACAAGAAAGAGGATCCTTTCTGCCTGTTCCTGTTCAGGGGACCCCTTGAACCTCCCACCTCCACAAACCTGGGGTAAAACATTTGGGGTCCATTTCCATCCCCTTGTCTTAAAGAGACATTAACACAAACTGCTTGGATTTACATAGAGGAAAAATGGAATACAATATGCATTTTTTGGGCCACCCAAGACAAGGCGAAAGAAAGAAAACCCCTTAGCACACACAAACCAAATTATCTCTTCTGAATATTTTCTCAAAATGGATTGTACCAGTTAAAAAGATGGTTGGATCTAGTCAGGATCTTTTGAAAATGAGAAGAGCCTTGGCATATATACGATCGTAGGCACATCTGAAGTATTATGCATTTCAGCATTTCTTTGACAATGAAGCTTCAACCAAAAATATTCCAGTCTGGTCAATGTTTTTAGATAAAAGATTAACTTACACTTTAGTAATAGCAACACTAGCACATTTCCTACCATTCCATTTTAATAACAAGCTGAAGCTACCACAAAAATATGCAAGAAATTTCTTTCATGAGTCAGCTCTTAAAAACATACCCATTTATTTAAGTTAGTTACAGCCAAAAATTGGAAGGAGTGAATTTGGAAAGAAATAGTTTATGCACGACTGACTGTCCATCCACATGGCTGTAAGAGCCAACATATCTAACAGGAATGTGAAAGTTTAGAAATTACGGTGTGCTATTAGTTTTTCAACTCTCTATTGTCATAGGTTCAGTCTTACCTTCTGATCCAGTTCTGACACAGCTGTATGTACTATTTGCACTCATGTGATACTGGCCATTGCTCTGCTGCTCCACATTTTGCACTGGACTATACTGAACCAGAGAACACGCCCCTGTGAAGGGAGATGTCATTGTGTTTGCTCTTCAACATCCTCATGAGGGGAAGTGAAGGGGCAGGTACTGATCTCTCTTGGGATCAGGATCTGAGGAAACGGCATGAAGCTGAGTCTGAGGAGGTTAAGGTTGGATATTAGAATAAGGTTTTTCACCCAGAGGGTGGTTGGGCACTGGAACAGGCTCCCCAGGGAAGTGGTCACAGTACCAAGCCTGACAGATTCAAGTAGTGTTTGGAAAACACTGTCAGGCACACAGTGCGATTCTTGGGATGTCCTGTGCAGGGCCAGGAGTTGGACTTGATGATTCTTGTGGGTCCCTTCCAGTTCAGGATATTCTATGATTGTGTAGTTTCATTGAGGCACTGCGAACCTCGGTGCCCCAAAATGGAACACAGGATTTTCAGCAAGCCCATTTCACATATAAATAGATAAAATATTTGGCTCCTACCTATGAATATAGTGAGCATAAGTCTCAGATACAGTGTGTATTTTATCGCATTATGATTGCCACTGGAATTGTCAGAGGGATCATTCTGCATGCTACTGTGATGTTATCGAGGTCTCTGTGAATGGGAAACCACTTCCTGCACACCGTCATGCTGGTGCAGAATAGTCAAAGAAAATTGCTAGAAACTACTATTGTTAAGCTACTGTATATTCAGCAGGAGGCTACAAGTACTATCAAATACACCACAGATTTCTTAGCCAAGATTTTTGAAAGTCAACTGAGTTTTTAAAGCTATGAAAAACTACAGAATAAAATGGAGTTAGCATAAAAATTCAACACTGGTTTCACACATAACAGAAGACCCAACTGTACAGCTTTTTACAAATTAAGGCATCTCTCTCTGGTCTGCAGTTTTACCATACATTGCATTTCTCAAAAAGGAGCAACAGTACTGCCAGTATTAGGCTAACTTTGAGGGAACTACAATGGAAGGCTTTGATCTTGCCAGTGAAGAGGGTATCTTCAGCTTCTTGGAGTAATAGGGAATAAAAAGTGCCCTCAGGCACAGAAGCACTCTGAGGAGCTAGACCTAGGAATTTCAGATACACTCCTCTATGGTGCAAATGTAACACTCAGTTTGGATAACTCTCTCTCAAGACATACCCAAATCCCGTAATACATGATGCAAGCTATATTCCTTGCAGATTGAAGAAGGTTCTCCATGCATGTGCCAAAAGAAAATGACTTAAATAAAAATACATTCTTATTAAAACTTATGTAGGTTGTCCTTTTTTTTTTTTCTTTGGGGTTTTGTTTGTTTGGATTTTTTAGTTGTTGCTGTTGTTGTTTGTTTGTTTTTTAAAATCTCTTTCATTCTTATGGAAAAGTAATTCTGGAACAAGCTTACCTCAGTTTGTTGCCCGTTTTCAGATAGTCTTGTAACAACTAAGTAAATTACCTTTGCATAAAAGGTACATAGTCTTAGATTTACGAAGTGGCTTTTTATCAGACTAATTGGGTTTAATGTACAATTTTGTTCATGCACACAAACCAGTCTTCTAGAGTATTTAGATTTAACTGCTTGACAATTGGCATCTGCTGTAGCAATGTTTATGAATAATATAGTTATTAACACTGCACAAGTATTTTAGAAAAATGGAAGTTTATTCATCTTTCAATGGCTCAAATAGCAAATAAAAGGACAGGATAAGGCATCAGCCAAGACAAGTTTCATGTGTCCATTGGCTTCATAACACCTCAGTTCCCAGAATACAGGTTCCAAAGCAAAGTCACAATGTTAGTGGTTAGACTCCCTGGCTAAATAGACCCAAATGAGTACACAGTAAGATGAAGACTGGCTTATATTTGCCAGTTACATGAGTAACTTTAATTCTGCACTTGGCAGTCTACTAAATGCACATACAAAATTCCTATTGATAAATATTTAACATGACAAATGTAACTTCTAAGACTTGAGTCCCTAAAATGTCTGTTAGCATGAAAGTTAAGTATTTGTTACCTAGTTCACTTGAGCACATTTTAAACTGTCAGTTATAGGCTTATACATGTATAAAAAGTATAACAGTTTGTGGAATTGATCTAGCCTGTCTCACCCCAGAGGAGTCCAAAACCCTCAAGCATTCTGGTATATTTTTAGTTAAGATGTAGCACACCAACCATGTGCTAGTATTCTTGCTGTTCTGAAGCAACTGAGGCAGTATGTTTTGTTTGGGGATTTTGGATGTGCATGTTAAAAGTTTCTGTATTGCAAAGCACATTTGATTGTTTGATATCCACATTAACTAGAAAAAGTAGCTACACTGTTCCCCATTTGAAAATCAACGTAGACTAAACAGTACAAAACCTGCAAAGAGCTTCAGCATAACACACCACGTTCCCATAGCTGAGTATTAGGAACACAAATGAACCAGAATTTCCCAGACATCATCTTAACTCAAAACATATAAGCGCTACTAGATCAGCCCCACTCCACCCAATTCCAGGGAGTTAAAACCCAAGGAACATCTAGACAAAAACCTACGTGCAAAAGGGAAGTTTCAAGGTACCAGCATGTTAAATTTTAAACATCCATTCCAGGATTGATGTGCCATAGGCTTATGACTTCAGTCTTGTATGTATTCTGACCTTTTAGTTTTAAGAGACCATATTGTCTACCAAGTTACAGATGACAGAATATGCTCTGTATTATTCACAATACCAGAGTATGGCACACATTTAAAGAACAGACACTGCTAGCAGACAGCTAGTTAGCGAAATCATCCATGTAACTGCACTCCACAGAGAGGGCAGCCTCACACTGATGTGCAGGGACAGCCTCCATGCAACAGAGTCGAAAATATACCCTTGATTAAGCAACCTGCTATGTTTGGGTTTTAAAATTAAGGCATATTCAAATGTTTGAATGTAAAAGATTACATCACTCTTCTAAGTTAATCAGGTAATGCAGAACCACGTATAGTTTTCCTCAACATAACGGTTCACATATACATTATTCTTTTCTAATTTGCATAACTCCATGGCAAAACAGCTGCATACTGCTTTGTTAGGTATCATGTTCACAATTGTAATTTTCAAGGCAACAAAAGACAAGATGAATTCACAATTACCAGTGGTAAAAAAGTATGCTTTATAAGAACCCACGAAGTAATACTTTGCCCCTCTGTTGGCTATTAAAGAAAAGACTGCCTATGAAACACTACATTCAGAAGAAATGTGAGAAGGTAGGCAATTATGAAATGGACTGAACTTTGCTTCTCTTGAAGCCACATAATTTGTTTTCAGTGAATTTGACTTTCAGTGCAGCTCCAAGTCATGCTTTTAGTGGTACATTACATTTTCCAACATGTAATCTCAGTCACTTCAGCCTTCAAAGGCATGCTTATAAATTATGGTTTTTATTAGTATGGTCAGGGTAGGAAAGGAATCCAAGCTTTTGATTATAAAATGCAACATCTTTCTCTGATCCTCTTAGCTAGGCTTTTTCTTTTCTTCTTCCCATTCTTTTCTTTGCTGTCTTCCATTTTTCTGGCTCTAATTTCTCTCATTAAATCAAAAAACACCTAAAAAAGATGTAAGAAGATAAATGCAAAAACAGTCACAGACATGAGTTAATTTAAGCTATCACTGATATCCACTTCAGTTGTTTAGAACAGAATCAATTATATTGAGCAAACAAATATTAATCCAACAAATCTTTCACTGGTTTTGAAGGCCAAGTTGATATCATGCAATCCTGCTTCTTTCATGGCACCATAATGTTCTCTTGTCTTCTGATATTTGCTTATGAATCCTGTCAGACAATTTTAAACAAGAACTGAAACAAGGATCTCATCACCAGCCAAGATTTTCAAATGTTGTATGTACATCTTCCTGAGGAGACTCAAGGAAATCAGTTTACCTTTTGAGTATTTTCAGTGATGAACTGCAAAAGTTGAAAAAGTGCAACATCCAATTTTAGAAACTTAATAGTGGAGCAGTAGCATACACGGAAATGTAGGTATGGTATGTTGTACAGTATGTTCCATGATGCAAGCCTAAATACAAAGTGACTACGGAAAAAAACCCCCAGCATTTCCTTTAAAGCAAAGTTATCAATCACACAACTACATAAACAATTTCTTACATCAGGTAATCTTGGCTGCAGCTGCCATACTACAATCTCAAAGTACACATGAAGTTTGCTTTCATCAAATGGTTTAGTAGGAAACAAATTGACAAAGTTGGAGATACACCACTGACTTATGTAAGAGAGATCCTACTTGACAGACAGTTAAGGCTTTATGATTGGACTGCTTATAGCTACTTTACTAATGTGAACAGCAGATTCTGACTTGCCTTACAGGAAGTCAGAGCAAATTATATATATATATATATATATAATTGTAATTTTATTGTAGAAAATCAGCTGAGCAATTCTAAAACTTTTTTCTCTCAAGAGAAATTCTCTAGATACCCTACCACCCTGAGGATGCCTGATCTCATCTGATCTTGAAAGCTAAGCAGGGTTGAGCTTGTTTAGTACCTGAATGGGAGACCTCTGGGAATACCAGGTGCTGTAGGCTTCTTTGTTGGCTTTAAGATTAGTGCAGTTGGTCAGAGCACGGTGCTAATAATGCCAAGGTCATGTGTTCAAACCCCATATGGGCCATTCACTTAAGAGTTGGACTCTATGATCCTTGTGGGTCCCTTCCAACTCAGAATATTCTGTGAAATTTGAACTGAGCAATAGATCTATGTCAAGGGACTTGATTAATTTCTATGGACAGTGCAAAGGCTGAAAAGCTCCTCTGCAGAGAGCTCAGTTTGTATGACACTAATCTCATACTGACTGCAGGAAAAGTATAAACCTTCATCACACGAAATCCAAAGAAAATCAATGGAACTAAACATTTCCATCAAGAAATGAGATTACCTTTAAATTTTTAAATGTGCACTAGGTTACTTGCTTGTACTTAAATCTGTGTTAATGGTAAGATGCAACTGTCAACTTGCTTAAGCACTGATACTGTACAACGGTATTTAGCTGTCTGGGATACATAACCTTCTGAGAGAATGCTTAGTGGGTCACCTTTGCCAAAATCAGTGGAGGCTGTTTGTGTTTTTCCCAAATGAGCAAACCCACTATTCTGGAATTCAGAGAGGCCAGATTTCCTATAGAATAGTAACCCAAGTTTGTGTAACAAACTTCAAAACTTCATATATTCCAAGTAACTAAGAATACCTGGTATTCACTTGTGCCAACAAAGCCTCATTTATGGCCTGTCAAACCTTAAATCTATATGACACATGCTAATCTGGATCCATTATGCCATGAGTTCCAAAAAGAAACCTGGAGCTCTCAGGTAGCTTACTATGTACGTGCAAAGGCTATTGATCCAAGAACTACTGAAAAAATATATTACCTTTTTTTTTCCCAGCTGCTAAATGATAATGAAGTGGATTTGAAGAGCTGGGAATTTTTACAACTGTAATAGATGACTGTTAACTACAATCATATACCAAAACTAAAAGATGTATTAGTTTGACTTAATTTACTCTACAGAACAACACAGAGTTCTCACTATAGTACTGAACAATCAGTTTCTTCAGTAAGATAACTGACAGGACTCAGCCAACAGTTGAGTTAAAGTTATTGCAAAAAGAACTCATTACAGCTCTCATACTGCAATTGACAGCTCATACATACGGATTTCTGTTAGACAATTTTTCATCAAGTGCAAGGTACTGCACCTGGGCCAGGGCAACCCCAGACATGAGTCCAGACTGGGAGATGAACTCGTTGAGAGAAGCTCTGTAGAGATGGATTTGGGGGCTTTTGTGAATGAAAAGCTGGCCATGACCTGGCAACGTGTGCTCACAGCCCAGAAAGCCAATGGTATCCTGGGCTGCAGCAAAAGAGGACTGGCCAACAGGTCAAGGGAAGTTATTGTCCCCCTCTATTCTGCTCTCATGAGACCCCACCTGCAGTGCTGTGCCCAGGTATGGGGTCATTAGCACGAGAAAGATAGGAACCTCTTAGAGAGAGTCCAAAGGAAGGCCATCAAGATGCTCTTAGCTTGAAAACAAGCTAAGAAAGCTAGGGTTGTTCATCCTGAAGAAGAGAAGGCCCTGGGGAGACCTTATTGCAGCCTCTCAGTCCTTAAAGGAAGCTTACAAATGAAAGACGGAAAACAACTTTTTATACAGGCAGCTTGTGATAAGACCTTTGGGGAAACATTTTTGAACTAAAAGGGAAGAGATTTATATGACAAAATAGAAAAAAAATCTTTATTGGGAGGGTGGTGAGGCACTGGCACAGGTTGCCCAGAGAAATTGTGGATGCCCCATCTGTGGAAGAGTTCAAGGCCAGGTTGGATGGGGCCCTGAGCAACCCGATTGAGTGGGTGGCATCCCTGCCCATGGCAGAAAGGTTGGAACTAGATGATCTTTAAGATCCCTTCCAAATCAAACCTGTGATTCAATGTGGGATCAAGTTTATCAACAGCTCTGAAAGGTTGGCACACTGCATTAAACTACTTATTTCTTCTGCCACACATCTGTTACTCTTACAGTCTACAAGGCTGACAGTTATTCTGAATTGCAAGAACTTCTGTCTTTTAGAGTTACAGCTGGAGTACTTACAACTAATGAGCATTTTATTTCCTTGGAGACAAATATTCTCTTTCTCTCATGAGTTTCTGAACCAGGTTTTATCCCTGAAAACTCATGGGGCACTTCCAGGCTTTTCATAACTTTTTGGGTCCATCCATTCTTCATCGAAACAACATACAAATAGGCAGATGGTTAAATGAGGGTAGGGAAGGCTCAAATTCCTCCCTTATTTGCTTTTATAAGGTGTTTTATTCTGACTGAGG
Organism: Amblyornis subalaris; assembly: GCA_018881555.1. Taxonomy (NCBI): domain Eukaryota; kingdom Metazoa; phylum Chordata; class Aves; order Passeriformes; family Ptilonorhynchidae; genus Amblyornis; species Amblyornis subalaris. The sequence goes on along the minus strand of JACAXG010000247.1, from coordinate 705,346 downwards.
ATCAGAAAGTACTCTTCATTGTTCAGAAGCAGACTGTCCTCTAGTTACAGAAAAAGCAGTATGAAGTCTAGGCCAAAAGAGATGACCCAAGAAAATTTTAATGAAATAAGGTCTTGTATCATGTCTTGTATAATAATGAGTCCCTGCAGTTCAGAATGGAATAAATGTGTTACGCCTAACATTTTCACTATACTAAAAGAAGTCACCTAGTCATGCACTTCTTGTGAGTGAAGGAAGAAATGTATTTGATTAATATTTCACAAAAATAATTGCTAATATTAAACACATATAGAGTATGACCCATGGAAAAGAGGAACAAAGTAAAAACTGATGGACAGACTCCTTGTTTTAAGAGGCCAGTTATTACCTTGTCAACATTAGCTCGCGTTTTTGCAGAAGTTTCCACATAATTAACATTCCACTGATCAGCTCTGTTTTTTGCTTCCTCTACAGAAACTTGCCTTTTATCTTCCAAATCTGATTTATTACCAACTAGCAAAAAAGGAACATTCTCATCTTCTTTTACTCTTAAGATCTGCTCCCTGGATAAAAATAAAGGAAAAGAAAGTTAGGCTTACATGGGGTACCATTCTTAGAACACAAAAAGAACTCAGACTAAATACTCTTCCATCTTACAGGGAAAAGCCACTTATTCCTTTTATGAAGTTTATATAACAGGGAAGTCTTAAACCTCATTATGACATTATACAGAATGAAGACAGAGACAGACAACTAGTCCTCCAGGAAGGAAGGAGTCAGTAAGGAGTGAAAAAACATAAATAGGATTGGTTTAGGTTATATTTATATAAATATGTCAATAATTAATTCCCTTTAACAGTGTTATTTGAGAGCATTTACTATTTACTCTCTAAATATAAATAGTCTTTATATTACTACTTTTGATGGCCATTTTTAAGCTATCCAAGCTTCAGTTTTACAGCTGATTCTTTACTAACAAAATGCATGAGCATTTTTAAAGCTCTTAAAATGGTCCATAGCATAACAAGAGAAAATCTCTTTCAGGAATCTTTCTCAAGTCATTTATATTCAGTCTCTGCAGAGATCTTAATTTAATTTTAAACCAGTGTACAGACACAAGTTGTATATACACCGAATTTTTTAAGGGCAGACCCTTCTACTGTTTTAACTACTAGGATGAAAGTTTAAAAACTGTAAATAAAACTCAATACTACAAATAGTTTGGTACATAAGTCTTCAACACTTAAAAAAAATTAAAGTTCTCTTCCAATTGGAAATGCATTAATACTATCAGGAAGAAAAGTTTTCTCGAAGGATATTCTGTATTTTGTCTATGAAAAAAGAAGTATAAAGTTCGTTGTGAAATGTGGTCCTTTATCATGGAGCAATTTCTGAAATATTGACAAGAAGCACAGAGAAACAAATTCCTTTTGCTGGCAGAGGTGAAACAAAATTTAAAGTTGGAGAGAAGCCAAAGACAGTTAAGTAATTGATATTCTAAAGCGCCTTGATTTGGTATATGGCAGAATCCTCATGTTACAAAAAGCTCTGAATAGCATGCAGTCTTGTGGAGGAAGCCTATTCACAGAGCTGTGAAACTGCAGATAGTCCATAATTTTTTTTTTAAACTGTGCATTTGAGGCAGATTGTGACACTACATTTGTGTCCGAGGCATAATTAAAAAGCAACATTTCTTCTCTTTCCTACAAATATCAGTGCAAATGTTTTAACAGGGTCTACAGCTATCCAAAAGTAGTTTGAATAGTCAGTGGATTAGGAAGGTGGTCAGAAGGAAACTCAGTGCATCACAGCAGTACCTGTGTAAATAAGACTTCTGGTAAAAACTAGTAGCTTTCAATACTAATTATCCAGGCGATGCTATACTGGGTCTGCATGACAAGGTTATGTTAGTGGGGGATCTATACAGGTGGCTTCTGTGAGAAGCTGCCAGAAGCTTCCCCAATGGCCATTACTGGCAGAGCCAATGCCAGCCAGCTCTGGAACAGATCCAGCACTGGCCAAGGCCAAGCCAATGGTAGTAACGCCTCTGTGATAACATATTTAAGAAGGAAAAGTGCACCAGGCACCAGAACTGGGATTCCCCTGCAGTCCATGGAGACCCATGCTGGGGGCAGGCTCCTGGCAGGGATCTGTGGGCCCCTGGTCCACGCTAGAGTAGGTTTACTGACAGGACTCGTGATCCTGTGGGGAACCTACACTGGTGCAATCTGTTCCTGAAGCACTGCACCCCATGCAAAGAGACTCATGCTGGAGCCGTTAGTGACCTGCAGCCTGTAGGAAGGAGAAGTTCGTGGGGAACTGTCTCCCATGGGAGGGACTCCACATTGGAGCAGGGGAAGGACTCCTCTCCCTGAGGAAGACACAGCAACAGCAGGAATGTGTGATGAACTGACCATAACCCCCATTCCTCACCTCCATGCCTCGTGGAGATGGAAAACATTGAGCCTGGGAAGGAGGAAAGGAGGGGGGGAGGGCATTTTTAAGGCTAGTTTTACTTCTCATTATCTTGCTCTGATTTTGATTTGCAATAAATTCAAATTATTTCCCCAAGTTGTGTCTGTTTTGCTTGTGATGGTGATCAGTAGGTGATCTCTCCCTGTCCTTTAACTCATGAGCCTTTTGTTGTATTTTCCATTTCCTGTTCAGCTGAGGAGGGAAGAGATAGAGGGGCTTTTGTGGGTACCTGGCATAAATGACAGGTCAAACCACCACAGATGCCAAACAATTTTACCATGTAAAGAGTTAATCTAACAGCAATCCAGATGACAATATTCTCCTTTGAGTCCCTTCTGAAGATTAAAAAAGAAATATCTCATTAATGATATGCCAGCTTGAAATCTAGAACTTAAAAAACACCCAAACCATGAGAGCCAGACCAATTCTACTCAAAGCAAGGCCAAATTTTATCAAACTGCCTTTCAAGTATTTAAAAGTATAGTCATTGCAGGTCTATATTCTATTGAAAAAAATTACTTGGAGCAATGGCATTTCAGAGCATACCAGGAACCCCACTGAAGAGCAGTAAAAAGCTCTCCTGTTGAAGTCTGCCATTTCGGCAGAACAAAATTCCACGAAAACAAACATCCAAATTCCTCTTGTCACTTTCTTTCATATTTGGCTCTTAAGTAGTATTCCCTCAGACTACTCAACAGTGCCAAAGGTACTTTAACCATACCTTTGAGAGATACAGATTACTTTTACACACAGCACAAGAATATATTTTTCTGAGTTACATTTTAGCATTTAGGCTTCTATGGTTCCAAAGGCAACCTGAAAGGCACTTTCAGATTTGGATTGGGGAGAATTTTAGTATCTTTACTTGAAGAGATTTTTTTCTTTCATTTTTCCTGTATCAACATGTATACTGTTAACTCTCACCTTTACTGGAAAAGTAGGAAGTTTTCTAAAGCCAAAGATCATGTACTTTGAAGCACTGGCACTATTTTAAACAGATTTCAATAGGTAATTTTGCACTCTAGAGGAGATAAACAGTCCTCTGTGATTGACAGCACCCAGCATAAGCCTGAAAACAAACAAGGCCTGCTCCTTCCTCTCTCAAAATATATAAATCCACACATATAGAGACACAAATAAATTAAAAAAAGATCAGAAGATGAGAAATTCATATTCTCCCCTCTACATACCTCTTCCTCATCCCTTAGAGATGAGATTAAACATTCTGCTACTTAGTGCTAATTGAGCTGAACTGTGACAGCATCTCTGAGAAGCCTTATTTCAGTGGGATGCAGATAACTCCTTTTTATACTTATTTCCTTACTTTTCTTTCAAGGAATATGGCTTTTCCTATTTCACTACACTTTGAACTGGTAAAACGGTTTTCTGATGTATTTTGTCTTTTCTTTTAAAAACAGTGATGAGTGATTTAAATGTTTTTCTCTCAACTGAAATTAAACACCTCTAATATACTGCTGCCTGTATAATATTCTATTATTATCGTTAGAGTTTTAATATGATGCATGGCTGAAAACCATCTTAAAAACCCTATCCTGTTACACCTTTATTACACCAGAAATACTCCGTTCCAATTTTTTTTTAATTTGTTTGCTTCCTATTAAATAAAATACAGATGATAGTACAGGTGAATGCTATGGAGAACTTCTGTCTGGTAAATTAAAAAATTTACATCTGTATCTTTTACAGAGAAAAATTCCATCCAATCAAAATTGGACAGATTTACAGCAATATGTTACACAAAGGCTACTACTTCAATTCAGAAATACTCCCCCCATTGCTGTTTGTGCTAAGTTGACCCTGGCTGGATGCCAGGTACCCACCAAAGCCCTCTATCACTTTCCTTCTCACCTGGTCAGGGGAGAGAAGATAGAATGATTTCTGATAAGGACCAGGAGAGATAACTCATCGATTACCATCACGGCAAAACAGACACAACTTGGGTAAGTTAATTGAATTTATTACCAATCAAATAGAGTAGGGTAATGAGAAGTAAACCCAAATCTTAAAAAACACTTCCCTCCTCCTCACCCTTCCCTCCTTCCCAGGCTTAACTTGACTTCCAATTCTCTACCTTCTCCAGCCCAGCAGCACAAGGACACAGAGAACGGGGGCTGTGTTCAGCTCATGATGTTGTTGCTGCCACTGCTTCCTCCTCAGGGAGAGTTCTTACCCTGCTCCAGCATGGAGTCCCTCCCATGGGATACAGCCCCGCATGAACTTCTGTAATGTGAATCCTTCTCGTGAGCTACAGTTCATGAACTGCTCCAGCATGGGGCCCTTCCAGGGAATTAAGTCCTTCAAACAGGCTGCTTCAGTGTGAGTCCTCTACAAGGTGACAAGTCCTGCCAGCAAACCTGCTCCACAGCATGGGCTCCTCTCTCCACATGTGCTGCCAGAAGCCTTCTCCAGCCTCCCACAGGATCACAGCCACCTTTTGGCTTGGGGTCCAGAGGTCGCAGGTGGATCTCTGCTCCACCACAGTCCTCCATGGGCTGCAGGGGCACAGCTGCCTCACCACAGTCTCAACCACAGGCTGCAGGGCAATCTCTGCTCTGGCACATGGAGCACCTCTTTCCCTCCTTCCTCACTGACCTTGGTGTTTGCAGAGCTGTTTCTCTCACTTGTACTCACTCCTTTCTTCTCTGGCTGCAATTTGTTTCTGCCCAATAACTTTTTTTCCCTTCTTAAATCCCAGATGTGCTACCACTGTCGCTGATAGGCTAGGCCTTGGCCAGAGGTGGATCCTTCTTGGAGCTGGCTGGCATTGGCTCCATCAGACATAGGGGAATTTTCTAGCAGCTTCTCAGAGCTATTTCTGTAGCATTTTCAACTGGAATCTGGTCATATCATGTTTATAAGAAGTATTCTAGTATAAAACATCTGGACATACTATACCCGCTTTTTTTCCTAGGTGGTGTTTCACAGGTTAAGAGAAACACATTACAGTCGCCTACATATGAAGGAAGAAGTAAAAAAGACAACTCTGGGGAGAATACAATACTGTACATACATTACTGGAACCATACAATCCAAAAGAAATTTTCTCAGTTCCATTACTTTGGATAGCTTTTTGCCTCCTCACAAATACTGCTTCGTGCCAAGCAACATCAATTTACAATGGGCAGAAGTCTTCTGACTGTTGCTATGTATCTGCTCTGTGGCAATAACCTTTCTGGTATTCAGAAACACGGCAGCTAAGATGTCTGAAGCTGTACAGATAGCAAAGGCCTTGCCAGGCATCTGTTCAAAACATTATGTGACAACAGTAAGAGCTGCCTTCCAATCTGGACCATCAAAATATTACACGACACACACAAAAAAAATCACTTTCAATTATCTCAGTGTAATTAGAATAATTATCTTGCCTTGTAACTTACCTGAAGTCTGCAGTTGCTGCAAAGGATTCCAGCTCTGTAATAGAGAAGACGCAAAGAAAACCTTCTCCACTTCGGAAGTAGTTGTCTCTAATTGCAGCATAGTCCTCCTGTCCTGCTGTGTCCAATATATCAATCTGGACTTCTTCCCCATCCAGAACCACTTTTTTCCTGTAGCTATCTGCTTTGGTGGGCTCATAGTCTTCAACAAACTAGGAAAAAAAACCTTCATGATATAAAATCATGCCTGTACAAGGCAATTGCTTCTGTTGGCATGTAAGGATATAGCAAACACATTAAATGGGTATAGTAACTAATAACTAAGCATATACATTTAGGCCCTGTGAAGTACTCAAATAACTCATAGTTAAAGCAAACTCTTCATCAGCCCAAACAGTTTTTAGGTTTTTGCTTTCCTCAGCCATTATAAGGAAATTTATAAGTAATTTCAAAACACCCATGTCTGTGCTCTACCCAAACCTCTACTTCTGGTTCAAGCACAACATGCGGCTGTGTTCCATTAAGACATCAGGTAGTCCTGACTTTGGATATATTTAGTATCAACTTTTAAAGGACACTGAATGTTTAACTTCTGACTTTTAATAAAAAAGGATGACTTTCACTGGAAAAAAAGGAAACAAGAAACTGATTTTCTTTCCTCTCTTCAACAGCAGCATAAAAAACATGGAAAAAATTGGTTGTTTCAGGCATCATGCAACTCAACTAAGTGAAGAAGCTTTGAGCTATAATAATTAAATAAGTTCCAATAGGTCTAGTGAACAATGTAAAAATATTCCAATAATAGACAGGGCATCTAACAGCTGAGAAGTCTGAAAAAGGCCAAATTTTACCTTCACAGGTATCTCTAGAGGGCAAATCAGTAATCTCAAAACGTATTTTTGTCCCACCTCATTGCTGAATTTCATACCACATCACATACCTTTAGACCCTTTCAGAAAATAGTTGTACAAAGGTAATTTAAACAACGCTACATAGCAGGCACCTGCAGATCCCGAGGTAACTTCTACTACAGATTCTTACCTCATCATACATAAACTGTAGTGTTAAAGCAGATTTTCCTACACCACCGCTTCCCACCATGATGACTTTGTGTAAAGCCAATGAATTCTGTCCTTTAGGTTTATTTGCTGCCATCTTTGGATTGCAGAAAATTCACAGGTATCAAATGAAAAAATCTAGAAGAAAAATATTTCTTCATTAGTTTTCTTTTCTTTCTCTCACATGAACTGTTTAAACTGGATTTGTTTCAAATCCCTACATATCTAATGACTTAATTTCAGTTCTGCTTTAGTGAAAGCTATCTGCTCTTTCACTGGAAATCATTCCACAAATTATATTGAGCTCATCTTTTTTTTAATTAAGAAAGAAATCTTTCACCATTTGGAAACAGCATTTTAGTATGTAGTGTTTTCTTTTAGTGGCACAGTATGCATCAAGAATTCTCGCTAGTTTACTACACAAGAATTGAAAAAGGAAGCCACAGCGAGTCAATACCATATAAGAAAATGTGATATGACAGCTGCAGGGGAAGAAAACAGACTTTTAAAGGGATTTCCAGTATAAACAGCAAGCACTAAGACACCGCAACAAGGATTAGCTAGGGTACTTTTGCAGAGAAAAGCAAGCAAACTTAAAACCTAAAAATATCCAGTTTCAATAAGTCAGAAACTAAAATAACAATCTAGTTTACACAGAGTGGAAAGACTCAACTTGCCTACAAAACATAATTATTCAGTATATTTGGAGTAGTTGTCTCAGTCCCATGACTACTTGTTCAAACACAAATCTCTGCATCTCACCAACACCAAAGGGCTCTATGACAGTTAATTCACATACAGTTTAATGTATGTGTGCACAAGTACAGAAAGTAACAATTCCATTAACTTTCTTAAAAAATCAAGCATGTTATAGTTTTAGTAGAGCTCTGTTTCCCCACACCTTTGTTTCATTCCCTACCTATCCCAATAGTAATATAACTGTATTTGTGAATGCTTGCGCAGTTCTTAAGATGCAGGAAAGTTGCCGCACAGTGACAGAATGCGCTCTACTCCAGAGACTTAAGGTCAAAACTAGGTATGAACTCCAAAAGAAACAATGACATCTATATTACACATATAAATACAAGAAAGATCTATGGTAGCAACTAAAACAAATGTAACTTAGATTTTTTTTTAATTAGAAAGCTTAAAAAGAACAGGTTCACATGGCAGCACAGCTCAGTTACACACATAACCACCAGATAATAACACAGCATAGTAACAAGACATGATTACCTCATTATCTTTAGACTTCATGATTATTTGACAATGTCACACTAAAATTGCATCCTACTGCATAGTGAATCACCCTTTATGTGCAGCTTAAACAACCAGAATGTGAAGCATGACAACTTTCTTAACACTTATGTCAAAATCCCTAATTGAGGCCATGCACTAAGGCTTTGTTAGCAGTGATGCAGGTAGTATAAAAGTATGATGACTAAAGCTTCATTAGAGATTAAGCCAATCCTTCCTGGAAGTAAAAATAAATAAATACATAGATCAAGGTTCTCACACTGCCATGCCAGCAAGCAGGCTGGAGATGAGCAAGCAGCCAGGAGAGACATGGCTGGACCAGCCGACCAAAGGGATATCACCATGCCACAGCTTAGCAATAAAAGGTGGCAGAATAGTTTAAAGACTGTTGGCACTGCTGTTGCTCAGAGACTGGCTGGGCATTGCTCAGCTAGCAGTGAGCAAATTTTCTTTTAATCGCTTCTTTTTCTTGGGTTTGTTTTCCTTTTTGAAAAAAACTTTATGAAGTTATCATTATCTCAACCCACAAGTTTTCTTACTTTTACCCTTTCAATTCTCTCCCCCCTCCCATTGGTGGAGTGGGGGGAGTGAGCAAGCAGTGGTACTTAGCAGCTTACCAAGCTGAACCCACAATCTATGTGAAAACTCTCCAGATCACATCAGCACCACTACCCATTCTGCCATCAAAGAATTCTGAAAACGTAGCTGAAAATTAAGTCACTTAAATTGTTTTCCCCAGAAAGGTTATCTAAGCAAAATAAGAATGAGTAAGCTGCTATACTCTTTATAGAGATACAGGAGAGAAATACAACTAATACTATGTTACAAGTTCTTTTAAAAAGGAGATCGAAGAGAGCAAACACACCTTTCTGTTTTGCCTTAAAAAGAATCATTGCTTTCTTTTTACTCAAGAGGGAGTACAAGAACACGAAAATAGTTCCAAGCCATGTGCATGCTTCCAGCCTACTACATTGTTTTGTCTTTGCACTTTTCTCTTAAAAGGAAAAACATATCCTGAAAGTCATGCTTCTTAGTATGTATTTCAGACAAGTAATATAAAGAAAATGAATCTGAATTCTATGTATCAACTGACAACAGCTTAGTTTGCAAAGGTCAGATTACAATATACACCTGGATATGGCCTAGTCTAAGCTTACTGAGCAAGAAAACAGACTATTCTTCTGTAAGTACTTCAATACTGGAACAAATCCAAATGAATTCAGCAGAACCTCTCTCAGGTGAGTTTGTGCAAACTATACTACAATCTGAAAAAATTCAAATACACAATAGCAATATTTCACTGTAACATTTGTTTTAAATTAACTTACAGTCTTTAAGTAGATTGAGCAATGTGGAAATTAATATTTTATTTCAAGTTGCAATTCAACAAGTAGTGTCCTAGTGTGACAAACAAGTTGCTGCTTTTGTACTCTCTGCAACAGTTGACCCATAAAAACCTCAACACATTTCATTTCCAATTTGATCCTGACAAATAACTGTCAGTAAACAACATTCCGTTAAGATCCTGAAGACAGCAAAACCTCACATTACCACAGACTTCAAATCTTCAAGATAAGCTTGTTATAAATGCTATGCCACATTTTGTAGTAGGAGACGGTTCAGGGATATCAGTTTGCTCCCAAGTTTTTCACAATCCAATAGACATAATGCTGGTAAAACTCAGGCCTGTTGAGTAGTAGACAATGTGGAAAGAGAGAGAAGGAAGTTACAAACAATGCAAGTACAATACAATATGATACTGTGCAAACAAGAGACTGCTTCAGAGGAAGTACTGTGCCAGAGAGAAGAAAGACCTTGAAAGTGGTAAGTTTTAAGCTACTGTCACAATTCTGTTTCAGTGTGCTTTGAAAAACAAAGAGGAACCTAGATTCCAATTTTAACAGTAAAGCACCTGAGATGAAGTTTCATGCAAAGTCTTTCCACCCGTAATTTATGTAGCCTTATTTTCATAAGAAGTATTAATTTGGGTCATATCTAGTTTCTGAACTGTCCTACTTTACCATAAAACAGACAGGGACCATGGCAAGAACCCTGCTGTATGAAGCTCAAAAAAGCATACTTTCTTATTATGCATACTGTGGGGTTTATTATTATTTTAATATTCACAGCGCAAAATTATTTGTGGGTCAGAAGATAAACAGAGGATTATCCTGCAGTCAAATCCTACATCACCTACAGCAGAGAGATGTTCGCAAAGAGCCAAGCAGGGTGTTGTCAATAGCTATATCATCCATTTATACGGGTCAGCTTTTTACCACACCCATTGGAAATCCGATCACATCAATTTGGCTGATGACATATTTTAAAGCAGTTCATATAGTTCAACAAGTTGGAAGGGAAGCAAAAGCTTAACTGGCTCAACAATCTACTGCAATACCTTCACTCACAAGGGCAAGAGCACTGTCTAACCACCATGCTTTGGATCAGTCTTCACCTCCACTGCAGATAAACTCCTAGGAAGCAGCCCTTTTCCAACATACTTGGGCAGATAAGGACACAAACAAATGAATCTCTGACTGCTCAGACAAAGTAAGCAATTCTCAAAGCTCCTACAGTTGTTTTATTGCTTGCTTGCAGATAAACACACCCATGATTCTGTGCTCCCTTTAATGGCAGGTGTCCAGTTGGAGCTAGGATAGTTTTTGTAGAGCCAGGCTAGGGAGCAATTAGATTAACTAAGAACTGCAGAGGTAGGAATGTTGGCATCAGTAAGGGCATCTTGTCCAACACTCTAGAAATCTGATCAAAGGAAAGAAGAGTATGTAGCTAAATAACTTTTAAGTTATTTTTACATTATTAAGATCTTCGAGGAACTTGTATCTGGAGTTGTAAAGCCATTGCTTGTCTTAAGTGACTGGCTTCTACCTGTACCAATACAAACTTCTCCAAACTTTTATACCTTACAGCAAAGGTCCTCTGTGCAAAAAATACAATGTTACCTCTAGTTCCCCATGGATTTAAACACAACACGCAGCTCCACCCACCAGAGTGAGCTGGACATGTTTCTGTAACAGGACTTGGACACAGCAAATATCATGTTAACTTCTGCATAAAGTCTTGGAACACAGAATGGTTATCTCCAGATCCAGAAGAGTAAGATAGATAATCAGGTGGCAGCACAAAAAGTAGTTTTTCATCTTCAGGGACAAATCTCTGCAAATACAAGTTAGGGAAGAAAAAACCAAAAAGCAGGAATCCCTTGATCTTTCTTTATTTTGTCCTCCTTTCTACTATTTTAGCCCCATACGTTGAAACAAAAATACGCTTATGGGTGAAAAAACCTTACGGGTTTTATCCCCTCACTCATCTTGCTCATCTGATTAAATTAGGATGACTCCTCTTAAGCTGTCCTGTTCCTCAGTTGGCTTTTTCTCACAGAATAACTTGCTCCAAACCAAAGCATGCTTCCTTACATATCCATTCCATTTGTCCTCTACATCTCTCCCCAAAGCAGTAATCCCAAGGTTCATATGCTAAGCGGGAGCAAAAAAGTGCCCAACAGAATAGCTGTGTACCATCCAAACAGGGCAACAGACATGTAATTTAGATTACTTCCTTTCCTTCACAGGGAACACTGTGAATCACAGGGTAGACTTCCCCCTATTTAGCCAGCAGCAAATATTGAAGAAATTTACAGAAACAATCATATCCAAGACATCTAAATCGCTGGCAAAATGTACCCCAAACTGGCCAACAGGCCAAAAACTAACAAAGAACAGAAGCATATGGTCAGCCCCATTTTCTTAGAGAAGGTTATCAAAAGAAGTCAAGAAGCTATTTTGCCCATTTTAATTCCTTGGAGTCTCACAAATGCAACATAAACGATAACAGACCAGGGAAAGAAAAGCATTACACCAAAGTCACATCATTACAGGCACAAATTCAGCTGGCATCTTCTGCAGTACTATACATAAAGCTGAATGCAGGCCTTGTGAATATGCAGTTGTCCTTAACAGGAGGACTTTGATTTGCTGCAGACATTTGTTTGAGGGGAAATAATTAAACATAGCTTTGTATTTAAAGATAGCTTGTGCAGTCAGCATAGTTGGTTCTAGTTAATAAGTAGAGATAGTGGTGCCCTTCTTCAATTGCAAAACAATTTTTTATTGTCAATTTTATAGCCTACATAAAACTAATATATCAAAACTGAATCCCAGTTCATTTCCTTTCCTTTAAGAGAAGATTACACAAAGATTTGAAAGTCTGTCATATTAACCTCATTACCCACCCACTTTTATGATGAGTAACTTTCTTCCCTGAAGACTGTTTTATATAATAAGCATCAATTACAACTGCTAGCTGATACATTACAGCACCCACCTTTACTCTGTTTAACAGAGCTAGAACTCGATACATTTTAAGGAACAGGAATAATTTAACTGTAGTATGTGAGCTGCCTGCACAATATTAAGAACCATGGTTAGTATGCTTTGACCAAAATACTTCCAGACAGACAAGATTATCAATTACTTACTGAACAACTAAAGAAAATTCAGTAATGGAAACTCATTTTTCTAAACAAATAACTCAATTTTTTTTTTAATTGAAGAAATTAATACCTGCACTACTCTGCATTTTACACTTAGTACAATTTATCATCTCCAGAAACATTAGCTACAACTTATTCCATACTGAAATGAAAATTTATGGTAAATATGTGACAGTAAAAGTGAGTTTAAATATTCTCCAAAGTTTCGTAATTCCCCAAAGTGAATCAAAACTCTGTTGCTTCAGATGACCTACATATTAAAAGTTCAATTTCTGAGAAAACACACAGGAACAAGAATTTTTAAAAGTGACAACATATTTCACATCCCCAAGGACCATGAAGCACTATAATCTTATCTCTTATGAAAATATCGCAAATTCAACCAGTTACTTCATTGTTTATTGAGTCCCGTAGTTTCAATTTGGTTAACAAGAGCAAAATTATACTTGAGAATGTATTGTTTGAAAACAACACTAGTATACTAGATGCCAAATATCTGGAAGACACCTCACAAATGATTCAGATTTTCTGCAACAAAAGCATTCCTGGAAAAGGAGGGAGGCAACTCCAGGCAAGTAGAATCTAACCCTCCCATCATCTGGTTCCAATTACAACATTCAAACCAGATCAGCAGAAACACCCCATGACCCAGAAATTGATAGGATACATGAGGACATAGGATGGGGACATGATACCAGCTGTTTTAAGACCTGGAGAGTAAGGAAAAAAGTTAGATCAGCATTATTGTTGTAGGCATCATCAAGTTTGACTGGTGTTTTTATTACAGTTTAAATATACAACATCCGTCAAACTGCACAAAGTAACATCAGTATTTTATTAAGGTAGAACAAGTATTTCAAATGTTAAATAATCACTACAAACTTTAAGTAAGAGCCTAGAGAAAGAGGAGAATAAACACAAATGTTCAAACCTATCTTAGAAATGACTAATCTCATTAGATAATGAAACAGGCCTTCTGAGACCCAGCCTCATGGCAAGTTAGAAACTTTCAAAACAAGTATTTCCCTATCTCCTGAAAATAATCCTTTGACATAAACATGTTTAACTGGGAATTAGGATTTACAGCTTCCCATAAATTTAACAAGTAGTTAAATCACATTCAAGGTTTGGTAAGAACCTTTCTTTCCAAAGCTTTCTAGGACACACCTTAGAAAGTGCCTGTGCCTCCCACACCCACAAAACAAATTTACTACAGTGACTGACTACACATATACTAAAAAAGTAAAGGGTAGAAAACTGACTTAAGTTCTATCTCTCAGCAGAAGCAAATCTCTTCAGGCACAAAATCTACATGTCTCAGCTCCTTGAGACAGGTACTTCAAATCATAACCATATCCAGGGCACTTAAACTGGAAAAGTCAACCAGCAAACTCTTCATCCAGTAACAGAGGCCCCATCCATCCTATCAATTACATCATGTTGCTATAAACAACAGTGGTTCCCATGTACCCACAGCTTTATACTCTTAAGACACCATCAGAAGAATTGAGATGTCTCCAACAAGAAGTCACCAGAACACGAGCAAACAAGTTCAGAGACTTCCAGCAGTCTCCCTGAGGCTCCACAGGGCCTTAGCACCAACTTCTGGGCATGACCATGAACTAGGCAGCACCTTCTGAAGTGGGAATAGATTTGTATTTCATATGTTTTGAGTCATGATTTGAGCATTTTGTTACAAAAAAGCCTCTTTGGCATCCTGCAAGATGACTTCTAGGGAGGTACTTCCATTAGGAAATTTCTTGAAACCCACATGGAACAGCACATGAAAACCTGACAAACTGAACAACAGAAACAGTCTTGAACAAAATCGAGGTCTTAAGATTTCAAACCTTGTAGTATACTGAAAAGAAACCGAAGCAGCTATACCACTGTCCACATTAATGGCTGACAAAACACACAATCCTTGAGCTCAATTGTGTGTGTCTGAAAGGCTGATATAAACTGAACCTGCAACAGTCTGACTGATACTCCCATATCCTTTCTCCCARTAGCACTGGTGTTTGTAACAATTAGGTGGCAAAGCACTTAAGAAGTTGCTCTAGACAAAATTAAGTTGCTCTAAACAAAAATTAACAAAAAATTAATTTTTTGAACAGATTAGTTACCTAAACAAGCTTGCTGGTACCAAAGACAGCCCAGAAGAACATACAGCTGAGCATGGGGAAAGCAAAACTACAGCACTTCCAGCCTGTAAACACTGTCGCAAAACAATGCAGGTGTTCTAGGGTTCCTCAACCATAATCTGGCACCTGTTGAAGATTCCTCACTTTTTGCAAGTTATGCGATGGCTATTACAAAACATTGGGAAGAATTCTAGACACTTGCAATGGTTTATGTGGACCAATCCAGAGACCAATGGGAAGAGGAGGAAACTCAAGCCTACCAGCAATGTTAACACAATCAGTAAGTTTGCTTTCATAGTTCAACTGACTAAAGTTACACTGTGAAATGATTTTGGTAATATACACATTTATGTGAGAGTCTAGAACACTGTTTCTGCTTCTACAAGTTCAGTACTTGGCTGGTGCCCTCTCTCAGTCTATTCTAATCATTGAGGGAACTTAGCTTTCGGAGGCTGACAGTGCTGAAGTGTTTTAATACAAAGTGCAAGGATCATATCTTCTTTTATACTAAATTTGTAAACATGAAGATCTGTAATCTAGTATACTAACAGAAGGCATTCATTTTGTATTGATTTAAGATTACCCACCATGAAGAGAGAATGAACAGTAACAGCAGACACGATAGAAGAATGAACAATTACATGCCACTAGCCTGTCAAAGCTATTCGCAGACTTGCCTGGATTCAGAAGGAAGACAGAAAAACAGGTACAATGGTACTACAGCTGATTGTCTATCATAAGCAAAACTATTGAAAGGCTAAAACAGATGAAGAGGACACCTGTGGAAGAGCCTCCCACATCAGTTACTCATAATCAAAAGTCAAGTTACATTAATGGGAGATGCATTTGATACAGAACAAAGACACTCTCCTGCCCCTCCCCCAAAATGTAAGAGTCAACATATAGCCTACAAGGATGAATTTCAGGAATGCAGAATCAACAGCTCAAGGTTTTTACTAGTGCTATTCTACTAAGAACTTAGTGAAGCACTTCAAGAACACATTAAAGTTAGTGTCATCTAAGATATACTAGAACAGTCACTTTCATCTGGTGTTTCAAGTACAAGAAAGCACATCGGGAAGCTAACTTTTGACTGATAAGCCAGGCTTCACTGACACTTGATAGGACCTGCTGCTTCCAGCTGTTCTAGAAAGCAACAAGAACGGAGTTCCCTTGAAGGCGCTATGCCAGGGCTTGCAGCAGAAGCTTCAGCACTTTAGTTTTTCAGAACTTTTAAAAGCAGTTCAAGAGCACTGCATTCAAAACTCACTCACAGCATATTCAGTATCAAAAATTTAGGGTTTTTTGTTCAATCATACTTCAAAAGGAATCTCAACCACATTAGTATGTCCTTTTTGCCCGGGTACATTTATGCTTCAACACACACTATGGAAATTTAAGGAAGATATTTAAATGTAAGCATGTTGACTTGGCTTGATGAAGTAAATTCTTTTAGAAAAGTCTGAAGGTGGCTTCCAAAAGACATACTTGAAAAAATACAGGTTTTCCTCTAACATAAGTATCTTTTTAATTGTCTTCCTACAGAAGTTCAGAATGCTAGATGTGCGTTTTCTAGAAACAGCAAATATTTGCATGGTCATTTTTACAGCCAGACAGAATGACAGTCAACAGCCACACTGAGAAAACCCAAAACTGCACCCAAATAGTTTCCCTGCTCTGTAGGCAAGAAAGTTAACTTTTGACAGAGAAATCTAGAAACAAATAGTATCTGCAAAGCAAAACAGTCATCAGGCTCATGGCAGGCTGCACCCAAGAGCCTTATGGAATCTATAGAGGGGATGTAGATGGCATCCCTTCCGTGGGTTAAGGCTCTGCCTGGTAGAAGCAGCCTTG
Source organism: Amblyornis subalaris (assembly GCA_018881555.1). Lineage (NCBI taxonomy): Eukaryota > Metazoa > Chordata > Aves > Passeriformes > Ptilonorhynchidae > Amblyornis > Amblyornis subalaris. The sequence continues at coordinate 688,674 of JACAXG010000247.1, read as the reverse complement.
TTGTTTAGCAGGCATCTCTTGTCACACCAAGAGAAGTTCTGATGCTGATGGCTCAGGGCATTTATCCTGCTCAAAACAACTTATTTTTCCCTGTTAGCCAGCCATATAGTACTACGGTGAAAACTCACATGAACACCCTTAAATTCTTTCAAGTATTAGTACAGACAGAATGAACATAGGAGCCTTGTTTGAATAACGCTCCTATGAAATTCTTGACATAGAAAAAGTTTAAGCTTTCAAATAAAGCATTTTCGAGGCAGGCACTGCCTCATTCCACAAGTCAGTGCCCAGCTGAATGAAGTTTCAACAAAAGCAGAGTAGGAATACCACAATACATTATCCTTCACATTTCTTGCTAATAAAATGGCTTCCAACAATGAAGGATGTTCAAACAAATGCTCCAGCAGGTGCAAGCACATTTACATTAAAGGCCACAGCACAAATGATGCAAACACACAGGACTGAATGCAGGGCATTAACAAGAGACATCAAGAAGCAGGTACCACGAAGTTCTCCGTCTCTTCACAAATACAGGCAAACATTCTCTCTCCCCACAGGCAGACTGCATCAATACACCAGACAAATGGAACCTAATAAAATAGGAGCATGTTGGATTTTGCATTTCAAAAATTTCCTTTTATTTCTCTAAGGAATCATCCAGCTGCAGCAAATTTCTTTAGTGAAATCTGACTTGGCAAAGTAAGTTACTTCATTCGTTGTATGACTTTGCCATCTGTTTTACCAACCAATTAGAAAGGCACAAATACTTTTTTGTAGTATTATTGCAAGAGCATTACTTTTGTAGCCACATTCTGTTCTGGTAATATCTCCTCCTGTTTATATTCTATGCAGTGCAAATTTCTCCTCCTAAAATCATAATAAATTTTCTGTTTTATTCAGGGAACAAGGATTTCATATGCATGACTCACTAAATGAGACTGGTTTGCAAATACACAAAACCCTGTAACTAACATTTTCAGTAGGTGATTCAAGGACACAAGCAGTTGTAGACCTGATGTTGCATAGTAATACAGCACTCAAAGCTGAAACACTGTTAGGTGAATCCCTCTCCATTTTAGATTTATTTTAAAACTCTTAGATATATGATTTGAAAAACTGATAGAGTTAATCTAAAAGACCCAATCAGGCAATGCATTGTCTTTTAGCTCAACATATGCTTGCCAGTTATATGATACATGGTAGACTTTCATGGCTATTTTACATACTATGGGCATATAACATGCAATGGCTAGAAACAGATGGCATTCAGTTCATTAAATTAGTATAATATTATTAACATTCACATCAATTTATCAATTTTCACATTAAGTGCCAGTGTGAGGTGTTTTTCATCTTCTCCTGCTTAAAATACTGATCATACTTTTCATGCAGTACCACAGAAGGCATTTTCAAATTTAATGTTCTCAAACTGTAAAGTAGTAGCTTTTATAAACTGCTTTTTGCTCCTGTTTGAATTCTTGCAGCTCTTATAATGCACAAGGTAATTTGGAACACTGAAGAACTGTTAAATTACCTACAAGAATGTGTGTGAGTTCCAAGTTTTAACAGAATAGGCTATCTAGAAAAAGTTCTTTATACAGCAACGTATGTGAAAATCATGGATCAATTTCTGAACACAGGCAGAAATGAATGTTATGCTTGCTTCTATCTAGGGAACCAAGTGAAGCAGCTATCAAAAACTTCCGATAAACAACCTAAAAATTAGTTTTTTAATCATACTCCAAAGGCAAAGACTCTTGGAAAAGGCACTGTTAAGGTTGGTGTACTACTACACATCAATCGATGGGTCTCAAGAATGTCTCTCTTCCTATGACTGACACGCAACGCAAAAGCCAAACGCATTCCAGCAGTGGTCAAAGACCAAATTCAGTTTATTTTAAAGGCCAGTCTCTCCAGGCAAGAACTACTATAGAAGTCTGTCTATGGTGAAATCCAGTATCTTTATCAACATTTAATCGATTTAATTCTACACATGTTGCAATGCTAAAGTGTGAGCTGTATTCCTTTCTGTACACACAGCAATTTAAATGCCAGTGAGAACGTTGCATGGTTTTCTCTGGCCTTTAAGAAGCCTTCAATACTGCTGACTTATGAAAACATTTTCTTCTCAGCTGGTCGCTTGCAAGCTTTCAATTCAGTTGCAGTACTTCTATTAGCATCAGTTCTTCTCAGTCAGAAGCTAATTTTACAGCTTTTCACCTTGAGGGGTTTACTTCTTTTACCTTAATGCACATGCAGTCAGAGTCCTGCATAAAGTCTGGAAAAGTTAGTGTCATTAAACCCCATTCCTGTTGTTCATAGAAGATAGCATAACTTATGATCTTAGTCTGTTGAAAAATGGAAATTACGTTCCTGAAAATATCTCCTTCAAACCACTGACCATCTAACTATACCATTCTGACTGGGTTAGTTATGACCATTTCAGTATTTTATCATATTGTATTTCATTGTACATATTTTTGGAAAAGAAATCCTGTACTTGGCTACAAGATTGTTTCTGTTTCAGTTTTTCCTCAGATAAACATATTTCCCCCCATATTTGTACAAAAAGTCTTCTCCTAAAACTGTAGTAAAACCTGTTAGAAAGATTACAATATAAAACCTCACTCCTCAAACAATGGACTGTTTTCCTCAAATTTTCCAAATTACTCTTAAAATCACTAGAACCAATTTACATTTGCAATGCTCTTCAAAATACTCCAGTCTGAAAAAACTCACAAAATCTGCATGCTCTAAACATGGTCTCAGTTCTAACTCTCATACCTTGCAGAGGATACTTTTGTTAGTTTATTTCATTCGTCTATCTGCTTTGACAGCAAGTGCTATAAGGTTCAAACTTTGCAAGACAGAAAATACAACAGATACAGCTTCACCTTCATTCAGCTTTTAGAAAAAGATGCTCTTCTACTAAAAAAGTTTAACATGTGCCAAGTTACCTAAAAAGAAACAACTTTCTCATTAAGATCCGATGAAAAACATTAAAGAGGTGGAACAGTAAAGAAGTTTCTCAAAAATCGGGACCTTCTAAGGTTTCGGAATTATTCCAAACCCAAATATTTCATATCTTACTCTGGTTCTTGGACAAAAAGGAGCTGAGAAATTCTAGCATTTTCATGAGCAGCTGCACTATACAATCTTTAAGTGTAATCGTAACTGTAAGCCCATCAGTAAACTAATAACTACATGCCCAAAATTAGTGACTGACAGGGAGACAGTTGCATGGGTGTACACATAAAGACTTTCCTAAAATATTTTGTGTATCAGCTATTGGCCTCTTGAACATCATCAATCTACAAATTATAACTTCCCATGCTCTCAACACAAGAAAAACTAGTTGGCAATGCCTGCAGTGGGATTTCTTAAAGCAGAGAGGCATTTAAGATGTGGAATACATATTGGTCAAAAGTGAGTATTTTCCCCTCACAGCAGAAGCAGAAGGGTAAAAAGTTGAAATCATGATTTAATCCAAGATATGCCTCTGTTCTCTTTTTTACATCTTGTTTTGATAATAACTTGGATCCTAAGATTTAGAATTTAACTCCTCTAAGTCCAAACTGCAGCAACAGCTCCTGCTTAACTGTTGTTATAAAACCACACCTGAGACAGGTTCTTCACAGAAAGAATGCTGCACCTGGGAGAACACTTGGTTACCTCTTTTGATATTTCTGAAACAAATGCATCTATATTTCTTTAGTTATTTTTTCTAAAAACAGTCCTTTTTGTTACACTGTACACTAAAACAAGTACTGATGCACGCCAAATTAGTAATTCAGACAAGCAGCTTTCTTGTTCTTTATCAGCATCTTAATTTTTAATTATTGTTCTTATCATAATCTTCATTAAACAGGGAAAAACAACCAAGTACTGGCATTTCACACATCTCAAATTAGTGTGTATCTTTCTACAGGGTACTCCGAGATGTTGTTGAACACATGGTATTAATTGTGAAAGTTACATGTAGCTATATTTTCTTCTCTGCAACACTAACCATTTAATAACATTTTAGATGGCAAACTTGCTCAACTAAAAGTAGTTTCTGATATCTAGCCTAATGCACCTGCTCCTTAATTTCTGAGTAACAACACTGTCTTTCAGAGAAGGAGTCCAGAGTGCAGTGTTTTCTCTCTAGGTTAAGTTTTCCTGTTTTATTATATACTTTACTTCCAGTACATATGAGTGAACTGGAACCTCAAAGCCATCATGTCTGATCAGCAGCAGACAAAAAATACAGTAAAGAAAGATGTTTTAAAAAATCATACTCATACACGCCCATGCTGTATGATTGACTTCAATATGTGAACTATATCAACGTAAAACAAATTGCATATTCATTTTCAAATCAGTGACAACTATAAAAATGTAAACTTAATAAAAGTCAGAGAATTCAAGTTGTAATAAGGTGACTGAGCTATCAGTCATGACTCTACTGGACCAGTCACTGCAGCACTGCAATGAATTCTTAATTTGGACAATATAAGTTTTGACCTTGCAAAAATCAGTTGTTAAAAGTGTGCAGTGTTATATCTTAAAATACAAGTGTTCTGAGGACTGGAATGAAGCTTATTTGCATGTTACACTACACAGTGGAATTAATTTACATGTGTAAGTGTGCAAGAACTTTATAGTTYAGTGGTGTCATCCCAAAATAGCTCTTCCACACAACAGTCACTTGAATTCAGTATAAGATTTTGCTTCCCTTGATTTCCATGGGTAACAGTGACAGATGGTTAAAGATGAGCTGCTACCAGCCTTGCTTTGAGTAGGGCCTTCAGGTCCATCTACTCAAACATCTTCCATTGCATGACCTCAGCCATCAAGTGTGGGGTTTGTGACTGACACAGCATGCTTGCAGAAGTCTGTCACATTAACACTGTTTTCCTGTCTGCATAATTTCTTTTATTTTGAGATCTGAAATAAATCCCACTGGGCAAAGTGTTGTTGGTATTAACTACTTCCATACTAAAAGCCTTGTCAGGTGACCTTTACTCTGCACTGTCTGATGGGCTTGAATGGGAGTGCTAGCAAAAAGGACTATACCACACATAGTTGGCTTTTCAGTTTCTTCACAGATGTTTCATTTTTGCAAGACTTCCATGTTTACTGCAATCTATTTAATGTTGACAGACACATTTCTGCCTCTCTGTATGTGGGCGTTACACGTAAAGCATTCTCAGACTCCTGGAGACTAGGATCAGCATTAAAGATCAAGTCTAACAGTAGTACACAAGGCTATTAAGTTAGTATTTCAGAGAGTCAAATGAAACAGGTATCAAGGCCTGAATGCATGGCTGGTCCCTGCTACCCACCTACCAAGCACAGGTGCAAAGCTCCTTCATAAATAGCATTTTCCATAATTTGCAGAAATACTTGTTTCGTCATATAGTATATTTACATGCCAAATTTTAATGAAACCTTGTAGGCCGCTGCACCAGACATTCCCACACTCTTGCATCAAACGATGTAGTAAACTTACTGTTATAGATAAAAATACAATGCACTAAATGAACTTTACTGGTAGGAATTCAATGTACATTGTAATGACCTGAACTAAGGAGCCAATATCACAAAAGAAGCATCATCAATTCCACTAAAGTAACGATTGCAGAGTTACTATGCAACCAACTCTACATCTCTTGTTCTTCTACCTTCTTTGCATTCTTGGCTCCTCTCCATTATAAACTGATTACAGCACAGCTTACTTTGAATTCTCTATAGTAACTGTCTTTCTCATCAGATTTTCCCTCTATATCATCTAACCTCTTCAACACACCTTTCTCTATTATTCCCCCTCTGTGCACAGCCTGGACACTTCAGTGTTACCAATCCACTGCCCCAAAGGTACTGGGAATTTTGAGAGAAACAAACCAAATCCTAAGCAAAATATGACTAGCAAATACTAAGCCCCTCTCTGGGCAAAGCCAATGAATTCTCTCATCACGTCATTCTAAGGCAGCATTACTTAGTCTATACTACATTTCTTTCCAATTTGTTCCTACCCTTCAATCCAATACTGTTTTTTCTGCTGTAAAGAGTTCCTAAGGCTACACAGTATAAGCCTAACCTGATGGTTATGGGTTGCACAACTACCAAAGAGATTCAACAAGCAGCTGTAAACACTGATAAATCCTTGGGCTTTAGGTGCTTACTCCGACTCACAATAGTTAAGAAAACAGGATGAGTAGCAAAACAGGATTTAATAACCCCCTGGTCTGCAAGGCACATTTGCTGTAAAGTGACTCTAAGTTCTTTACATCCACAAGGACTATAACCAATTTCAGATTCTGCAGACAGTAAGACCTAAAAATAACTTTTTATAACTACCCTGAGAGCTGATTTAAAGTACTACAACAGACTAATAAAATATAAGCATTTCTTCCCTACTTAGCAATTTATAAAATGTAAAATATTTTGCAGAACATTTAGTGGACATACAGTAATCCCAACTGTGCTGTTTGCTTGGTTCCTCACATAAATTCTTTTTAAGGGAGAAAGAAGGCTCAAAACAGTTGTCCTGTAACTGCATGTGTGAGGTAGGCAGGCTATAATATGTTCACAAGAATGCTGTCACTAGCCTACCAAACTACCTTGTTCACATAAAATAGATTTCAATTTAGATGCAAAGTAACTTCAATAGCTTAGAGCCATTAGAAGTTTACTGGAAGCTGGCTATAAGCACCCTCAAGGAGGTGGGGAGTTCCCTGTCTAGAACACGTGTGATCAGCCCTGATTCCCAGGACCACTATATCCTATAGCATTTGCTAGGGTGGCAAAGCAACCAAATCTAATCACAAAGTTAAAAGATATTTCTCATGTAATTATTTCTTCTTCAGTTGTAAAACTGCAGCAAAAATAATGCTGTTATCAGTGGGCTGAAATGCAGTGCCTAAACAACTTTTTACATAATAAGACACTATACCTACAGTATCCTTTGATATCAGAGACTGCCATATATCAGTTTCTAAGACAACATCATCTTTTGCCTCAGCAATTATCTTCTTCCAAGTCAGATACACTTGAAATTTAACAGCAGCAAAAGCACTTCTTAGATGGAACACCTCTGTTTCAGGGTAATCCTCAGAAAAAGCAGACAGAGGGATGTCAGTGCATGACTTAGTAAATGAGGTTGAGAACACAGCTGTTCTTATGGAACCTGGAAGTCAGTTTGAATACAGAAGACACACGGAGGGACCACTGCAAGGTCTCCAGCCACACTTATTTAACAGTCTTATGCTCCTCCTCGGTTCTCGTTATCCAGCACTGCCTTATCCTCACAGCCACATCTCTCCCTGCCCCACTTCCCCACTCCCATCCCTCCCGCTCAATAGCCTACTATTTCTATGGATTATTTATTAAAGAGTACATGCCCACAGGTGACAGAGACTATAACAAATGCACAGCTAGGAAACATTCCAGTTTTTGCTTTCATGGCTAAAGATTCTCTCCTTAAGGTCTAAAAAAAATAAAGATGACATTTCAACATGCAACTCAAAATACTCTATCTTAAAACGTTTGTAATCTTTCCCTTTCTCAAACTCAGAAGAGCACTAAAAAGTGAAGACTGAGATCAAGGAATTTGAAATAGTGAAGGAGTACATTCACTATTAAGTATCACAGCTTATTTAACCTCACAGTTGACCTCTCATGCCGTGGACTGAAACGTTTTTTGGATCTTTTTGTTCAACAGTACACCATATTCTCCGATTTATACATAAAAGAATAAAGGGCAAACATGACTAGCACTGTCAATCCCTGAAATTTCTACCATTTTGAGGCTTCCACACAAAATGTTTGACAAACTGTCTCACAAGTACAGAATGAAGGACTTAAATTACATCAGAGACTGAAACACCAAACAGTTGTTCTTCATTCTATTAAGAATACTCAGTTTCCCAGGACTTAAATGGTGAGGTACATGCTATTAGATTAATGAATCAACTGAAGAGGATTTTTAATTAAGAATCCAGTTATAATCACTATTAATTATCCTGAAAACTAACAGAATAGCAGTATCTTCTCCCAGTCCATGCAGCTCCTCTTTCAGGAGCTCCTCTCTTTTCAGTCCGCACATAAAGCTATCTCCAGACACTGAAATGCCAGCAGAGGCATGTATTGCTTACACTCGTGAAAGTGYAATGTTTTGCAGTGCAGAATGCAAGCCTCTTTCCAACAAGAATTGGAAATGCAAGGGGGAAGCAAAACATCAGGGTCATTTTGAGTCTGAAAACATACATTTTGGCAGTCTTTCTGCCAGGACAGTTTGGGGATGCCACAAAACAAACACACAGATCATACATAAAAGTCTCTCTCCAGGTGACTCTTGGGATACATATGGCCCACTTAACATTTTCATTTTAAAGACTCAATTAAGGGGAAGGAGCTGAAGCTATTAACTTCCATTTGAAAGAAACCCAAAAGCAAACACCAAATCGTTTACCTAACCAAACAGGTGAGTATCGAAAGGCTGTTTTATTTAGGGAACTTAACAGCATACTTCATACTTCTCCCTTTCGTTGCAGACAAACATAAGCTTTAGTTACCAGCAACTACAAAAAAGCCCAGCACACAAAAGCGGCCAGCAATTAAATGTTACAGACGCCCTGCTCTTACTCACCCTAGAACCGCAGCGCCCACACAAACGCGCAGGGTTTCCGGCACACGGCCGGGGCAGGAGCCGCGGCAGCCACCGCTCGGCCCCGTCGGGCCGGTGGATGAGCGCCCCGATCCCCTTCCCCGCCGGCCCCGGGGCGCGGCCCCTTTGTTCGGGGTGCCGGCGCTGCCGCGGCCGCGCCCCGCCCTTCGCAGGTATGGGCGGCGCCCGCCACCGCCCCGCAGACCCGGGGACCCGCACCCGCGCCCCGCCACAACAGGCGGCCAGACCCCGCCGCGGCCCCGCGGCTCCACCGCCCCCTCCCCGGTGTTCCCCGCGCCCGGGCGGGCTGCGGCCGGAGCTCGCCAAGGTCGACGCCCGTAACCTTCAGGGAGCGGCCTTCGGGCCCCCGCAGGAGGTTCGGGGCGCCGCCCGCCTGCCCCCACACCGCGGGGTGGGGCCAGCAGGCGCACACCGCCGGCCGGGGGCCGCGGGGCAGCAGCCGCACCCCAACACCAATCCCCGGGCGGCGCAAAGCGGCGGGCGTGAAGCCGCCGGAAGCCCCCACCCACACGGCAGCTTCACCCACACGGCAGCTTCCCCCACACCGGAGCGCTATCCCGSAACGGGCGAGGCCGGCTCCCTGCGTTCCCAGGGGCCGCAGTGGCGGCGGCTTCACCCCGGCCCGGCCCGCGCGCCCCCGACTCACCTGCGGCGGCAGTGTCGGCGGCGCGCGCTCCGCTGCCCGCCCGAGGAACGCGCGGGGAGGGGCGGGGCGCGCGAGGTGAGGCCCTGGCACCGCCCCCGCGCGCACGGCCGGCGGCGCGCGCGGCCCAGGGAGGAGGGCGGGCCGGGCCGGGGCGGGCCGGGCCGGGGCGGGCCGGGCCGGGGCGGGCCGGGGCGGGGCGGGGCGGGGCGGGGCGGGGCAGGAGCGCCGCCGCAGGGGCCGGAGCGTCGTCACCGGGTGCGGCCCCGCCACCCCCGCCCCGGGAGCGGGGGCCGGTGTCAGGCGCCGAGGCGCGCAGGCGTGGTGCTGGCCGAGGCTGAGCGGGGCGGTGCGGCGGCTCCCGGGTAGCCGGTGCGCGCGCGGGCGGGCTCGGTCCCGGAAGGGGGTGGCTCCTTCCGTCTGGGGCGCGTGCGGGGTCGGGCAACGAGTGGGCCGGGGCCGGCGCCTTCCCGGGCAGGTCCTCCCGGTTTGGGGCCGTGTCCCGCTTGTCTCACGGCACCGTAACTCCGAGACTCGAACGGCACCTGCTTTCCTTTCCTGCTTTTCCTCCTTTGTTTCAGCCGAATCTCTTAAGGGAGACAGGGAGAAAATATTATAGCTGGATGTCCGTCCCGCCTTCCCCCCAGCTAATCCCCGAGCTGGAGGATAGACGAGGCGTGTCCTGCCGTGGTAAGGAGATGAATTCCCGACATCTGTCGCTAGATTTATAAACACAATTATTTTTAGTGGAGCTTTCCTCAGGGCACAAGTACAAGCTGAGAAAGCGTTTAATGTACTGACTTTAATGAAAATGATCTCTGGCAGAAGGGAACATGAAACAGTGAGACTTTTAAGACTTTTTAGTTGGTTTTTTTTTAATAGTTATCAATGCCAAACAGAACAGGGAGATAGGAGAGTTTCCGTGTTAATTACAAGAATTCAAATAATAATAACAGTGYCTTAATAACTGTATGTTTTACTGCTAAATAGTGCACATAAAGGGGAGCTTTGTGCAAACAACATGATTTTAACTCACGATGTAAGTGATGTAACGGAATCTAAGCATAATATCAAAATTGACTACTCAGTGTGCATCTTTGTTTTTCACACTGTAACCATTCACAGACAATACAAATTGTTTTGAAACATCCCCTCCTCCACATAATTATTTGGCTGAAGGTAGTTTCCAAGTCGGGAAATTCTAGATATTATCACCTCAGATGGAAAACTTTGGCCTCAGTATTCACCTCATGGAGTGAGGTGTGAGTGAGTTCCACTTTGCTTGCAAAGCAGATGCACTTTAAAATTTTCATTGTTGTTCTCTGTGCTGTTTTCTGAAATTTTTGACATCTTGGACATTTAGCCAGTGTTTAGTACATATTCCTCTAGAACTTAGTTTTGTTGGTCTCACATTTCAGTATGAGCTAATTTTTGCAAATTCCATAGAGTTTGAGAAAGTGATAGCAATACAGATGCAATTCATTCTGATTAAAATATCAAAATATGTCCATTTACACAAAGGAATGTTGGAGTCTGTTAAATGGAGAGGGGGGAAAGAAGGATGGTAGGAAAGGAAAGCTGGTAACACTGAGTCAACCAAACATCCAAAACAAAATACAAAACACTTTTTATATGTCGTGACAGGGAAAAGTTTGCATGGTAGCTATGATGAGACTTTTCACGAGACCATGAAAAGGTTGGAAGAGTCTTTGCATGATCCTGTAGAAAGAATGATTCAGGAGTCCTGAAGAAATCCTGGCCCAACTTCTGCAGCTCTTTGCATATCTCTGTGCTGTATTACGTCTTAATACTTATTCCAGAACCCTTCCATTGCAAGAGTGGGTGAGTCATAGTTAAGGTCTCATTAATACTGATGTCGGCAGCCATTCAGTACTTCCTTGTTCCTTCAATACTAGAGCTAGTCTGAAATAACCTTTGCCCTGTAAGACATACAGTGTCGTTACCAGGACGTTGGTAGCACCTGTTTCACTCTGTGGAAATGCCCCTTTGAGTTGGAAGGGACCTTAAAGATCATGTAGTTCCAACCCCCTTGCCATGGGCAAGGATGCCACCCACTAGACCAGGTTACTCAGGCCCCATCCAGCCAGGTCTAGAACACTTCCAGGGACGGGGCATCCATAACATCTCTGGGCAACCAGTTTCAGTGCCTCACTGTGGATACTGAAAAGCTTTCAGCAGAGGAATTTTCCAACTTCTTGTATTCTGCGAGAAGCTGTCCTTTCCCATAGAAGCTATGAAAAAACAGCGAGTTGCTTTCCTTTAGAAAAACATCTTATCATGCACCTGTGAGTTGTTGTGTAGTATTGTTATGATATGTCTAGAAAAATATTTTCACTAAGGCATTGTAGTAACCTGGCCAATCATCCTGAGAAGTGGATGGTCAAGGGACCAATGACCTTATGGCATTCAAGCATACTAAGATATAAAACAGCTCTTTATATTAATAAATATATACACTTTTCACGTACTCCTTGGATTGTATTTCATGTCCATCTCTGCTGTCCTTGATACAACAGCCACACCTCACCACCCTCATGAAAAAGAATTTCTTTCTAAGATCTAATCTATATCTCCTTTTATAGTTTATAACTGTTTCCCCCTTGTCCTGTCACTAATCTGCCCATATAAGATGTTGCTCTCTTTTTTATGAGCTACCTTCAGGTACTGGAAGGCCTCAATGAGGTCTTGCGAGAATCTTCCCTTCTCCAGGCTGAACAACCCCAGCTCTCTCAGCCTGTCTTTGTAGGAGAGGTGCTCCAGTCCTCTGAGAATCTTCGTGGCCTGTTCTGGACTCTCTCTAACAGGTCCACATCTTTCTTATGCTGAGGACCCCATACCTGGACACAGCACTCTGAGTGGGATCTCATGAAGGCAGAGTAGAGAGGAACAATCACCTCTCTTGATTTGCTGGCCACCCCTTATCGATTGTTGGGACAGACAAACAACACACACTGAGTGCTTTGCAAAAAGGGTTCTTTGCTTTATTCCAACAAGATTTTTTTGTATCTTGCTTAAAACAGTGCTGTTACAAAGAGCATCTGATTGGTTAGTAGAAAATTTGCTGAGAGTTAGGATAAAAATACTTTTTTAGCAGTGTCCACAGCTGAACATCTGTTGCGGGTAACTAAGCTGCATCCGTTTTCGTCTGGCTCGAAATTCCTCAATCCTTAAAATAGCTGGAAAGCCTTGCATTGCAATATTCTCACATTACAACATCTTTCTGTAATTTTTAAGGGTATATTTTAATTGTTTTATCCGCTGGATCTGGTTCCATAAAGGTGACGGGCCAGCTGTCCCCAGGGATAAATTCCCCTACAACCCCTCTTTTTATACAGCACAGAATACCACTGGCCTTCTTGACTGGAAGTCAACTCTGTTGGTTTGTATCCAGCTTTTTATCCACCATATCCCTGAAGTCCTTCTCAACAAGTTCTTCTCCCRGTCTGGACTCACAGCTGGGATTGCCCCGACCCAGGTACAGCACTTTGCACCTGGATTTGTTGAACTTAATGAGGTTCTTTTGGGCCCCCTTCTCAAGTTTGTCCATGTCCCCCTGGATAGGATCCCTTCCTTCTGTTGCGCCAACTGCATCACTCAGCTTCATTGATCTGCAAACTTGCTGAGGGTGCACTCAAGGACACTGACGGTGTCATTGATAAAGGTATTAAAGAGCCCTGGTACCAAAACGGACTCCTGAGGGACATGTTTCATCACCATCCTCCACCTGGACATAGAGCATTGACCACAACTGCTTCCATCCAGGCAATTCCTTATCCACTGAACAGTCCACCTTTCAAACCCATGTCTCTTCAATTTGGACATAAGGATGTCATGTGGGATCGCCTTACAGAAGGCCTTACAGAAGTCTGGGTAGATGACAATGGTACATCTTCCATTGTCAACTGTTGCTGTTACTCCGTCATGGAAGGCCACCAGATTGGTCAGGCATAATTTGCCCTTAGTGAAGCCATGCTGGCTGTCTTGGTTCATCTCCTTGTCTTGTATGTGCTTAACATTGCTTCCATCTGAGTATCTGCTCAACAGKCTTCCCAGACAAGGGAAGGTCTCTGGTATGAAGTTCCCTGGGTGTTCCTTTCTCCCCTTTTTAAAAATAGGAATGCTGTTTCCTTTTTTTCCAGTCACTGAAGACTTCACCTGACTGCCAGGGCTTTTCAAATATGGTGTGTAGAGTGGCTTGGTAACAACATCAATCAATTCCCTCAGGATCCTGGGATGCATCTCATCAGGCCCCATAGACTTGTGGCTATTCAGTTTCATCAGGTGGTGTTGAACCTGCTCTTCACTTACAGTGGGAGGGACTTCATTTCCATTTTGCACCATGCTGCTTGTTAATGGATGTGGTCTTTGTCCTTTTGATCTCTCTTTAGAGCTATCTTAAGACAAGAAATGTAATTTTATTTTGAATTTTTGTTTTGTGGCCCAAATTGTGTGCTATAATGCAATAAAAACCAGTTTATAGTATACCCTTCATCTTTTGCTTGGAAGTGTCCCCTGGCACCTTACCTAAACCAAGTGGAAAGAAATGAGCTCTTTAACCCAAAATTAAAAGAAGTAGTTCCATGAAAATGCATTACATTAGTAATTCCTGTTCAATTGCTAAGAAGTGACCATAGTGAGAGCATCTTTGCAGCACCTGTAATATTTCAGGGCATGACTCTGGCTCCTCAGTGCAAGAGAGCAACTGGTCAGAGGACAGCAGGTATTGCAACTACTTCATTCCATTGACTGTATAATTTAGGGTTCGAGCCCAAGGCAGCAACGGGTTTAAATTGCTCTCTAGTGTTTAAATTCTACAGCAGGTACCTAAAACCACACAGGCAGTGTAGTAGACGTTTGCAATGTGGCTATAAAGGGCATAGGTAATGAATGTCCTTTGTTATGTATTAGCATATCTGCCAGTACAGCTGTGAACATAAAATACTTCAAGGGAAAAATTATGAAGAATAATTAAGCAGAGATGTAATTAATTGTGTACTTGTAGTATTTGCATTATGTACCTTAATACAACTAAGAAATCAACTTACAAAAATGTCATTTATTTCAAAAAGCTAAAGATACAGTGGACATATCCAAATCTTTGGGAAAAACATTGATGTGCAACTTCCATTCCCACAGACCAAAAAAAAATTGATTGCTTTACTTTAGCATACGTTTTATAGCACACAATTTATATTTAAAGTATGCATAATTTAACACTGTAATTTTATCTTAGATTTCTCTTGACATGAATAAATGAACCACATTCTTTAGAAAACCACCTTATCATGCATAAAACATCTGTTCTTCCTTCAAGTGCTCAATAAATCTTCCAGAGTGAGAGAGACTTAATTTTTCGAAGGGACAAAAGAGAAAGGGAACAAAACCACTTACTGGTTTTTGAGGGCACCCTCCTATTTCAGCCCAGAATTGATTACCCTGGCATCTGCTGGGTCTGTGGGTGTGTGAGCCTTTGTGTTTTGAAGTATTGCTGAACTGAAATCAATATGTGGAGGTAGGATTACGGTATTATGGTTAATTTCTTCTCTTTTATGCTGGTGGCACAACTGTATTAAAATTTATTAGACAACATTTTATTACCAATGCATAAGGATGCATAAAGATTTGTGATTTAATGGAATTTCTGAATAGCAGGACAGATGAAAAGAAATCACCCAGCCCAAATCTGCATGTATTCTGAAGAGAATCACCCTCCAATAAAATGAAAGATCTGGAAGCTTTTACCCACTTTCAGTTTGTACCAGTTGTGAGAAAACATAAGTAACAATGAGTGAAGAATATGTTAAACAATTACTTGGCTAATTAACATACTAATACTTCTCAAGTTTGTAACTTTGTATGCTTTTCTGTGTTTTTGTGCAAGCGATAGTCAGGTTTTAAGAACATACTACTCTTGAGGTATACAACTGGCATGCCCAAGGGCAGACATGGGACGTAGCTCCCCCTTCACACAACTGAGAGTGATGGCTGCCTTGAGAGGGTGGTGCATTGACTGGTGCGAGGGATGGTCAAATCTCCATCTGAGTGTGCCTGTTTCTCTCTGAAAACTAGCAGGAAAATCTTACSTGACAAAGCTTATTTTGGTGCCTGCTATTAGGCAGTACAACTCCAGCTCTTAGGGGACAGACTACTGGATTGGAATTCATGTAATCTTACTTCTACTCTGTGCTGGTTTTGGCTGGGCTGGAGTTAATTTTCTTCACAGTAGATAGTATGGGGCTGTGTTTGGGATTGTGCTGGAAACACTGTTGATAACACAGGGATGTTTTAGTTATTGCTGAGCAGTGCTTGCAAAGCCTCAAGGCCTTTTCTGCTTCTCACACTGCCTCACCAGGGAGGAGACGGGGGGTGCATAAGAAGTTGGGAGGGGACACAGCTGGGACAGCTGACCTCAACTGACCAAAGGGATGTGCTGTATGACCCATACCATATGGCGTCATGCTTAGCAATAAAAGGTGGGAGAAGAAGGAAGAGGGGGGACATTTGGAGTGATGGCGTTTCTCTTCCCAAGTAACACATGGTGGAGCCCTGCAGTTCTGGAGGTGGCTGAACACCTGCCTGCCCATGGGAAGTGGTGAATTAATTCCTTGTTTTGCTTTGCTTGTGCACGTGGCTCTTGCTTTCCCTATTAAACTGTCTTTATCTCAACCCTCAAACTTTCTCACTTTTACCCTTCTGATTCTCTCCCACCACCCTATTGTGGGGGAGTGAGTGAGGGGCTGCAAGGTACTTAGTTGCCAGCTGGGATTAAGCTACACCATACCCTCACAGTGTCACTAATTTGCTCTGATCTTGGCCARTCCCTCCATTTCCCATCCCAGCTTTTATTTGCCTTTTACAATTAGAGGTTAAGCTCTGCAAGGTAGGAGTCGTCTTTCTTTCTCTATGCTTTTTCAGCACATACAGCCTGGGGAGTATTTTTGTGATGTGCACAGATAAATAAATATGCAATGCAGTACAGATTCTGAATGCTACAGATTAACACACACACAAAGGTTGTGTGGACAGCTGCTCCTGCTACTCCTGCTCAACGCAAGGACATCTTAATCTATCAGCTTCCCAGAAGCTTCACATTATCTGTGACTGCCTGCAAACCTGTGACACATGTACCCCTACACTTGCAAACAAATACATACACCGTAAAAATCCCATAGTGAGACAACTAATAAGCTGTTGGGTAATGAGGTACTTGCATTTCCTTAGCTCTATTCGCTGTCCAAATGACAATATTCTCAGTATTCCATCTGAGCTAGTCATGGTGCTTAACACTTACAGGTTTCTTACCAGTTTGAAAAGGTACACTCCCAAATGCATCATCGCTATAGAGAAAGTGAGGTTAAGTAACTTGAATAACATGGAATTCATGAGTAATGATGAGTTTGCAGTCATTCATCTTGTCATTCAACAGAGCAAGGACAAATTATATCATTCTAGTAGGTAACAAGGAATCTGGAAATCTGAAATTTGAGGGTTACAGCATGGTTGGTTCATAATTTATTAGAATAAACAAAAAGAGTTTCAAGAACATAATTAAGGAGTTACCAAGTGTCTCAAAATACAAAAGCATTAAAATGTATAATTGAATGTTTATTGCATGTATTTACAACAAGACTTCATAGTTTAATTAACTTCAGTTTTAAAGCAGAAGATATGAAAAGCAGTGTCAAGTTGTTTAACCAATACAGAATGATGTAAAGTCTGTAGTTTATATGGAGTACGTGTCTACATGGCACTGGTGTAGTATCTTTAACTGGCATTTGTTGGGATTGAGTTCCTTTATGGTATTGCCTTTCCTGAAAAATATGTCCTTCCCACATACTATTTCATTGAAATCAGTATTTGCCACTGAGTGCTGTTTCTTTTTTTAATCTGCATGTTATATAATCCATATCCTGATATATATTCAACCAGAACACTTAAGCTGAACAATCATCTCCAAACCAATATTGGTGTTAAATAACTCAAAATAGACCTAAATTAATCTCACTTTTCTATTATTAAAATAACACAAAAATATTGTAACATTTTTGAATTTTAATGTTGTCTATATAATGATTTAATCTTTTCCTTTGAATTTATTTATTGCTTTTCATATCCTTCTTTTTCTATTACTCCTGTTTTTCATACTTTATATGGTTTCATACTTATTTCATGGTTTTTTCCATGTCTTTTTACAGTCTTTCCTCTGTGATTTTCTAGTCCCTTTCCCCACTTCTTTCTTTCATTGATGGTTTCCTTCTTACTCCTAATGGGGATGTGGTGGAGTAGAGTCAGGCAAATTGCAGTTTGGTTTCTAGTTCTGTGGCCAGCGTTTCAGGAGTCCCTTCCTCTCCCCATCTCTTTGCATCCCAGTCTGGAAAAACAAAATAATAAAGCTGGCTCCTGTGTGGTTAGCTTTGAGACATACTTGTGGAGAGCTCCTTTAAGCACAATTATTCCCTTTCTGTATTACACTCCTTCTCTACCTCAGTGACCTCCTCAGTGCTCATCATTATTTTCAGCTCCTCAACTAACTTTTAGCTCCCCTTCTCTTCCACCCCCTATATTTTACCAGTGCCGTTTTCAATGTGGACCTTCAACATAGTATGGGTATTACTAATTTTGCCATTTTGTGCAAATTATGTGTCAGCTACATTCACTTTATCTCTGTTTTGAAGGAGAGCTGTGGCAGCTCTCAAGTGATGCATTCCATTGATTTCATGCTGACTGATGTCAATAAAGGACATGAATGATGGTGCAACACCTGATTTTAGTTATAAAAATGATCAGAAGACTCCTAGGAAAATAAGAGATGTAGAATAAGCAACAAATGTTCAGTTATGAGTACCAATTATGGTGTCCTATGAAACCCTGTAAAAAGCAAATGCGTACCTGTGAAGCCAGCCCTCACGTTTGTTCATGAGGTTATTTAAATCATGGTCGCATGGCACTAGAGCCTTTGGGAAAAGACTTAGACAAGAGTTACTTGGAGATTATAATGCTAATGTCAAGCAGAAATCAAATGTTAGCCATGTTTTGACTATCCTCTGAGGAAAAGATATGCCCTGTCAGTGTTGATGTGTTTCTACATCTGTGGTCGTTTGCTATGAACCTATTTTTCTGATGTTTGTCTATATACAGCCTTTGGCTTTGAAGGATCTTGATCACTTTAAGTGAAGGAGTAGGAAACAGTCAAAGCCTGCTGGTGTTAAGTGCCCCAGACTACAGTGCCAGAAGTGCTATTCAGTAAGTTGCGAAGTAAAACTGGCTCAGTCTATATGGCTGTAGTGAAATAAAATGCAGCCACCAACATCCTGATGATGATTTAGCTCTCGGGAGCTAAATATTCACACTCTGTAACTGTGGAGATGATGTAGAGACTGAAGGAAAGATGACAAAGCATATTGTAGTTTTTATGGGTTTTAAAGCCATAAACTATAGACCATATCAGACTAAGCTATGAGTCATAAAAGTTAAGCAGCACTGGGTTTATCCTGCCTTGGATGAAAGAGCACCTAGGATAGATAGAGGAATTSTTTGAACGCTCATCATTTTTTTAAACACTGATTCATGTTCCAGTTACATGCCTATTTTATACCTCTGTCACTGCTGGTCACTCTGAAATCCCTTGGCACTTTGTGAAAGAACACAGTTTTAACTCTGACCTCATMATCACAGCAACAACTCTTACACATCCTGCAGTTCTAACTGGAACCACTGGTTTTCACCGACTGCCCCAGGCCCCCATTCTCTATTTAGACTTACTGTGGGCTGTCATGTAGCCAGTGTTTTCTCTGGTCAGCAGTTCAGCTGAGGGCTTCTGGAAAGATGCAATTCCAATAAAGTACTGGAAGCAGCATATCCAGTGAGGATATATTGCTGGTGATTTATTTTTATTTTTATTCTTTAGATAGAAAAAAGTCAAGACTAGTTATAGGTTTAATAGAAAAAAAGTAACCCCCAGCCCACCAAAAGAAACCAGAAACAAAATAACCCACCAGTGTTGCACTGATTATGAAATAACTGGAATATTTTCTAAACTACTGTCATTAAAATGACAGTAAGCAAAGGTTTCTCTCTTTCTGTAATAAATCTAGGGTATCTTCACTGAGACAAATAGTTTATTGGAATTCATGCAAGAATATGAATGGGAAATATGTTGATTCTTTCTCAGAAAAACAAATTACCATTCAATGAAATGGAAAAATCATCAGAAATGTTAGAACTATGAAATTACAAAATGCTCTTTGCGTATGAATCACAATGTTCCCTGGCCGTACATTGTGAAGCATATTACAGAGTCAGGAATTTAGAAAGATGCAGAAACCCATGACAAAAATAAACCAACTAGTGATAATAATTAATTTCTCAAAAGGTGCCTGAAGAAACATACCAGATTTACCGTTTAAGAGGGGATAGGATAACCTGCAATTATTTGAGAACAAGAGAAGATTTACTCTGGGAACAACTTATTTAGTAACTGTGCACATGAAAGATTCTTTCAGCAGCAGGTTTTGATGAACAGTCAAAGAGAGAGTAATCCAGAGCAGGTGGGCATGCAGCATTCATGTGGTAATTCCGATTATCTTCTATACACATCATAATGCTTGTCCAGTTGTTGTTTTTTTTTTCTATGAACTGACCCAGTTAAACATTTGTGCATTTAATATGCCTGAGAAGCTATAATCAGAACATTTTTAATTATTCATCACTCTTAACTCTTCTCTTGAATGCAGTAATTGGATACGACAGTTCTGAATACTAGAACAGCACCTTGTTCTGAGGAACTTTCTGACAATGCTTAAGCTGCTGTTTCTCATGTGTGATTTTTGCCAATGCTACAATTTTATGTTAATTGTCCTGGAATATTTGTCTTGTTATGAAAATCTGGCATTGTCGCTATCCTGGAAAAATAATGCAAATTCATTTAGCTAAATACATACATTTGAGCACAATGGAAAAGGCTTTTTTATTTAAAAATTAAAGTGTATTTTAGGCTTATCAGCCATACTGGACTGTGACTAATAAAACTTAAAGTCCTCCGTTTATTTGCAGAACAGCTATTATGCAGACAAGGTAAGCAGTGGCATGTTTCCTTCTATTATTTTGGAAC
The DNA here is from genome assembly GCA_018881555.1 of Amblyornis subalaris. NCBI lineage: Eukaryota > Metazoa > Chordata > Aves > Passeriformes > Ptilonorhynchidae > Amblyornis > Amblyornis subalaris. The sequence continues at coordinate 668,229 of JACAXG010000247.1, read as the reverse complement.
TGTTCTCTTCAAGATAGTCAGCAAATAATTTACTTTTCTCCTGATTCATGGCATGATCAAACCACTGGAGTATCAAGATCACAGAGACTCCAAAGAGCTCTGGATCTGGACAAGCATTTATGAAAAATATCACAAAATTATTAAGCATACCAAGTTGTGGTATGTTATATTTGCACATACCCATTCCTGTGATCAGGACTGAGGCAACCTACTCTACATGGGCCATAGTACATGTTCTTGCTCAGCAGAAAACAATACATTGTTCAAGCAAACCTAAGCTAAAATGCCTCCCTAAAAATGCTGAAAATATGATTTTAAATTCATGCACCAAGTCACAGGTAAAGCTCATGATTATACCTATGATCACTTCTAACATCRGGTTTAAAAATAAATTGATATTTAATAGCATACACCAAGCTAATAATTTTAGGGAAGTATGATCTACCCAAGTGTGGAATTACATCATCAATTTACTTGATCACATTTAACCTCCTTTGTAAAGGCTGAAATGCAAATATATTTAACTCTTTCAGCTACATTGACTTTCTCTAACTAGTATGCTTGACACCTGTCTGGAGGCAAATACCACTTTTTGACATATAGTTCTCCTGGGATTTCTAGGCCATGCTTAGTTTTTTCTGTAATCTTAGTGAGGTCAATGAACTATTTAGTTTCTGCTGAGGTTTCTACATACAAGTCAAAAATTGTATGTGCAAATTTTTTTCTGTATGAGACTATTTCAGGCACTGCAGCATGACTGATGACAGCTGAAAGCAGAAAGTTTGCTGTAAGGTATCCTGAAGCACAGCCACCCAGGGTTTGTGTAGGATACATGCTCTTCTTGCTGTAGACCTGACCTTCCCCAGTGACAACATTTCGAGCTACTGCCTGTACAAAGGTCCAGGACTAAACCTTGAACCTCACACTGCCATTGTGCACTGATTCCTGTGTACAAGCAGACTAGCAACATGAGGTGGCCACAAAAGGATGCACAAATACAGCGCAAACATTATAGATACCTTTTTTTTAACTCTCTCCACTAAAATTAAGACTAAAACCTGCCTTTTCTGTTTTACTGAGTGCTTGTTGCTCCCCCTGCCTTTGTCATCCTGTAAAAGTCAGTCTCTTTCTGAGAATACTACACCTTCCAAAAAGATGGGGATAGGCTTTATGCCTTCTTCTTAGGACTTAGATGTGGAAGAACATGGCTAACAGGGTACCCCTTCTAAAAAGTAGCACAGGTGATGTTGCTGTGCTTATCAAGTCTCAAGTTCAAGCACTAATCCCTGGGGACCATTTTTTTGAGGGAGAATTTTGTCTTGCACAGCACCTATGGATGCTATGTTGCAAGTGGTGCAAATAGGAGGCTTGGTTTCTTGCAGTGTGAATGGAGATACAGGGTGGGTTGCAGCCCTTCTATCAGCATGAAGGCATGGGTGAGTAGGAGTATTAGTGGCAGCATGTTCCCAGTTGGGGTGCTTGCAAGAGCTCATTGGGGTCCACAGCTTCCCCTTTCTCCAGCTGGTTGAAGAGGCCTGATTTATAGGGGACTGTGGTTGCTGCTCTGTCATCCTCCCTGTGGGAGGAAAATGCTGCCAGCCCCTTCTCACTATCCCTCCTTGGTGTATGCAAAGGGTATAGACATCCCTCTCCTAGTCCATCGCTCTTTCCCCATGCAGTGCCTGTGGCTCAAAGGGGACAGTTCTCTGCACCTGTTGTGCCCACTAGGTCAAAGAAACCCCTTCTAATATTTCTTCTGGTTCTGTGAGGCAGAGCAGAGTAGGTTGGATATTGCAGGGCTCAATTTCTTCCTACTAATAGTTTTGGAGTCTTCCTACCTGTCTCAGACTGATGTATTACAAAATTCACTCCAGGTTTATTCCTGATGTAAGTAATGGTAATGGAAGTACCACATCTCAGCAAAAAACTTGCTCGGTACAGCTGGATTCTGTGTGAGGTCAGAAAGAGTATTTATAAGGAGACATATGACAGACTGAAAATATTCCTTATCCCGGCCCCATTCTCATTCTTTGCCATCCCAATGACAAAAAAAAAAAAAGAGAAAAAAGAGAAAAAAAAAGAAAATTTGCACCTCTGCGTTGAGATTATCCTCTGCAAAATCACAGGATAGTTTGGGTTGGAAAGGACCCTTTAAAGGCCATCTACTCAAACCCTCCTGCAATAAGCAGGGACATCGTCAACTAGATCAGGTTGTTCAGAGCCCTGTCCAGCCTGACCTTGAATGTGTGCAGGAATGGAGCATCTACCACCTCTTTGAGCAACTTGTTCCAATGTCTCAACACCCTCATCATAAAAAATTATCTCTAATTTTTAGTCTCTAGTTAAAGTGATCTTCAGTGAGCTCTAGGTGGGAGTACAAATCTGGATATCTTAAATCCGTGGCAAAGCCTTTGTATTTATTAAGAATACATATGAAATTGTGCATAGGTAAAGAAAGCCTAATTGTTTAACATGCTGAAGATTGGGCTGCATATATGTGTTTAATATTGAGAATACTTGCCTATACAAAATCTCCCCCTACCCTTTTTCTGTGAAAGTCTTACAAAAATTAGAAATTTGCATGCAAAATTCAAGTAAAACATTTTTTTCCTACTTCCTCCTTTGAAATATAAGATCTATGGCCTTAGCAAGGTTTTACRTTTTTCCTCCTCCAACATTTCTGGTTGCCAATGTAAATACATACCATTATACTTAGAACATTTTGACATGTTTTTCAGGTGTGGTGACAGCTATTTCTACAAATGCTGTAATGGAACAGTTGCGTTTAAAATACCAACAAAGGCCGTGGACTGAAACTCTGAAACTTGTTTATTTTTGCATGGTAAGAATCGCAGGTTAGGTGAGAGAAGGATATGTGGTGTAAGAGAATGTTGTCAAGGTAGTTAAAAAACTGCTTGCCTTTAAAAAACAAACAAGCAAAACCAACCAAACAAAAAACTCTATGCAATCCAAAACCAACCAAAAGGTAACCTGAAAAAAAATCTAGTGTAGCCTGGCTCCTGATTTTTCTTACAACAATGGATTATAAGATTCCTGCCTAATTTTAACACTTTRGGGGTTGTTTCTTGCATTATTTTAACTATTCAGGAGTTAGTACTGATTGTCTAATAGTTTAGGTTACTTTCCATTCATTATCATTACCATATTCATGGTATGTAAAGACAATTAATTGCCCATACAACTGGGAGAAAATACTGGTTTTTTGAAACTGGTCTGAAACCTGTTATGTAGACTTTCTCCTGCTGTGATATACTTTAAGTCGTTCCATGCTTCCTGCCCTTCCAATAGCTAATTTAAGAATCATCTTTTTAAAAAGCAGATTAGCACAACTGCGGTGAGCTTAGTATAAAAATTCCCATTTGTTTCTATGCTTTTTATTAATGCTTAACTCAACCCTTACTCTGAAAACAATGTCCTGAATTTGGACATAGTGAAAACTCTTCAGCAGTGAATATTCATTTTAATTGAAGTGTGAAATATGRGAAGTTTTCAGACAAGAGCTTGAAGAGAAACTGGGAGAGTTTGCTTGCTACTGAAGTGAATTTCTTCAGCTGAAATTTATATCCTCAAATTGTATTCTAACCAAGTACTCCTGTGGCACTTACTGATCTCTTCTATTCACTCAGGCAGATTCCTTCTAAAGTAAAAACACAAGTATTTTCTTAGTTTATCTCTAGCCACACAGTGAAATTAGCTGACATGTCTTGTGATYGGCTCAAAAGGAAAGGGAATGGAAAGCCACTCCCTGCTCCAAAGACATCTGGTATGTAATTACTGCACAATACTGTCTTCGTGGGTCCATTCAGTGCTGCCACTTCAGAGATAGCTCCAATCATAGGTAACCTCTATGTTTGACAAAAACAAATAACCAGTGTTTTGTTGTACTGAGCATCTGTGTGCTGGGTCTCTCAGCTAGTAATTTAAAGAATCTGTCTCTTGTTTTCACAAATGTGCTAGGATAACCCACTTCGAAGGCCTGTCAGTAATGCTCCAGATGGTCCATTGCTTTCTTGCATGGAGAAGATAGAGAGGACATTAAATGGTAATGAACTATTGGATAACTCATTTTCAATATTCTGTGGAATCTACCTATCCTTCTCTGTTGCTGGTGTTCTGCAAAAAGTGGTCAAATGTGCAAACACAGAGGTGGATAAGAGACAAGAGACTTGAGACTCATCTTTGGGCTAAGACAGCCCAAAGTACAGCACTTATTAATCACAGACTAATMGTTGTCATTGATAACAAGTCATTCAAGAGATACTATTTTCTTATTACCTAAATCATACCCTTTAAAGCAGGATAATACTGGTTCTACTTCTTGATCATTGCAGTTTGATTAAATTGCATTTCTGTTTTTTGCAGCTAAATCCATGCTTTCTGTGATGAACACGCTGGAATTTTTATCCAGAAAAAAAGGGTAAGTCTGTTTAGGAAAAAATGCAAATGAGCAAGCATGGCCTCAAGTCCAGAGAGGAATACCATCTGGATGGCTTGTCAGCAATGTTATTTTTTAGCTCAGTGTTTTAATGGAGTATATTTGCCTATTTTGATTAGCCCTTTGTGGAGGAGGTTGTTGGGTAAAGACAGGGCATAAATGCCCATGTCCCAAAGCTGCAGGCTGAGGTTAATAGTTTTCAGCAGACCAACACAATAATGAAAAGAGCAGAGCACAATTACATGCCTGGTTAAATAGTTTTCAGAAGATGAGCCAAGGAAGAGTTATTTTAGAAGCATCCCTGGTGTCTCTTCCCACGACCAAGTGAACTGTACTCATTTCCTTTCTTAACGTGACAGAATTTTTATATATACAAGCTTTTTTTTTTTCCTTTTTCTCTTTCTCCTCTCCTCAGACTCACAGTTCATGTTAGTCCCAGTGGGACTGCCTGCTACATAACATCAATGATGTTTTATGTAGAAGTTCAGCTGGAGAAGGATGGAAATGTGATGGATGTAAAGTTGGCTCACTTTGAAGAAGCTCCTGTGGTAAAATTAATTTTCTCTGTCTCTTACCTCSCTGTAGTCTCCCACCTGGCCTCCAGCTGCCATGTAAGAAAGACTTTGACTTCCTTTTAATCTTGTCACACTTGCAAGSCTGTACGTGACACTAGCTACCTCTTCAGGCATCTGAATCTGTCACCTAAACTGACAACTCAGTTACAGATATACTCCAGTGCTAAGTATTATGGTAAAAGTCAGCTGACAGGCCCACCTTCCAAGGATTTTGTGGTATCATGCATAAATATTTGTATTTTCATACTTCAATGTTACCAGTATACAGTAAATAACAGGGGCTTAAAATATTTTCTTACCAAGGTGTAGTGCAATTTAGACTCTCAATGGATGTCTTTTTAATTTTGCCTTCTTTACGAGTATATGTATTCCTACTAGTGGGGATGTTTTTCTTGCAAAATTTCTATTAAATTATTCACAAAATATCACCCTGAAGTTCACATACGATGTTCTGCAGTTGTTACAGTGTTACAGACAATAATTTAGATCAAAGATATAACAACAAGCTGTTGTGGGGGGTTGGGGAACACAAACTCGGTTTTTTGTCAGTAAGTATCCAAATTATTTCATTATTTTGGAGTTAATTTTGTCCRTTATTTTTAGTACAAGTCAGGCCTGGAATTTCAAGTTGTTCTGTTTAACCAGCACAGGTCTGTTGATCAGTGAGTGCTGGACAATATCATTAGAATGGAAATGCATATTCAGAGAATTCTAGCGCTGCCAATAAAAGAAAAACTGGCTAAGATGCATTTTTTTTTCTGGAACGAGTTTATCAACAAACTATAATCTAATCCTCTTTCACAGAGCCTTTGTTGTTCCAATTATTATAGTAATATTTTATTTTAACTATTGCACTGTTAGTCTGGGTTTTGAGTGTTGGGGGGTTTTTTATGCTAACCATTCAGCTACTTAGTGTAATGGGGATCAAGCTTATCATTACCAATTAAATGCTTTTAAAAGATGTGTCACAAAAGATGGCAAGAAAGATGAAACTGCTGTCTCTTATTCTTCTAGGTTTGTGATGACTTGGTGCAGCTTCTAAGGTAAAGACTCATAGCAGGGTCTCATGTTGAATGGAAAGGAATTCCTGAGGCTAGAATGCTTTCAGTGTAAAAACTGAAGAGAGGGTAAAAGAAAAGAAAAAAAAAAAGAGAATCAGGAAACAATAATATGAATCCAGAAAACAACAGAAGAACTGACACCTTTTTAGATTCCATTTTAGGTGRGAAGTTGCTTCCAGTGCTCCATATTGGAAGTGTGTTGTCATTGTAACTGCTATTACCTGCTTCCAAGTTGTAAATTCAAGGCTAAAACTGTAGCAAATATAATTTTGAAAAGATACTCCAGGCATTACTTATTTCTCAAGTCACTCCACTGAATGCATCTGCTTCAATGGAGCAAAGGTAAAGAGTAATCCCCAAGACATCGGCTCTAGTTGCCAGTTGAACACAGCCTTTGAATACTGGCCTTTGTGCTGATTGCAGGAATTATAGAACCACTTGAATCCATAGTTTTGGTAATTGACTAATGATGACAATTCAGAACTGGCAGATTTACGGATCCAAACTGGAGACTACTTTTCCTCTCCTCCTTCCATCAAACACAAAATAGTCTTCTTATTGTCCTTATGCAAATATTTTAACTAAATGTCCTTCAGGCTTCTCTCACAGCAATGGAAGCAAGGTGGTATCACATGGCCTGGGTTTCTTTGGAAATGCATAGGGGGAGATGTGACCCTAATTTTCTCACGTAACAGTAGGACACAATTTATTTATTTATTTATTTATTTGTCTGTTTGTTTGTTTGTTTAATTATTATTACCATGTTTTGTTCTGTCGGAATGATTGCTGTTCCAGGTCAGGCCACCACTTTAAAAGTCTATTTAGAAGTTCTCCAGCCAATATGATCAGGTTTTACTAATAATGAGTATATTTAAGAAATTGGATTCTTATTTAAATACCTTGGCAGAATAGTAGAAAGGGAAGGTAAAAAGGGGAAGAATAATCATTGACCTTGAGTGTTTCATCTCCCTTCTATATTATGCATCATCAGTTTTTCCAGCCCTGTGTTTCCTCAGAAATGAAGTTATATTAGCTTCATGGGTGTAAACAGCTATGTCTTAAAGCTTGAACTTGCATTTTCCTAGATTTTTGACTTCCAGTGATGTTAACTGCCAGCAGTTTGGCTCTGAACAATGGCATATAGTTACTATTGGTGCTGTGGGTATTACTTGTCTGCCTTCCTGGTTTTGTTAGGATTTGTGACAAAGCACAAGTACGCCTTCTACACCTCTTGGTGTAGTATTTCATTTGGTTGCAAGGCAGTTTGTTATATGTGTAATGTTTCCTGTGAGTCTCAAAGTAACTATAAAGTCAAGATGAACCAGCCAGCTAATGCATAGGCTGGTGCTGTGTCTGTTCTTGTACCATGCATGCCTGCTTCCCTTCTTTTCCCCTGCTTCCCCACTAGTCTAGTTGGAAAGAGTCAGTGAAGAGCTGAGTGACTTGTCTAGGTTCCTATTTTGAAAGGGTTTGTCCCAATGTGAAAGTCCAGACAGGTTTATTTTGTCTCTGCTGATCCACATTGCAGCCACATTCGCACAGGAAGGGAAGGGAAGGTAGGTCTTCTTGAGCACAGCTGTCTGTGTGACTGCAGCACCAGAGAGTCTAGTAAGACTTGTAAAACTCATGTAAAACCTGCTTAAGCAGGTGAGTAAATACCTGGTGGGTTAGTCTGAACAGAGCTCCAGGCTATCACAGCTAGTAAGAAGCTGCAGGAATTCTGGGGTTTGAGCARTCTGAACTATTCCTTTACAAACCAAGCCACTTGCCCCATTCCTTTTGTGGTTTTTTTGATTGATGTATCTATCAGTTATATTTAAGGTCTGTCTCTCTCACAGGGTGCTGTGAAGTGCAGCATTAATACAATATTTAATATTTTGATGAACAGAGCAATGTACACATGCATGGTATTAGAGAAGTAGTACTACATGATTAGCTTTATTGAAACATTGGGAAAAGTGTTTTGCAGCTGATGAGCTGTCAAATTTGTGTTTCATGTATATTGCTTTCAGTAGTGCCTGTTTCAGTGCCAGTTTAAGCTATAATTACAGTACTTCTTGCAACAAAACCAAGGATTCATATTTCCTGGTATCTTCTAAGAAAATTTAAAATCAGTACTGCTACTTGCTGGATCTGATAAGGAGRTGGCCTCTGTCTGAAATGGTGCCTTTTCTAGCAAGTTACACATAAGAGAGTTATTTTCCACTTCATTTAGTAGTGTGATAGCAATTATTTCTTTTTGTTAGGATGAAGAACTATGATGCCTTTGGAAAGATTCTAGAAGACCTGTCAAATATGTATCAAATTCCAGGAAACAGGTTGCAGCTAGTTTTTACTTGAAAGACTTTTGAAATCCATAGCCTAGCTTTTGTTTACTTACAAAAAAAATAAATTGTCTTTTTTCTTTCCCAGTGAAATGAAAGCTCTGGGATATCTTGCTTTGCAGGCCCTTGAAAAAGACCTTTATTCAATGTCTCTTCTAGACAGGTAACTTACAGTCTATGCCTTTGTCCCTTTACCGCCACCCACATCCCTTCATTTCACTAAAAAACAAGTTAACTGATCTAATTATAGAGCAGGATGCGGAAGGCTAATGAGTTTTCTCCCACTGGAAAGCTTGAAGCCTTCCTGCAGTTTTTCAATCCCAGGCACACCAAAGAGATGATCTATTGAACTCCTGTGCTTTATCTAAGGGATTTGCTGGGAAACTAGTTGGTTACACAGCTTGGGTGTGTGTGCATGTGACCACCCACTGGGAGCAAACAGTGCATCTGGAAGTCAGCAGTCATGTTTAGATCTCYCTGTCGCAGAAGTAAAATATACCTTTTGAGGTTCTGCTGCTTGGGTATCTCATTTTGTSCTTAGGTTTTAGATCAGGAGTAGTAGATGCCAGCTTTCCTCCTTCCTTTTCTCATTTCTCCTTTCAAAGAGTAGGATTATAGATAGATGGGGAACAGATTTTCCTAAACCTTCTGGTAATTGTACAAGGATTTTCATTCTTTTCAGAAAATCACAGTTGAGGGCAGTGCTTTCCTTCTGGATTTTTGAAATATCTTCTCTGRTATCTTGCCTATTAAGTTACATACATACATACTTTGGCAGGTATGGCCTTCTGTAACTTGAAACACACTCTTAGATTATTTTTGCAGTGTTCCCTTATGAAGCATAATAACACTATGAACTAATATGCTGTATCCTCACTGGTCACTGATATCTCAGTAAATATTATTTAGTTAAATAGATTATTTGTCCTGTCTATGCTGTAATTAATGCACTTCAGATTTAGTACACAGCTATGCGTATTTATGGCTGTGTGTATTCAGCTATATGAACACATTTGAAGTCAGAGACTGGTTCTGTTTGAGTAAGTTTATCCAGGTTATTTCCTCATTCTTTGCTCAACCAGTTGCCACTAATATTTTTCACCGCCTTCATTTCTGGTAAATAGCACATCAAAGTGCCACATGAAACAGCTCAGATACAGGGAAAGTGGAAGCCCAAGTCCTAGTAGTAATGCATGAGTGGAATGATGGTGTTTTGGAAGCTGGAGACACAATCTTCTTCCAAGAAAGCATTGTCTCCCTTTGATTAAGGGTACAAATTACAAATTACATTAGCCTAGCTAGCACTGCAATGCAGGAAACACTAATCAAGATGTATTTTGAACTAGAACACAGGATCTAAACAGAGTTACTGAAGTACTTAATGGAAAAGTAGGACACCTGGTGCCAAGAACTGGAGGTGATTTTTTTCTTTTTTTTTTTCTTTTTCTCTCTTTTTTTTTCTTTTCCCTTTTCTGAATTCAAAGCATTGTAATTAAAAAACCCTACTGCGTTAATCTTTATTTACAGGAAAGATCCTCTGCTATAAATAAAACCTGCTGTAGGGACGTACCGTGCCTGTATTCTCAGATTCTGTACAGACATATAGAATATATATTAAATACATATTGTAATTAGAGATGTACTCTTACAAGGAATCCCCTCTGCCCATCTACAGAGTTGTTTTTTTCACCTTTGTGTCAAGGTACCTAACATATTTCCTCTATTGACCTGCATAGTAACTGTTATTTTTTGTTTTTTATTCCTCAGGAACCCCTATGAACATTGAATTTTACATTTCTCCCTATCAAGTTTTGGAAGCAGAACTAAATCATGGTAAAGCTAGAAAAGCAGAAATAACTAACATGATAAGTTTTTCAATACTCCCTGTTTAATTAAGCAAAGTGAATTGATGAAAGCTCAGAAATAAAATTTTAAATTCTAGTTTAGTAGAACGATGTCTCTCAGGAAACTATTTTCCATTTCTTGGTTGTTGGCTCAAATTGGAATGATATCAAACAAAAACCTGCCTATTCAGCATGAAAATAACTGGTGATTTTTTGATGTGTTTTATGGCATGTCCCAAAAGCAGCTATTGCTGCTTTCATCTTTGGGCAACTTTGGCCTTTTGGGTGTCGTCAGTGCAGGCTTCTCTTCGCTGCCCACACCACTGTGGCTGTCAGTTAGACCTGACCTTTGAAGTCCTTACTATTGTATGTTTTGCATGCATAGGATTAATCTACACTGTAACGAGGAAAATAATGCAGTTCTCTTTTTCCCTCAGGTTCCCAGGTATGTGGAACAAAAACAGTTGTAACTGTTGAAGGCAYGGATACATTCCACAAACTCCCTCTTTCTCCACTAATTGTAGATCCTCAAGCTGCAGAGGACAGGTGAGGCTCTGGACACTTCTCAGTACAGAAAGTGGATATACAAGACACTGGCACTGACTCCAGCATAATGTACATTTAACCTCTGCTAAACTAGGAAGCTCTGTTTTATTTATGGCTTTATGCTCCATAGCTACATCCTCTATAATCTGTGGCTTTTACAGTTTTCCCAAATGGATTTCAAAGGTATTGTGCTCATATTTAACTGTGTTGGGTGCATTGAACTATGGATTTATTCATAGATTTGAAGCCAGAAAGAGCTGCTGGAACAATATTACTTAACTTCCTAGTATTCAACAAGCAAGTCCTTCATAGATTCASAGTAAAGAAAGCATATACTGAAAGATATTACACCTAAAATACACAAAATAGTTTGTCATCCCACCATGGGTACTGACACCTTATCTCTTTCTACCTCAGTGCTGTCTGGAGGGAAAGTCTGAAGTAACTTTCCGAAATAAAACATTTTAGAATTATTTGTAAAAAACATCACTCAGTTTCTGTGTCTCACTTTTCCTTTGTGTCAGTTTTCACATTAACCATGTTTTGGAATGGTAAAGTTGGATTTATAAAGCAAAACTTTTCTGAAGTCAGAAAATGTATGGAACATAATAAACTGCTAGGGACCTGATGGTGGCCTTGCACTAAGAGTCCTTGTTATAGCAACTTCTGTAAAAAACTTTCATTCTGGCAATTTTTTTTCCTAGCAACCCTGCTTTTTTGCAACTGACCGATGAACTCAGCATGGATTTGCCAGCTCTTTTTGTGCTGAAGTTTCATCAGCCTGTTCCTATGTCCTCATCCAGTATTGAAGAAATACAGAGGCTCACAGGCAGGTTATAATTGTTTTTTAAGTACTTCTGTGACTATGCATTGCTTACTTGCTTTTTACTTCCCAGTGTTAATGTTGCAAGAGGAAAAAGTTGTTTCTGGGGCGGAACATATTCTGTTCTATCAGTACAAATGTAATATTTAGCAACCAGTGCAAAACACAGAAGTTCTAAGAAAGATATGACAATTAGAGGCAGAGTTAAACACACTACTACCTCTAAATCCCAATAGCAAAAAGAGGGGAATAAGAAAGACAATCAATGTTTTTGTCTTTTCAAAACATTGGTTTTGTTTTTAATATTAGCTTTCATAACCTACTGTCATAACCTAATTGCTAATAAAAAAAATCACCTGGTTTCAGGAATTCAGATTTCTGGCTTGAAACTAGCTCCACTGTATGAACTAATTGTTCAGTCTACTCTTAAAGAAAAATGCAGTGAAGACTTGTCTACAAATAAATCTTGTTTCTTTGTGGTGAGTATAGTGTTTATTCAACACACACTGTGCTGTTGTGCAAGATATATATACTGAATTTCATTTCCCCATAAGCAAGCAATGTAGGCTTCCCAGAATCCCAACAATATTTAAGTGCTCTTTAGGAAATAGTTCAAGTAATTTACAAAGCAATACTAGATCCTTTCAAGTAAGGGAGCTTCTCATTCTCATTAATGAATCACTGTGTGCTTGGCTGCTGAAGTCATACTAATTTGTCTTTGTGTAACCCAAATATTTACTCTTCTAAAAATTGCTCAGAACTTTATCATTAAAGCCTTGAAAAGAAGGAAACTTATTGACTGGTGTGAGGAGCAAGTCCCAAGAAGGTACTTACCTAGAATTTTGAAGATCTTAACCATACTGCATGTCACACTGTTTTAACAAAAGAGATACCTTAATTAGATAACACTGAAAATATTGATTCCTTTTAAAGGGACGGGCAAGAAGTAAAATATAAAGTGTTACAATGTGATGCCAACTGCTATCTAGAGACAAGGTTGTTTAACTGAAGGCAGCTTCCCTTTTAATAACTGTATTATTAAARAATAGTTACTTAGGGTGCATTAGATATAAAGTTTTAGAATAGAAAATGGTGGCTAAGAGGCTTTCTGCCAGACTTACGCACAGGGCAACTACAAGACAAACTTCAAAGATCTACTATTTTTTTGCTAGGAAACATGAATTCTGTAATTCATGGCAGCAAAAACAAGAGGGCACTTTTTTTTCTGTTCTACTAGCAGTGTTAGTAGAACCCATTTGTCTGCTTAGTTCTTGGACCTTGAGATGGTGGTACAGAAAGTAGTAGTAAATTTACACCATACTAAAATAATGTTTGACAAAGTTATCTTCTGTAAGATGGAATTAATCTTTCACTTCTATTATATACATGAAGGGCTCTTAACTTTTCAACAATTCCTAAAATATTTGTACTTGCTGGGAGATGCTTTTACTTCTGAGTTTAAAGGTTTTATTTCTATAATAAATTACTAAATTGCATTTTAACCTTGAAATGAGTGTAGGTGAAATCCTTTTGCTCCATGAACACAGGAAGAAAAGCTCTTCAGCTAGACCCTACTAATTAACTGCCCTGCCCTGTTCGTAAGGGGACAGTTCCCATTTGGCATCCTTGAAGTAGATAACACAATAGTGCACTTCTAATTTTGTCATAGAATCACTGTCACTGTGGACAGCTGGAAAATTTTTCTTACTATTTCCTCCTCCTTTTCAAGTGAATCGTGAGATATTCCAGCCAAACATGCCTCTCCAAAGAAAACAGTGGTGATGGAGGAACATCTGATGTCCAGAAGAGATTTCAGGCAAAACTGCTATCCTATTTGTGCAACTATCAAGCAGCCGTACTATGATATTATTATCTTGGTTGCTAATATTTCTATAACCTATAGGGCTCTTAAGAGTATTTGGAAGAATTGATGGTACTTGAACTCCTGACCACTTGGCTCTGGGTACATTCGCCTAATTTGGACGCATTTGGGAGGGAGAGTGGCTTTCATTTAGCTTCCTCTAAGGGTTATATTTCTGCTAGAAATGCAGAGACATGATGGACATGCTAGAAATGTATCTTTCAAAATTATTTTTGTTGTCAGATTGTACAGTTGCCTGATAACATCAAGCTTTACTTTACTGTTTTCAGTGCTTGAAATATCATCATATTTGTTGCTTAGTCTCTTCCAGATTGCCCAAAGCACTGTTACTTCATAAACAAGGGCTCAGAGAAATCCGATTTAGCAGGAGCCTTGGTCACTAAAATCCCATTCAGCCATCCAAAGTGTGTGCCTGGCGTAATAGAGATTCTCCGACATCAAGTGGCATATAACACTCTTATTAGCAGCTGTGTCTCTGAGAACCATATAAATGAAGGTAAATTGTGTGGTTGGAAGCGAGGGCAGAGTATTAGAGACAAATTAGTTTCTAAGCTGGGTGTTAACAGATTTTACTGCTCCCTTGCCATAATTCTCATTAATTGTGGACTATTGTAAAAGATAAAAAAATCCTAACACTGTATTGACTTTATTTTTAACATCTTCTAGGCCTGGGACTTCTATAAGGCATAGACTAAGTTGTCAAAGTAATGAATAATTAGACTCTACTGTATCAGTATTTTTTAAATTCTGGCACATAATTCYGCCAGAAAGAGTCCGGCTTAAATTGTGGATATCACTAAACAGTAATTTTATTTCTAGATGATTCAGAACTGCTTTACTTTGAAGTGGTACCACACCAGACCACCAGCTTTTCTGTCTTTTTCCTTCATCCTGTGAAAGAGAATTTAGCCTGTGGTACGTGTGGAATAATTGCTACTGTCCTCCTTACTGAGCTGACAAGGGACTTGGTTCTATCTAGGCTCTTGCACTATGCTTCTCAGTTACAGAAACATTCTAAGGGCCACTCAGTGGTGTGCAGCCCATGAAAAACACAAAGTTGCACTTGTGTATAAAGCGCTTGCTAAAAGGTGTTCTGTACTCAGAATAATACAAAAAGTAAATGCAAATATTCAAGTCSTGTTTTGTCTTGGCCTGAATTTAATTAATAAATTGTAATTTCTGTTTCTGATTTAAGTATATTAAGGAAAAGCAAGTCATGCAAATGCATTGCTGCAAACCCCTTTCCACTGGCTTCAGTCTTGCATCTCTTCAAGCATCAAAATGAAAGGATGGTGTTCAATGTTTGTAAGWATTTCAAAACAAACATTTTTCTGTTCTGTTCCTTCTTAGTGGTAATTGATGTTATAACCTCTAGAGAAGTCCAATGTCACCTTCATTTAAGTCCTCAAGATCCAACTCTAAATTCTAGTGACGACTTCATAGCAAGAGCTGTGAAGCGGTAAGTAATTTTATTTTGTAACAGTTGGAATGAACATTAGATGTCCATTTAATGGAAATATCATGTGCATTAGTAATGCCATAAACTCAGCAACTGGAAAACTTCACTCTAGTAAAATGTTGTAATACAATGCTGGGAATAAGGTACTTCAGTGTTTTAAGTATCTCTTTCAAAAACTTTAAACATTAATAGTGATGAAGTGTTTCTAGGAGGAAGCATRTGGATGCAGGGAGAGACTTTTGAATGAGGAGTTTTACCTTTTATAAAGATGCTTTTCTGAAAACTCCAGCTGGTGACAGTCTCACGTCTAGGGTAACTTAGAAGAGCTTGGAAAGGTCTTTTTACACATCTACCTAATAGCAATCAGTGCTTCTTTTCAGAAAGTGAGGTGTATAYAGCATGTCTACAACACTATCTCAGGCTTGTTTTCTGAACAAATTCCAAGAGAGSCAAGTGGCTGTGATACATGAACATAGGCTAGAGAAAGATCTTAGAGCTTTAATTGATTTGGTATAAGCTAGTATACAACTATTATCTGTTTGATGACAACAAGATCAATGCAGGTTGTATTTGAACCTGATGTTAAACTAAGTACTATTTTTGGAACAAGGTTAAGCGTCAGAAAAAAACTCCTCTAGTATAAACAGTGTTTTAGAAAATATATGCTCTGTATCTGTGTTGTACAAAACATTAAAGTTACGATTCTAAAACTCAGCAAGAATGAATACATTTCAACATTCTTAGTTTAGGTTTTCACTAGAAATACCCTTATGATTTTTTTTTTTGACCAAACTCTCCCCCTCTTTCAATAAAAGCTTCTTTGCACACCTAAGTTCAAAGATGCAGCACTGGATTTCAGTGTGTCAACACATTTCTGGTACAGCACATGGAGGTTGTATTGTGCTTACAATATAACACCAGGCTGTACAAGACAAAAAGATAAAGAAGGTAATGCTAGTTTTCATTCAGGTGTCAGCCACAGTTTAAAAAACACAAGTCCTTTAAAGAATGGATGAAGTCTGTAGTAGTGACTGTGTCATTTCCTTCTTCAGTTCCATGTCAGTCCCAGTTGTCATGAGAGCTGTTTTGAGGAATGCTGCCAAGGTGAAAGCTGATAGTGAAACACGAGACATGGACATAGACATGAAACAACAACCTGAACCATACCTGGAGCAAACTACAGACTCCAAGAGTCTCCAAGAAAGCCTTTCTGGGGCTGGTCAGCAAGACTGGGTAGTGACAGATAAGCCAAGTATTACAGACAGCACAAAAGAAAATCTCTCCACAGCCAAACTGGATGGTGATAACATGGAAAAAAAGTAATCCCTCACTATGCACAGAAACTTTGTGGAGGAAAATAATTCCACAGCTAGAAATGATAGACAAATAAAAAAACTGATTGTTTTAGAAGCAAAAAAAGAAGAATACTTATTAATTCATGAATGGTGTTTCCTCTTTGCAAACTTTTAAATACAGAAAAGTAATACCCCTGAATTTGCATTCTTAGACATCCAAATTTGGAAAGGCTCAACACTGCTCTACTAACCTTTATTTTGTCTTGTTACTGAAAACCTCCAAAATCATCAGAGTAAATAAGACTCCCTGTCTTTTTAATGTTAGAGAGTCAGGCATTACTTTATTCTTGGTTAAGTGATGTGTGTGGCTGACAAAGTTCCAGCCTCAACACTGACCCCAATACAAAACTTTTTCACTTATTTATGCACTTTTAGCAAACAAAGAAAAATAACGTTCATTGGTGTTAAACTACATAACTCTCTTCATTAATTAGTATTCTATGCCCTGTTAGTCACTGGTTTCTTGCTCTTTGTGCTAATCTGGTCCACATTCTTTAGTCCTTTTTTTATCTTTTTCTCAGACAGGGAGTCTCCAACTTTCCAGGCTTTAATCTCCTCTGTATCTTCTGGTTACTCCAATATCCTTGAAGTGCCATAAATTTATGACCCCAGATGCCCAATCTTCAAATCCCTTTGGCTTTGTTTATTGAAGCTTCTCAGGCTTTGTTTTAACAAACTTAAGGTTTCAGTGATTTAATGACCAAAGTAACAGTAAGTCTGTGAAGAAATTTAAGTAGCGTTGGCTAGAAGTGGGCACTGCTTACAATTAGTTAAAACAACTAATTAAAAATTAGGAAAGTTATGTAATTTCCAACACTATCTGYACCATATTCTACCACAATATGGAAGAAATCTGTGTCTAACATACATGACACAGTTTTTAATGTAACACAGGCACTTGAAGAAAAGTAATGTTTATCCATGTCAACATTATGCAAAATAAATTGAGAAAAAGTTACTTGAACAATTTTGTATATACACAATTAATGCAGACACCCCTCTTTGTCCACTATTTCATAAATAGGTTCAATGCAAGACTCTTAACTACAGTTCTGCTTACCCCTAAAGCAGAAGTGGTACTGAATGGAACCCAAACTTAGAGTCTGCCAACTCTGACACATAACAGTCTTTAGTTACAATGTTGAAAACTCAGGCTCTGAAAAACAAGTTATCTTTGCCTTCTGGCCTCAAAGTATGAAACTGTTTTGTGATTTTTTAAGTATAGTCGACTGTTCAAAATCTTAGTTTCCATCTGTCTAGACTTCCTTTGTCTCTGATATGAAGGAGAGTTACAAGAAAATTAAAACAAGTAAACTGCTAACTTACTAWAAATCAGTTTAGTTAGTGTAAAACAGATACGAGCATTCACAAAGAAAAAACTTCCTGAACAGAGCAATTTACAGCTACAGTTAAGGGAAGCAACAGGAAAACAAGTCAAATATAGAACGTTGGCACAGAAATACAAAGTAATCAGAAATAGGCATGTGTGGCTGATGTGTTTCTAGGAGGTGGTGAATAAGCCTGGCTTTCTTGAAGAGTTTGAGAAAAAACATTCTGGGAATGTGGGAAAGAGTTCAGGCTAGAGGGACTGCCAAAATAAATACAAAAATAAAACAAGGATGTTCACTAGACTGGAAGCATGTTTAGTGTGGTCTGACATGGTAAGAGTAGATGGTCTGAGTAAAACAATGGAATTATCAGCAATTCTGCATTTGAAGAAAATTGTGTGTTTTCAGCAAAAGTGACAAGTAGAACTGTACAAGGAGGCAAAAATAGTTTTTAACTGTGAAAGTGCATTTTATCATGGTTAGAAAAGATAAGATGAAGAATTTGACGAAAGGTGACTAGTCACAGCACTCTAGAAATCAGCAGCAAATCCTGTTCCATTCTGCACACAGCGTATCATCAACAGCAGCTTATTCTGCAAAAGCACTGAGCATTTCCACAGCACTGAGCATTTATACTTTAGATATTAGAGGGGACCAATTTAGAGGGGTTATTTAATGGACCCACTTCTGTTCAAAACTGCTACCAAGAGAAAGTGAGGGTGAAATGAGAGCTCCTGATGCAGAACAGAAACTGATGCAGAACAGAAACATGTTTACTAACTCTTTGTAGAGCTTTAAAAGTCATTGCCCCTTTCTGTGAATGTTACCTTTAAGACTGGAAGTGAGGGGTTTTGCCAGGAGCCAAAATCATAGTGAAGATTTACAATAATTACTTATCCTGGAAAGTATCAAAATCAGATTTTCCTAAAACAAAGTGATGCATCAGCCTGTACATGGCCCACAAACATAGAATCAAAACCAGTTGAGATAGTTTTAAATACYATGAGACAGAAAAACTAATGTTCCAGTTGCTGGACATGATGGAGTACATCCAATGATAAGCCCAGTTGCTCTACTAACCAAACAGTCTGCTTTTTAACCCAAGCAAGGGTTGACCCTTCAGGATCTGTGCAGAGGTTTGCCTTGCTGCACTCAGACTGAAAGGAACCAACCTCACCATTATTCCTAGAAATGTTTTCACCAGAGCTGCTGCAGTCTTCATGTTTTCCATCTTTAACTTCCTTGTACTCTGTCCCAGCTGTGTGATTAAGGTCCATGTCCTGAACAGAGTCTAAAATGTGTCCAAGAAGTGGCTGTTCTTCAGTCGAATTGAGATACTTAAGCACATCTTCTTCATGCTTTCCAACCACATCGAGAAGATTATTTATTGTACTTAAAGCAGAATCATGTCCATTAAAATGACACCAGGACAAGAGAGCACTGAAAAATGAACAACAAAAGTGATTATATGCATCTTGGCAGACCTCCAGTTGGTGAAGGTAGATAGCAATGTGACAAGGTATCTATGATACATACATTAACGTATGAGTCATTCACACCTTATGGAAAATTCAAGCATTAAAATTAAATATTAAGCTTAAAGATGTAGATTCAGACAATTTTAGAAGAGCAACTGAAGGAGGTTTTTTAAGAATGATCATTCTACGCCCAGGTAGGGCGTTTTCAAGATCTGAGAATTCTCAGGTTGCTCACTTTGGACAGTTTTACAATGTGCTTTTTTTTTTTAATCAAAACAAAGAACAAACTGCATGCATGTTCCCTTTTTACACATCCTGCAAATGACCTTGACCTTAAGGAGTTTGTAACCTACTTCAGGGTTCCTTTGAACTGGCCACATGTAATCATCAGCTCAGCACCATGTCTGTAACCTTGATTAAAGCCCTTCTGGAGAGCAAGTTCTTTCCCGGCCTCAATTCCATCCCTATAGCCTTCCTATAACAAGAGCAGTGAAACAGGTTGTTCACAAGATGACAAATTGGACCTATGACAAATACATAACAATAAAAAAAAAGTTTAAACAMGTATTACAAGTATTCAAGCTCTTAAATTACAGCTTCTATATCTGAACATCCCTCACAGCTGCACCCCCACTGCCAAACCAAAACATGCTTGTTGCAGTGCATTATGATTTACTGACCTGTAGGATCCAGTTCTTTTCCAAAAGGATCCCCAGGTCAGAAAATAGGGGAAAATATTTTTACAAAGATAAAAAAAATAAGACTAATCTGCAGGAGAGCATGCTTGCTTTTAAGGATTACCAACTCTTTTATGAAAAATGAATTTAAGAATACCACATATAGACTTCTTTTTTCTGTCTAAAAAGATACACAGGCTGTCAAGCTTCCCCTTTAGCAAAACAGAGATACCCTCCTGTCTGTAATCCATCTACATATTTTTACAAAACTGTTGAGCATTGCTCCTTTATTTGCTGGACCTCACTCAATGTAAGAGTTATACCAGAAAAAGAGACAGGGATGGACTGAGCCACATATAAAGACACTTAACATTGTGACAGATAACATAGAATAATTGTTAACTTTTTTCACAGCAAAATTGCAACTTGTGAAAGTGAAAACTCCTATTTGCTCATGAGAGAAGAAAACGGGTGGCCTTGCTAGAAAAATAGTCAGGAACACAAGTACTTATTTTGCCCAACATACAACTCTAACTTCAATAACACTTCATGATTTTGCAGTATCTACTCATAAATAAGAGGGATTTGTGTAAGAACACTGAACAGGCCCTTACGAAAACCAGTCTTTTCAAGGGACGCAGGTGAGGGAAATGTCCTTGAAGAATAATATACCAGCTCTGTTGTAACAGCCTTCCCCAAGAACAGCCTACACAACAGTTCCCATCCATGTTCTTCAGCCAAATGCTGCTCACCTGTGAGCAGACAAGCCTTTCTGGCCCCACTCTGAATGACAAGATATCTGTCGAACGAACGTGTTTATGAACTTGTTTTGTTCCCTGCAGATCTCCAGAGAGGCAAGGGCTGTGGAAAGCAGCTTTCACAAAATAAATTTTTCACTAGGAGAAGTGATCAACCAAAGACCCATACAGGCCACAACACCCAATTGTGGTTGTGCACGGAGTCACACATCTTACAATCTGACTACTTAGAACCCCAAACATCTCATATGTCTTTATTAGCACTGTTTAGCTCTATTGCCCTACATTTACTGGGGGGATACCTACAAGTACAAAGCAAGTAGCTTGCATCACAATTCACAAAATCACTTGCCTTTTACAAATGCTTGTGGTTGTGCAGAGGGGGTCAATGTCTTTTGGTAAAACAGTATTTTGCTCTGATGACTACTAAGAAGTGTTTACGTAAATTTCTGTTACATTTTCCTGATATTCAGGAGAAAATAAGCCACAATAACTTTTAAGCAGCTACTCTAAGTTTCTCCTTTAAATCATCCACATGTATATCAAGATATGTATCAGTAAATCTAAAATGGCAAAAAAGACTATTAAATAATTTTTATAGAAATACCTTCAATCTTTTTTTCATGATGCTGTTCCATTCCTTCTGTAGTAGATACATCTCATCTGCATCTTCATCAAATATATCCTCATTGGATTGGCTGACTGCAATTTGTACCCAGGACATAACAGCAGTGCCCTATGACCTCTGTTTATGTGGCATAAAAACACTGAGAAACTCTCAGAGGTGAAGTGTCAGATTAGAAGTACAAGGAAAAAACATGAGTTCTTAAGAGGAGCCAGGTATGGAGCTGATTATTCAAGCTGTACATGGGAGCTTGCTGCTATTTGCCATTGGGGTGCACCTGTCAAGAAAAGGCAGTTAGATCATCACTCATAAAGCAACTTCTGAGATATAATAAGGCAACTTATGAGAGGTTTTTTCCCATCTTATGGCAACGACACACATGTGCATGCCAACTTAGCATTTCTGAATGCTACTAGTACACGGACAGCTGGCAGGAACAACTTTATGACTTGATTCCAATAGCAGCTGACAAACAGTCCCATGCAGCCTCCATGCGGTGCCCTAAGTTATACACACATATATACATACAGGTTATATATACACACACAATTCATAGTGTATATACCCAATTTACTACACACAGTTAATTATCTGCAGAGTTAATAATTGGAAAATACGTTCACCTCTGATTTACAGTTTTCTGGTTATGCCAAATACTTAACAATCTCACAAAACTTGAGCAGAAACAGTCCTTTGTATTTTGAATAAAGAACTAGCAAGTTCTGCTGCAGGGGATAGGAGAAATTTTCAGATTATTTAATCTTTTCCAATGTCGGAAACCTTGAAAAGCCTCTCACAACTAATTCATTTGCATCGCTGGAAATTCTTACAAACCACAGACGCTGTTCCTTGCGGACGCACCGGCGGCTCTCAGGCAACCCAGGGCCTTAGGATACAACCGGCTGGGGTTCCGCAGCCTGCGGCAGGCCCCCGGGACACCCCCCGGCCCCACAGCCGGTCCCGGCTCCAGGCATCGAGCAGGCTCCGACCGGCCATTTCCCGGCCGAGCACGTCCCCAGCTCCTCTGCTGCGGCCGCGCTGCGGGAGCCTTCCTTCTCCCCCGCCCGGCAACACACGCACCCTCCGTTCACCTCGCTTTTTCGCGCTGCTCCCACAGCCCCCGCCGCCAGCGCGGCCCCGCACACCGCCCCTCACCGCAGCCACCGGCACACCGCCCCCGCCGCTCGCTGCGCTCCGCCACGTTCACTGAGGGCAAGCCTGCACCGCTGCCGGCGGAAGTAATTGGGGAGCTGCAGCCATGTTGGGCAAGGGTAAGTTCCGCGGAGACCGCGGGTAAACATCCGCCATCCTGACCAGCAGCGCTCTGACGTCAAAGCCCGTCGGAGATACTGGAGGCGCCATCTTAAGTGAGGGCGCAGACCCTCCAGGGGGCGGGGCGGGGCGCGGGATGGGGCGGGGCGGGGCGGGCCTGGAGGAGGCCGGGCGCCAATGGGGCGTGGTCCGTGATCTTTTCCCCGTCTTTCTGGGGGGAGTGGAGTGCGGTTGTCTCAGGCCTCCCATAGTGACCTCAGGGCAACCGCGGAGGAAATACGTTTCTCGGGGCATGAAGGTTTCGTCCTTTTTTCAGTCATAAACGGTAGATTTTTTTAAAAAAATCTTCCTGTTGACATCAGAATCTTCAAGCATTTTATGTGAAGCGTGCCCTTAAGCTATCCTCTACAAGACCTAGGTATTACAATGATAAATCCTTTTTAATATGAAACGTGCCAGCAAGAGTCAAGTGTTTCGSTGCTGACTTTGACTAGAGAAAACAGTAATATCCTGCTGACACGAATACAGCGTAAATACAACAGTGTTGGTGCATGCTGCATTTGGCTTATGAGCATAAGTTCAAAGCTGGTTAACCTTCACGAACACACAATACACCAAGCCTGAACTCAAGCTGCATGCTTCTCCAAATTGCCAGGGCCTGGATAGTAAATGCTCCCRTGTGCTTAGTGCCCTTCGGGCCCCTCAGAGGCCGATTCCCCATGCAACCACACTCCCCCCAGCCAGTGCCAGATGCCCCGTCTCCTGTCCCACGAGTGGCTGGTGACATTCCTCACARCAGGGCTCAGGACAGCACACAGACAGCAGCAGGGCCTGTCTGTGCTCTGCGGGTACCGAGAAATGGACAATCCTGTGCCGCAACCTGTGCAGCAACTGCACTCCCTTTCCCTCGTCCCTTCTGCTCTGCAGAGACAGCCTGTCCTCCTGCTTCTGGCCCTGCTTCAGGGAGTATCAGATGCTCCCTGAAGGTTGAATGCTGAGGTACAAGTAGCCAACTAAACCAAATCTGTCTAGAAATGGATGTGTCAGGAGTCAAAATGACACTGGTGCCTCTGGATGGCAAAAACTGCATCTCTGTTCCTTAGGAGTTAACTACACATGTCAGTGACTGCTGATTTCCTAGCCCCCTTCTGTCACTTCCACCTCCTGTCTGGCAGAAGCTAACTCTGCCATTTTTTAAAACTGGTAACAATACTGACTATAGCCTGCATGCACAAATACACAGTCACAAGAAACCCTTCTAGCAACAGAAACTTCTGACCCCTCATAACTGGTCATAATGACACTTCCCAAAAATCCACCACSTGCAAACAATTCTTCATCTGGCAACAACACTATAAAACTGGGGTTAACCCTTTGCTTATCATCTTCCGCTCTGTCTCCTCAGCTTCTCAGTCTTCTGGGAAAKATACAGAGGTCATGGCTCAGGGAGCTGTGAGTTCCCCAGATTCACGCTATCTCAGTTTAAATGCCTTGCATTTAACAAAGTTGATCATCTCACACAGATGTTTAAGACAAGTCCTTATAATAATGAGAAACAATGAAGGAAACACATATTCCCTCCYCTTTCTCTTATTAGTTGTGGGTGGATAATTAGGTGAACCATATTGTGTACATAGAGCAACATTGTTGGATTATGAAGTAAATTTGCAACTTGAAGACAAGTTGATTCTATGTTGATGGCCTTGACAGAACTCCTGGACTTGACGGTCCGGTGTGGTGCTTCGGGGTGTGGATGTTTTCCACACTTATGTGTGTTCTAAATGGAGCAGGGTCTGTGTATTGTGGTGTCACTTTGCAAAGACACATACCAGTAGATCAAAACAGAAGAGCAATATTTCACTGGCTAGAAAAGAGTTCTGATATTTTT
Organism: Amblyornis subalaris; assembly: GCA_018881555.1. Lineage (NCBI taxonomy): Eukaryota > Metazoa > Chordata > Aves > Passeriformes > Ptilonorhynchidae > Amblyornis > Amblyornis subalaris. The sequence goes on along the minus strand of JACAXG010000247.1, from coordinate 643,878 downwards.
GCACAATAAAGTTACCTGAAATTGTGAAAAACAAAGGCAGTTGACATGCGAGCCATTGTAAAGTTTGCCACTGCCATATCTACGATTAAAAACTGCCTAATTTTAGGGTTATGGTATCTGTTATACCAAAGGTACTTCTGGAACATGAACATGCATGTCTCAGCAGCTACTCCCTGCTTTCCTGGTGTACTGGGGAGAGGATCCAGAGGGGTCAGTGCACAGTCATAGCTTAGGACTACCAAGTGGTTGTGGGAGATCATTACACAGGAATTCTGTCACCTTCATCTTAGCAGTAAAGTTTGCCATTAAGCAATCAGCCACAAGTGATCTCTGAAAGTAAAATATATGAGCACAGTGTCATAGGGTGCTCCTTTACACCTTTTTTACTGCACATAATGCTTGAGGTAAAGCATTGCTCCTATTCAGATCATTATTATACAGCTTTGTCTCTCAAACACAAATGGAGAGGAGCAGCCAATGGATTTAGTCATAATGCAGAGACACCTCAAGATTTCAAGCTTTTTTGAAGGGTGGTTGATTACCATGTCCAGGACTTGTATATGGGCCAGTCTGTGAGGCAGGATCCTTTCATTCTCCCTAGAGCCATTTCTATTGCTGTGTGCTGTTGTCTCTGSCAGAGTTGAGCTAAGCCTTGTGAAAGACCCAGGGCAGAAGACTATTTACACCATGAATAATTCTCCAGTCATGCAATGCTTGTGGACTACAGAGCCATGTTTCATTGACTCCAGTTTTGGGAGTAATATAATCCTTTTAAGAAATCACAGCTCTTAAATGGTATTTGGATAAATTTGAAGAGCACTTAAATCACTGTTTACTTGTCTTCTATAGTAAACTAGACAAAAACATAATGAAAAAGAGTAAGCTATCAAAACATGAGGAGAATAGAAACCATCAACATTTAATAAAGATGGTATATGCATTTTCACCAAACATTGCACAATGTTTCTGAAGAGCCTTAAACCTTAAGTCTCTCCAAAAATGTGTACCTATTCTAGGGCCAGGTCTGTACTCTTTTCCAGGTATGTGGCTCAACTGCCTGGTCAGATTCTAGGCTGTTTTCCTTGAATATCGTGAATAACAGGGCATTGGTAGGACTGCCTACAACAGCATCAAGAAAGACATATCATACTCACATGCATTGACGTCTCTGTCCTGATCTTGGATCTGTGCATCTTTCCTTCATGCAAGGGACAGTGGGGTTGTGCACTGCTGGCTGAATTTGCAATAATAATACATTGACCTCCAGTGCATAAATCCTTTGCTGCCACAGAGAAGGAAAGTGCACTAACAGGTTAAGTGCAAGGTCGTAGGCTTAATGAGGTTTTAAATATTGCAGCTTGCAGCACAGGAAACTATAATGGCCCTAAATTGAACAAGAGGGTTAAAATAACCTCCTAGGATCAATGATTATTGCCAGGGCATGGTAATAAACATACACTTCTGTGTTTTCCTATAATATCTCTCATTCAGGATATTAAGACAATATACTTGTGAAACCCTGTCACCCTCTTCTGATGAAGGTAAGTAATACATATGAATTACTTCCCTGTTTTGTGAAATCTCCTTTAATAACATACAATAATATTGCACAAGTCTTTGAGTCAAAATGTCACATTTAATGTAAGAAGAAAATGGAAGAATATGGAAAAGAGCTAGAAATTTATGAATATATCAAGGGTAAATGTCTAACACTCACTTCGAAGYACCACAGGAATCTTAATAGCCCTTTTGCCATTACTTCTTACACAAGTGTTTTCAAGGGAGAGGATACTTTTTCTGCCTCTTCCTTCACCCGTATAATCAAAGCATAGAACTTTGATAGTTAAATATTACAACAGGGCAGTTTTCTTATTTGCAGAATCATTACCATTTCAGATCCTGGCAAAGAAACCTTTCCTGTCTATTCCATGAACTGCCAGCAGCTGGGCTTAAACGGAATTGTAAGTGGAAGTGGTTAAGCAAAGGAATAATATTTTTTTCCCCTGCTTTCCCCAGGCTTTCTTGGAGTGTCCTTAGGACTTGCAGTCTGAAAAACTGTACTCTGTGCTATTGCATACTAAGCAGAGCAACAGGTGCAGTTTATTAACACCAAAACAGTTCTCCTCTGTCATTTTCCTCGGTTTGCTCCTCAAATGAGTAAAATTTGTTATCCCTGGAAGTAACCCATATTTTCATTCTGGAGCTTTGATAACAACTCTAACATTACAAAAAAGATGGTGTGGCTGAGATCAAAATGAGCTCACACATCCCAGCTCAAAATTAATGTCGACAGAACAGACTGTATGTAGTATGGGACTACACTATTATTTTTAGAATATATAACAGAGAAGAAAAGAAGGAATATTCATAATTGTCTTCAATCTGTTGACAATGAGCTTTTAGTAGTGTGAAATTCCACATGAACAGAAAGGTTATGTCAATAAGGGCAAGAAAATGTAATAAGTTCTACATTTTAGTTGTGTAACTGAGTGATGTGTCTACTGAAATTGTAATATTAGAGATGAGTCTGACTGGTTTTGTATCATCAGTAAATCAGGACCCTATAGCTTTCTGACTCAGATTTCTTTAAATAAGATTTTCTTGGTTTCATTTTTTGATGCAGAGCTGCCTTTTTTGTTTGTATAATTCTTGATCATAATATGCAAATGTTTACTGTAAATGAAATTGATCCAAAGAAAATGCTCCATTCCACTTATGGGTTTCCCCCATTTCTTCCACRGGAGAGAAATGCCAGCTTTTTTCTTTTGGCAAAGAGACAAATTATTCTCTSTGTGTTATCCCTTGTATAAACTCAGGCAAATGATGACAAACTGCAGGAACAGCAGCTGTACAATGCTGATCCAATTGTCTGAAGTGAATAGAACTGCTAGAAGGCATAAAACTTGTGGAGTGCACTGATTTTCTTGGCACCTGAAACCATGAGAAAACAATAGTTTCAGTGGTAATGCACAGTTTCTGAAAGGTTGAGGTTATGACAAGGGTGATTAAATGGTGGCTTTTGAGTTACATGTGGATTTTGAACAATTCCAGTACAGCATGTATGCCGTATCTGTAGTGTATAATTGGTTGGCTGACTGTGCTTGCACAAAGGCCACTGGGCAATTCAGACTCTCAGCTGAGGAAGAAAGTGAGCTGGCACTGCTGGGCCTCTTGGGACCCCCTTCCACAGAGAGCTACAGCCTCCTGCAGAGCCATTGTCACCTRGAAATGGCTACCTGAGCTCCTAGAGGTGGGCCCTGCTAGCTGTGACAAGACAATTGTCCAGGACAGTATAATGGTGGACATGGAAAAATGTTTATGCCTCTTTTGCCCATTTTTACCTTAAAACTGCTGCTGCAGGCAGCTGGGGTGTTAGACATTACTGCACCATTCCTGCTAGGGCAGTTGGGCAGTGACTTTCACTTCTCCTAKCTCCTTTTCTTCTCCCATTCTTAGTCCTATCCTCTTAACCAATGCTGGAAGAGCAAGTATGCTTATGGCTCCAGCTCTGAGTTATACCCAACTACCTGAAGGYGATAGCATGTAGCTAAATAGTCAGGGATTTACTCTCCTGCCTTCCCTTGAATGTGATTTTACCACTTCCCTGGGTTACTTTCTCAGACCTTCAGGTACAGATATGCTCCTCTTTCACAGTTATCATTGGTGTCAGTGGAAGGTGCTATCTTGGAGGGCCAGTGCGGGTGCCATGCAGCCAACTGAACAGCCAACTTAAACAAGATGAGCTCTTGCATGGGTGTGTCTTGAACATTCCTTAACAGTCTGAAAAAGACTGTGCAAGGTTTCTCATAGCTACTCCAAATTTATTTCACAGGACTTAACTATATAAATTTACATGCAGTTGCCTGCCTAAACTTTGCCATTGTATCTTGCTCAGGAAGAAACAAATGCGGTTAATTTGACCCAACAATCAACCACCATATAAATAAGTAACATTACGTACTTTTTTCATTGTATTATTGTGGCCAGTATCTGTCACCCTGACTCACACTTAGAAGAACATGGCTAYTCAGGTAGTTATTGATTTCTGTGGGTTTGCACTCAGGGTAACACAGTACTCCGCCTGCAGAATCACAGAGAAGGTGAACTTTCTCATCAAATTTTCTGCAGCAGAAAACTTGCTAGCTCTGTAAGAAAACTGAAATGGCAGTACTTATGTTGCGAGCTCGGGCCTGACTTTGGAATAAACATATGATACATTCAAAGCCTGAAGCTGCCTTTTTTTGCTCATCCAAAAGCTGCAATGAGTGGCTCAGTGAGATTTGCCAGGCAGGCTTGGCTCGTATTTTAAATGGCAATAAAGAGCCTCAAAGTTCTTCAGAGAACTACAAAAATGGGTTTTGAACTATACTTCCCYTTTGTGAAATAAATGAGGTCACATCTTCTGCAAAACTGTATATTGTATTTTACCACTGATTCAATGTATCAGCTGACTAATTGTGACTAAACAATTTTAGAAGTAATGTAGCAATTATTATAAGCAAAACCAGAATGAATTCAGCACCACGTGAAGGCTAGGAGACAAATTTCGTGGAACATGACAGGCATTCCAGGTTACAGGAGATGAAATGTAAGGGAAATTGATTTGAGGCAACTTGTGCACAGAGATGGCAAAAAGCTCTCTGTAGAAATGGGCTGCTTCATTTTATTTCTTCCTAAACCCAGATTACAGGTGTTTATGTTTCTAGCTCACATACAGATATCAATTCCTCCGAGAAACATATCTCACTGCAATAGCTTTGTTCAGATAGGTCAACTCAGGTGAAAATCTCAAAATGAGAACTGTGTTATAATTGAACTATGTTATAATTTTAATTATGTAGCAATTGCAAACTGATCACATTGTATATTGTAAGGTTTTAAAGTATCACCTATCTGTGGAATATTAACATCAAGGTCCATTCTTGTTATTTATAAACATGGTATAAACTGAAATTAACTGTCATTTCTGTTCCCAGAACTCTATAAAAATTTCACATTTAGAGTCTTTTTCTGAATAATGTAACTAATTAAAACTTTTATTTTTTGTGAATTGTCATATTCCATTGAGGAGCTCCCTTTATCACAATGTTTGGCAAAGTCACTTCCAGTTTATTAAAGAGATTGTCATTTAATAATTTGGCCAAGGAAAATCTGCAGGTCCTCTGAGAATCATCTTAGCATAGGTGAAATAGTTTCCTTTTTTTTTCCCTAGCAAGAAAGAGTATATAGCGCTGAGAGTTATGTTGTATCCTGATACAATAGTAGCTTCTCAAGAAAGTTCTTGGAATATATTATGATGGTGTAGTCTGTGATTACTTGAAACCATAAAACCTCATCTTTTTTGTCGTTCCTACTCTCATATTCCCATGCGATGCTTCCAGCTTCCTTATGAAAGCTAAAACAACAGAGACAAAGCTTGCTTCCTGATTGACTGATAGGGTAATGAAAATTATTAGTAGCCCTTACAAACACAATTTTTTTWAAAAAAAATCTCAAATATCGACACTTTGTATTTGAAACAAGCATTTGTCTGTTTGTTGTATTAAATGTAGGTAGGCATGTACACATTGATACCTGTGAGCATTGTCTGCAGACTCTGAGGAGCTCAGGAGCATATTTCAAATTCAGTTCAACAAGGGCACCAGGCAGTGTTATAAGGAATTCGTAAAAATCCATCCCTTAGAATCTTGTAAGTAATCTCTTGGATATCCCACAGGCTTGCCTTCATAAAGCTTTCAACACKGCGTTCAGTGGGCTGTGTGTGTGTGAAGCTGCCCTGATTGAAATGCCAATATTCTCTTGTTCTCTGGGCTCTGAAATTTACTATTGCAATAAAACAGAAGCATTCCCTTGCATAATAAACTGAAGTGGCTATGAAGAACAACTACTGAAACCCCTCATTTATTTCATGRTTTCGGTCTAATTGACATCAGCATTCAATCCTTTCTACTGGCCTATTCATTGTCTCCCTCTCCTGGAGATTCAGTCTGGATTCAGTGTACAACAAATTCATTACTGAGCTGCAGCACCTTCCCTCTCTGAAAGGAAAAGGAAAGAAAAGTCACCCTGTAATTACAAGAAAAGCATCTTTTTTTTTTTTTTTTAACTCTTAGGTATTTCCCATAATACCTACAGCAAGCAACTGACACCACCTCCCACATCTCCCGGTCCAAGACTCTATGTTAAGAGGATATTTATCTATCTCTCTGACTCCAAAGAACCAGTGCTAGAGACACCTTAATACAAATATTTCTGAATAATTCTGGAAATGATGGATGGGCAAAAAATATTGCAAAYAATGTATTTTTGGGCATATTATTTAATCAGCAGTAATAAAACTGCTCTTTTTGTAAAGAAGATGAATAATTTATTTTAGTACCAAAGGATGAGAATTCCTGTAATGCATGATTTGGAAGAATGACCAACGAGCTCTAACCAGAGACTGGGCAACATGCACATGAATGGCATGCAGTGTGCAAATACGTAGGCAATGATGAGAGGAAAATGATGAAGGGCCACTGGTACCCATTCTTCCACAAGAATGGGTACCAAAAAGTGTTTGAAATTAGAACAGAAGAATTGATGTGGCTTAAAATAAAGAGAGAAAGAGGGCAGATTGGGTAAAATCTTGCCTTACTTGTTGAAATAAAAGCAAATATTACCTGTAGAGAATACAAAGAATTATATGGAAGGGCACAGAACATGGAATGTAGCAACCAGACAAATGCAATTTTATGGGGAAAAGAGTTAGGAGAAGGATGTGGTAATATTTTTCTGTGGTACAGGTGATATTTTTAATACTGAATACACAACTATGCTCTTTTTAACCTAGTGCAGACTGTGTGGGAAGACGGTCCCCCAAAACCTGGCATTTTGGTATCTCTCTTGTGGGAAAAATCCTCTTCTATAGGTATCTGTGACATTTATAGGGTAGTAGTTGTTACTTGTGGGGACCACGTAGCCTTAGAGCGCAGCTGTGGTAGGGGTGGTATTGTGGAATAAAATGATTATGAACCGTAGGATAACCACTAAGAAACCAGTAATTTATTCCACACTTACAGCTTACAACATTTCTAAAATGTGTCAAAAACATGGTAAAAGTTAGGGGATTCTGCCAGTGGAATTTCACAGCAGAAGCCACATCAATGCTATACAGCATGGAGACTTCTGGTGAGAGCAGAGCTGTCTGTAAGATGAAGCCTTTATTGTGACTTCTGTAGCTCAGAACTTAGGAAAGGCCCTAATACCCCACTTTACCACTGGCTAAGCAGAAAGGCAGTCTCAACAACTACTATGGGCTTGGGTCCCGTGTTGCCATCTGGCTAGAAGTCAGTAGATTTAAAGTAGCTGAACCCAGTCAAAAAAAGTGAGGTAGATGGTAGATGTTGTGTTTCTACTCCATTCAGTGGACATTTCCTAAGTACTTAGTCCTTAAAAAAAAAAAAAAAACAACCAAAGGAGAAAAGTAGAGGTAGTGTGTGGGAATATCTACAGAATCTAAAGCCCTGCAAAAGAGCACTCTGCTGCTAAATTATGTAGCAGTCAGTATCACTCATTCATTAAATATCAATAAATAATTTAAAATTTGCTGTAATTTGAAATGCTACTGAAATTATATCCATTCCCCTGGGACTTGTTTTGTTGGGKTTTTTTTTATACACCTAGAAGGGGAGCTTTTATGGCTTTCTTTGGTGTAAACTCTTGATTTAAAAATTTTTCTTTGCATTGATTAAGAGAAAATGGAAGAACAGTGGATAGACCATAATTTGACATGACTATCAGGAATGGAAGCCAGAAAGATTCTTTAAAGTGGGATTTCTAAATCTTATTTCTGGGAGAAGAGTACACCTGAGGTAACATGAGGCCCTTCCCTTCACCTAGCTGTTAGCAGACTTGCAAAAAGTCCAGGTCATCCCTTCAGTAGCTCTCCTGCCCTGTTTTTGAGCTGCAAGGTGTAGTACTGAGATGGGGGCTTTGGATGCAACTTTGCTGACATTCATGGAACAATTGCTCAGTAGGCAGGATTTCGACACGTGACCCAGCCAAGTGCAGGACACAGGCCAGACCTCKATGTTAAGGTGTGGGTTGTTCAGTTGCATTTTATGTCTGCAACAAAAAGAAACCTCAGTCAAATTTTTGTGGGTAATTGATATGTTAGTCCTTCTTTACTGGATCAGAAGTAGTGACCTGACCTTAAACATGTCACTGTCTTCTTCCTGTATGCATTTTCCTACTCTGTAACAGAAAGCAAGGAACTTTCCAGATTCTGAAGTTAAAATAATGAGACTTTGTTTATGCATATGAAACATGTTTCCACTGTAGTGTCATACATAAAAATCACAATAAATGTACTTTAGAGTAAATGAATGAATGAAATTGAAGACTGATACTGCAAAATAAATTTGGACTGACTGGTTTTTTTTTGGTGGAGGAATTCATTAGACTATGACAATTAATCACACCGTTCATAGTACCCCACTGGCAAACATTACTCACTGCAAAATAATTCTATTATTTTGAGACTTTGCATGTATACTGGATTGATTCAATGTTTATTGAGATTTTTGGTTTGCATCTCATTTATGTTTATGCCTACCAGATGGTCTATATTTGTCATAGTATTTCTTAGGAATTTTTTTTTTTGTCTCAGATTTGAGTGTCTGCATGATGAAGATGTGAAAGAAGAAATTGAACAATATTAAACATCACAGACAAGTGATTGCTAAGGGTAAAGAAAGCACATTATGATTGCAAATAATAGTGTAAGAGAAAACCCTGAATTGATCTGGATTTTGGCTCTAGAGATAAGATTCTCAAGTAAAATGTATATCTTAGTGTGTTCCTAGTGTTGAATTTGGGGATTTAAAGTTAGGAAAGAAGATAAAGTAGATAATTTTCTAAGAATTTCTTCTTCACAAGCCATTAAAATCTCATTGCCTGAGACATTTACAGAGAAGCTCTAAGTGCCTAACTTTGCATTATAAGCCTAATACAGGAGCCATATCAGAAGCAATATCTGCCAAACCCTTTCAATCTCTCCTCAGAATAGTAGAATAGTTTGTATTAGATCCACTGAGCCAAGGTTCAGGCCTCACTGTTGAGTGTTGCAAGTTGGCTTCTTGTATGAGAGACAAATCTCACCCCTCCATTTACAGGAGGGGACACTGATATCTATAGCATTGTTTGCTTTGGCAATATTGATCTTGCCACCCCACCCCCTCCCCCTTCCTTTCCTGGTCCCTTCTCGGAATAGGAAAGACACACAACAATTTTGGAATCCATGAGAAATCTTTCATCATTTCGGGTAATAGAATAGTCCTTTCCAGTTTTTAATGGCTGAAGCTTTATGAACAGAAGTTAGGTCATATGTCCTCAAAAAGATTTTTCCCACAGAGTATACTAGAAGAGCTTTTGACAAATTTCCAGCAAAAGGACACCTTGCTATAAGATATCCTGATAATCCTTCCATGTACAGACATAGAAACTGGCATGAAAAACTCCTGGGTCTGTTAATCTTGCAAAAATCAGCTAATAATTAGATATGCTCTTCATGCAAAGTCAAACAAAAATATAATTAATACGGCTCCATGAATATATATATATATAGTGAGAATAAAAGCAAATAATAGCCTTAGATAAACCCAGGAGACAAAAATACTAGCTCCAAAAGTCCTTCTGTTTCTGTCTTAAATCTAGCTGAATTATTTCCCTTCAACTGTGAATCAGTAAGTCTCAGGACAGGATGCTGAAGGAAAGTTAAAAAAATGGAGTTTGAGACCACAGACCTTTGTCTCAAAAAGACACAAGGCAAACAGGAATTAGTTATATCTATATAAAAAGCAATTTGTTAAAGTTTAACAGTGAAGAAAAGGAAGCTGTGGTACCAATTTCTTGGTGTAGACTGCAAAAGGAAAATTGTTTTCTGGTAAACCAAATTAAGTCCAGAGTGACCAGAGAAGATGGTAGATGAAGTTGGTGGTGAAAGATATCCAATAATTAAATCTGTCTCCTTCACTCATTTGCTAATGGCAATATTAACAGCAATCATGGTTAGAAGTCTCTCACTAAAATAAACAAGAGTTTTGGCTGTAGTCTCCACTTCTTTCACAGAGTAGGTTGAAATAAACTTCCTATTTTCTCACCCAGGATATGGTTCTTCATATTGGGAAGTGTTCAGGGGTACTTAGGAAGAATCAGAAATTGTTTTTTGAAAGAAAGGAGGAGGACAAAGTAAGACTGGAAGATATGGAAACCCTGAAAACAAACACCAGATATTTGCCATGCACAACAAAAAGAGCAAAAGTGTTGGGCAGCAGCTCTGATGACTGACTAAGGCTGTTTTATGTCTATACTGGACATTATTAAGAGCTGATAACCAGATAGTGACTGGTGTTAAGTTGATCTTTTCTAGTCTAGCTTTTGCATGTAATGTATTATCCAAGTAGTTTCCCCAGTAATGTGACACATGTTTAAAGAGATCACAGGAAAAAAAAGACTGGCGACATTTCTGAAAAGATATATCTGTCCTTCAGCAGATAAAAATTTTACCATGCCTTTTCTACTTCTTGATTCTGTATTGACACCTTGCCTCCCTCTGCATGTGTTCAAGATCTCCTGAACAAGTTTTCATTTTGTAGAGTCACTACTAAAGCTGTTATCACAGCTGGGTTGGGCACCATGCCTCACTAGCCCAAGGCAACTCAAATTCATAGTTTTCATGGGACCTAGTGGCAAACATAAATTACAGCATCCCTTACCCTGTTGCAAACACTCCTTTTTTCCTGACCTCTTTCAATTTGAAGAAGATAAAAACTGTCACAGTTCTCTTCAAGCAGTAACTTTTCACTAGCCATTGGTGAAAAGCACTATATTTTAAGTTCTGTGCTTTCTTACAGGGAACAATGTAGACTTTTCAGAAATTACACAATCCTTTTGTGTAATTCTTACTAATCTACAGTTATGCCATTAAAGATATCCTTGAAGAGATTTAGGAAAGCAGTTGTTTGCTCCATTTTAAATTAAAAGAAAAAAGAAAAGTACATGAATTCAGCACTGTTATTAGCTCAATTATAGGAGTGGTATTTACATCATCATAAATATCTTCTTGTGTTGGAATGGGCAACCATTTTTTTTCTCCTAAAAATAACCTTCAGTCTTTTGCACAGCTCTCCTCTGGCCTGTAGGTGTCATAGTCAGAATATGGATGAAATAGATAAATGTTAATCTACTTATATGAAATAACTTTCTGAAAAGTAATGTTCTCGTTAGGTAAGTTCTGTTATTTATTGAAGTTTTGGACTTGGAGAAACTACTCTAGTATATAGACAAGCACACAATATAATGGATTTATTTGCACATTCTCTACCTCCGAAGATGAAGTTTCTCAGGTTTCTTAGGTAAAAAACCATTTTTCTCAAAATTCTTAACCTGAGGCTTCCAGCTCTGGACTTGCCTGTCTTGACTCCACTCTTTGTCCATTTTCCCTTTCACCTTTGCTTCTTAATATCTCAGATAAGACCCAGAGAAGTGACTGAAAATATTAAAGAGCAGCATATTCATACRCCCTTTGAAGGAGTAGAGGGTTGAACTGTAGGTGTAAAAAAGTCACAGGATGAAGCACCTAGGGAAAGTTGCCTGACCAATCCTGTGATCAGGATCAATTCTATGATGGAGTGATGGCAACAGTCAACAACAGAAGACCAACAGATTCCATCTATCAAGATTTCTGTAAGGCCTTTAACATGGTGCCATATGACATCCTTATTTCCAAACTGAAGACACATGGATTTAATGGATGGACTATTCAGTGGATAAGGAATTGTCTGGATGGATGCAGCCAGAGAGTTGTGGTCAACGGCTCTATTTCCAGGTGGAGGTCAGTGATGAGTTGTATCCCTCCAAACTCTGTCTTGGGATGGTGCTCTTTAATGTCTTCATCAATGAAATAGTGGGATCGAGTGCAGCCTCAGCAATTTGCAGATCCATGAAGCTGAGTGGTGCAGTTGGCACAACGGAAGGATGTGATGGCATCCAGGGGCACCTGGACAAACTTGAGAAGTGGGTCCATAGGAATCTCATGAAGTTCAGCAAGTCCAACTGAAAGGTGTTGCACCACAGTCTGGGCAATCCCAGACATGAGTGCAAACTGTGAGAAGAAGGTACATGGGGCAATGGTTTTAACTTAAAAGAGGATAGGTTTAGATTAGTTCTTAGGAAAGAAATTCTTTACTCRGAGGGTGGTGATGCACTGGCACAGGTTGCCCAGAGAAGCTGTGGATGGTCCATCCCTGGAAGTGTTCGAGGCAAGGTTGGATGGGGCCCTGAGCAACCTGATCTAGTGAATGACATCCCTGCCCATGGTGGGGAGGATGGAAACTAGATGGTCTTTAAAGTCCCTTCCACTTCCCTTCCCCAAGCCATTCTATGATGCTGTAAAACATCTAAGGAACCTAGTAGTATCAAATTCTTATAGTAGAACCAATCCTCATACTCTATTGTCTACTAAGTAGTTAAGGATAGCAAAGCTTAGATTTGCACAGTCTAAGTTCAAGCCCTGTACTGGAGACCTAAACTGAAAACCTTGTCACATTGTATAATCAATGCAATATTCAAGTGTCACCAGAAAAACGCCTGTCTACCCAAGATGTCAAGTTCCCTCCAACTGCAGGGAAAGCTAGCAGGAACTTGTAACATGACACCCGAAGCCTGATGAAGTAGCACTAAGTCAGTGTCACATCACCAATGATGTATAATAGGATGTCATAACACATTAAGAGGCTGCTTACCTAAATGTTATTTAGTCTGCAATTGCTATGCAAACAACTTTGGAAAGAGTACAGCATACAACAGCTATTCTGCTTGGCCAGTGCCCAGCTCCTACAATTTGGAGAAAAAACACAATTTCCTCCAGTAGAAGGTTCAGTGGGAATTCTAGTTCATCAAGGACGGAGGTGTTGGASCCTTGGATATTTGTAAAACACATAAAAATTAACGCTTAGAAACCATTTTGGTAATGTTATTTTAAAGCTTTCCCTTTAATAACTACCTGAAAAATGGGACTGGAAAAAGAAAGTTCAATATCCTGTGCATAAATGTGCAGTGCAAGAAGGATTATAATTTAAAGAAGATTTAAGCATGTGATTAGTTAGAATTGATAACTTTCTATCTTCTTTTCTCCTCAAAGGCAAGGACAAATGGTAAAAAATTCTTTGATGTCATTTGAAAAATACCAGACATATTGTAGCACCCAAGGTGGTAAAAATTGAATCCTTGGTAAGAACCATGAACCTCTCTGCTAGATAACACAGTATAAGATTTTCATGCTTATTACTGTAAACATTTATTTATGGAAAAATCTAACTTAAGGATTTCTAATTATTGCAGCTTAAAACCAGGCTTTAGTAATTCTGAGTAAGAAAGGCCCATCAAACATACAGTGAGAACCCTCAACATTTGCGTTATGTGGATCTGTATAGCAATTTATTATTGTATTAATTTATTCATATATTTCCAGATAATCATACAATCTTGTGCAGGAATTATGAATTTATTTAACTCAGTGTTATTAATTACTCCAACTACCTGGAATAAAGGATTTAGCATTTCCATACCTATAAAGAGCTAAAGGCTGTATTTGGAACGAATAATGGATGTTTACAGAAGATTTCCAAACACAGTTTCAATACTTGGATATTTCTGTTCTGATTCAAATATTTAAAAACCTTCTTAAAGTAGATTAACTAAGCTTTGCAGCTCATGCTCTATAACAATCTTATTGCTGATCACATTATACAGTGAAACACCTCACCATGCACTTTAGTCCTGATTGTTAACTATTAGTCATCTGTAATATAAAGAGCACCATGTGCTAGGAGATTAGGAGAGTTTTGCCTGTTTTCTGAGACACCTCCATCCCAGACACTAGATATGTCTACCAGACACTATGTGCTATTAAGAGGCAACTGGAAGTGGGGTTGCCTTGTAGTCTCCTGTTTAAATCTGTTGGTGGACAGTCTGGTAAAAAAGTGGTGCTGAAACTTAATGTGTACACCTTGCCACTGGCACCATGCTTGAATTGCTGTTGAAGAAAAAGGTGCTCAAAGTGAGCTCTTTAAGGCTATTACCTGTAGCTCTGCATTTTTCAGTTCTTTAGTTGTGCAGTGTTTTTATTTCGGTAAATAGTTTCTCACGCACTTTTGTATAAACATAACTTTTGTTATTCTAWCCGGCCAAATGTTTATGAATTCCTAACCTATGTGATAGACAATTCTGTTAACCAGTGGACAGCAAGAGGTGGTATTCCCATCCTCCAATCCACAGTGGTTTCTGAAAACATATAAATAAAGACCAAGGGCAGAGGCCGTCTCTCTCTTTCTTTTCCCCTTGGCCTCTGCCCCGCTGGTGGACGCTGACAGCTGTGTCTATGTGTTGATTCGTGTCCGAGAGCGACAATTACCCATAATTTCCAATGGAAAATTTTGGAAATCTGGGATCAGTTCTGGATGCACCCACAAAACTGGCAAATCATTCTGATATAAAGAAGTCTGAGATTTGTAGAGATTTTTATTTTTCTTATCACTCAAACTAATACTGGCTGAACGAAGAGGTCCTGCCTGTCCATCTGCTCTAGAACTGTGTTTGACTTTGTTATGCAAAGTTTTACTCTGGTTCAACTAGAAGTGTGAGTGGCATTAGGAATCACACTGTGCTCTGCCTATGTTTGAAGGCTACATCTAAGGCATGATTTTTATTYGGCTCCATGGAAGATCTCCATCTCTTTCAGAGTGAAAGGGACATGATATGATGGACTTCGTACAACTTTGTGTTTCTTCTGTATAGATACTTACACATCTGAATGTGCTGGTTTGGCTGTAAACTGTTGCGGCATGCGTTGATGGTAATTGCCGCAACCTTCCCGAGAGCGCTCCTRCGTCTGGCAGTACCTTGGCATGGAGTGCGGTAGCCGGTGGGAAAGGAGCAGAGCTGCGTCTTCCCCGCTAATCCCACCAGCACAGGTGGTAGCGCAGGCACTCGCGCATCCAACGCCTTAAGATGGGGGTAAAGAGTTGGAGGCAGACTCTTCTGAGGCAGCAACAGGTTTATTGCATGGGGACCCAGGGCAGAAGAGCCCAGAGCACAGGGGTGCACAAGATTATATACCAAACCAAACAGGGGCGGAGAGAACACTGAGGACCAATAACACAAGGGTAAAAGGGAGGAGGAAAGGCGGGATCACAATACGTACAACCAATGAGGGTAGATGAGGGGAGGAGCAGAGGAGCAGGGCCAGTGGAGTGTCGAGTAGGGGAGAGCTTTCCAGAACATAACCATATACAGAACATAGATTGACAGGACTAAACCAAACAGGGGAATGTACCAAAATAGGGCTTGGAGGGGGAGGGACCCTCCTCACCATTACAACCACGGGGGAGACTTTAACCCTGACCTCGGGGCCTTTCTAACAACAGTGTTCTCTAGCCTCATTGGCTCCTCTGTCTCTTAGGTGGCTGGCCCATCAGGACAGGCCACCACCACAGTAAACCAGCAAGGGAAATTAACCCCACACAAAATACCTTGAGAGATTTTAGGTCAAAATTACAATTTTAATTAAAAAGGTTAAAATAAATGCAGTAATACAGAAACACTGGCTTAAATAAACCGACAGAGTCACGGCACAACCTGACACCCTGTTGACCAGACTGGTAGCTGTGTAGTCCAGTTAGGCACTGGTCCTGCAGAAAGGCCTCATAGTCCAGTCACAGTAGTGGAGTGGAGTAGCTGAGTCCAGTTCTGAGGAGTGGAGTAGCTAGCTGAATCTAATTCCGAGGAGTGGAGTCCCAAGAGCAGAGTCCTGTCAAGTCGAGGGTACCTTCTCCCATCCAAAACCCTTGTTTTATGCTGTGTTTCTTGGCTGGCACCTCCCCCAGGGGCGGGGACTTTCACAATGGAAGAGGATCTTCCCGATGTTCTATTGGTTGCTTCGGTAATGAACTTGGATGAGATGAKCCCCAGGGTTCTCTGATGATCCAGGGTTCGTGCTATTAGTCAGGCTGAGTRGTGCTAATGGGCCATTAGCTGAGATCAGATAATCAGCTGGGTGGTGCTAATGGGCCATTACCTGAGATCAGATAACCAGGGTGGGTGGTGCTTGCTGTCCGCTAGAGTGCTTATCTCAGTTGAGATAAGGAGTCCCAGGTGTGTAATTATGAAATTTATCCAGCTTTTGTGGGTGGCAATAGAATATATAACTAACCCAGGACACTGAAGAAGTCATACTTTGCTCCCCTTGTAGATACTGGGTATATATAAGACAATTTGAAGGCATGATTTTTGACACAGACAATTGTTTCAAAATTATGTCCATTTTTTCTCCATTGACTCTAAAGGTGGTCAAGACTATTAACTTRGAGGTAAACCTGCATTTGCTCACATAAACAAAAAAAAAGTCTGAGCACAAACAATGAAATAACTAGGAACAGGTCCTTCAGGGAAGTCTGAATGCATAACAAAGTTGGATGATGTGAATCTTACTGTATGTTTCTGTACTTAAAAGTATAGCTGACTTTTGCATGAATTACAACAGCCTAGTTAGAGTAGGCCAGACAATGGATTAAATTGCAGTAAGAGTAGCCAAGAACAGATTGCTAAAAAACTTTAACAAAACCATTTAGTTATATCAGAATGAAAAACATCCCCATCATCTAATTTGATCCTACTAAGTTGGATTTAAGGCAACCCTTCTTTAGCATYGAGGTGTTACTGGTGGAAAGGGAAAGCTTTCTGCATAAGGTGCTGGGAGAAAAAGTGTAATGAAAAGAGCTTGGAAAAAATTTTTAGAAAATTAAGCTTGAATATTTTGTTTTCTTCTTTAGAAACCTTGAATATTTTTTTCTTGCATTCTGAATCTAGGGACTTTTTGTGCCCTTGTAACTATTTTAGTTTACCTTTTTTATAGCTAATCAGCACACAAGCAACCTTTACTTTTGCAGACACGGGAACTTACTGTTGCAACTAAGAGATACAACAAAGACTTTCTGCCAGAGACAAGGTTTCCCACCCCCCAGGATAGTTTATTAAAGCAATAGCATCAATGTTTAGACAAATTCACAACTTTTTCTTCCTTTTATGAAAGACAAGGAAAACAATAAACAAGAAAACCCCAATAACCTTTCCCAAACCCTATATGAGGCTCACATTAGAAGACTTCCATCATTTTCTTCAGGAAAAAAAGTATCAGTAACTGAGTTCAATAGACTTACCCAGTTGTGTTACATGTGTGGGCAAAAATATTAATACACATAAATTACATTGGTGACAGAAATATTCTCATGAGCACTTGTTCTTGATGTTTCCTTTCACAAACAAGAAGTAATCCCTCAATATAGATCAATAATACTTTAGTGCCTGTGGTTCAGAGGCGCATGTCACTTGGGAGACTTGCCTAGCCCCATCGCTTTTAACCCTGATAACTAATTAGAATCTGATTTATGAATGCTTCATATCAGAAAAGGAACCTGAATTTGCTCAAAAGAGTCCTTGTCAGGAAGTTTTCCTTAAGCAAAACTTTACAAAGTGTCTTTGCAATGAATATTTCTTAATTCTATGAAGAAGAAAAAAMCTCCTGTATAGCTCTTTCAAGTTCCAGGTAACTTTAGAATTATTTTTATTTGTTTGTTTGTGGGTTGGAGGGTTTTTTGGTAGTTTTTGTAGGTTTTTTTTTGTTTTAATATTTCTTTGAGGAAGAATTGTTAGGTGCAGCACATCTCAATCATAGTTTGACTTGGTATATTTTTGTATAACATTCTGGCAAGCAGTCAGAACTCTAGGTTTGTTTTTTGTTTTGTTGTTTTTTGTTGGTTGATTGCTTGCTTGCTTTTTTGTGGTTATTTTTTAGATGTGTGTGTAAAATTATTATTTATTTAAGGGTTTTGTATGAGTTAGTGAAATTCCCATTATTCTGGGGAACCTTTGACAGAGTGAACTTCAGAATCTGCTGTTCCAATGTGCTACAGTATGTCAGAGCCTCTGCTCTCAAGTACATAGTATTGAAATGTTAACTAAATATAAATAATGGGAGCTGTTTTGAAGGAACTGCTGCAGACTGGCTATTGTGTGTGCTCCTTAGTATAAATACAGGTATAAAAATGTTTGGATCCTGACTGAGCTGCAGCAATAAGAATGGACATGAATTACRTTTTTTAAATTATTTACAACTTCACAGTGTCTGTGGCTTTAAATTATTGATGCTTGTGACAGCAACTGTSAGTGAGACAAAGCTTCCACTGAAACAGCAGCAGCATACTGTGGTGTTCAGTGCTTCCAGTCCTTCTTATTAAGGAAAAATGTCACTTCTTTCATTGCAGGAGAGCAGAATAAAGGAAGCAAGATCATTGTTAAAGGAAAAGTTTCCTGCAAGAGTCTTTGATTACAGTGTGTCTCTCAGAACTCTTGGCATAACAAAAATGTTCTAACTGAGCATGAAAGAGACCAGTCTTATCAGCAAGTGACTGCATAATGTTTGCTGTAACATGTTTTTTCATATGTAGGATTATAGCAGCAAAAAGGTCCCTGCTGGACCACAAAGGATGAGGCATCACTGTGTGTTAGAGAGACTTAGTGGGGAAACATTTGTCCCCACCTATGCCCCACAGTGCATTGTCTAGGGCGGTGTCGCTCATCATTCAGGCAATACCTTCAGAACAATGATATCAGCTCTCCAGGTGTGGTAGAAACRCTTGCACCTCGGTTGATACAGCAACGACTATCAGGAGTGCTACAGGTCATCTGTCTTCTTTATTACTGCTGCTCTCTCCTGCTGACCTATGCAGCTGTAATCTCCTGAATCTGTCTGTCTATATCTGACAGCTTCCTAATAAAGTTTTGCTGCTTTAGGWGCAAAAGGACAGGCCTGTTTTAAGTATGGTGATGTGGGGATCTGTTTTTCCTGTTTCTTTATTGAAGTTCAAAGCAACAGCACACCAGGTGAAATTCATGAGGACAAAAGGAGAACCTTGTGTTATTTGGATCTGGGAGTTTGCTTGAACCCATTACTGCTGAAAAGAGAGAAGATTCCTGATGTGAAAACACCAGTGAGCACGTGCGTGTGCTGCACGTGTACTTGCAGAGTGGAAAAGAGCTGTGTGGAATATGAAATTGCATCCTGAACTGCTGGGGATCAGGTGCTGAATTGTATAAAGACAAGTGCTGTATTAAGAGTGAGGAATGACTGAAGAGTGGTTGTCTGTAGATAACGATTTTCAGTAGAGGAAAAGAATCATACCTATTTTGTGTACTCTTCTGTGCACAGATGGAAGGAGAGAATCAAAAGTCTTCTGCTGTCATTTAGGAAATGAAGATCGTCTTAATGACTTACCAAATAGTAATAGGCACGTGGGCATAATGCCAAGGGGCCTGTGAAGCTGCAAGAAATGGAGTGTGCTTTTATGGTTCAGGTTAAATCTCACTAAAATGGACTTGGATTAATATTGAGGCAAYGGCTGCCCTCTGGTTGCAGGTCACCAAAATGACAGGAATTCTACCACCCCAGATGATCTAAATGGAGTTCTCYGTGTATGGGCTCGGGACCTGCAGCTCTGCAGCTTTACATTGCCCAGGGCACTGGCCTCAGGGGCCTAACCCTGGCCTGCCATGCAGAGGAGAGTGGCCTAAATCAACATTTCTCAAGGAACCAGTACATTTTCCCAGCAGAAGAGCCACAATACATAGTGTTTGTGCTGAGGCCCAGTGTATTTGCTGTGAGATTATTAAAAAAACCCCTTTTTTCTTTTTTCCCACCCCTTCAATATACCCAAAGTAACGACTGCCCTGTGTTTTAACAATGTAAAGCAAGTGCACTAAGGATAATCAAGAAACAAGGAGTTGGGACAATGACAGAGAGCTAAAGCTCTTTGACAGTGCAAGTGTACCATACAAGCCTTAGAGACCCAAGAAAAGATTTACATAACTGTATTTGTGTGGTAGCAAATGCAGTAGTAAGKTGAGAATTTAAGGGCTCAACAAAAAAACAACCCCTAACAACTCAGCAATAGGATCTCATAAGCTGGCCTTAAGAAAAAGCAATGTGAGGAAGCTTTTCAATTGAATCTCCTTTGACTAAACCCATGACTAAACAATAGTCTAGTTTGATACCTTCAGTGCTTATGAAAGCAGAATACTGTTTCAGAAATAAAGATCACCAAGATAACTAAAATGCTTGAATCTATAGTTGGTTAATCTTCTTTTTACTAACACCCCACAGAGGCCTAATGTTGGATAGCTTAGGTTGACTGTGTCTTGGTCCCACCTCTTCAAATCAGTAATGCAGCATGTTGTTCTACCACCATTTACCTCCAGTACTCTCATAGCATGAAAGTATGCAGTATTAGAGACAGTGACTTCACTTAGACAGTGAAAGACAGTTTCTTTCTTACACAAAGATCTTTCCAGCTGCTTTTACTGTAGTTAATAGCAGGACTGCTGACATCATAAGGAAATGGATGACATCATCACTTTGATTCCATACAAAATACTTAGTGTTCAAGGGCATTGMCTATAGAGCTCTACATCAGGTAGCACCTACAGACTGAAAACATGAAGGTCTTTTGATACTGCCTTGGGGTGACTTTATGATGCTATGTATCCCAATCACCTGCTTAATGCAAAATATTAACTCTGTATCTTTAAGCTGGGTCGAGAAGCCAGGCGCTGTGTTTTGAATGCTTCAAGGATATTTACATTCTTTACTTATCAYTACTGCCATGGCAGCCATTTTTTTCTGTAGCAGAAGGTGAAGGGAACACACCTTTTTTTTCTCTCCTCTAGCCAGTTTTTCTCGGCTTTTGTTGTTCTCAGGAGAGAGATAGAGCATTTTACTTTCTTTCTTAGCTCTCTTGGCTCTGCTTTTACTCAGGAGAGGGATATCAGAGAGAGTTAAAACTTACTTTTGGCTTTTTACGTAGCCTCTACCTGAGGCAAGGAAAGTAGACAGCTTTTTTTCTGGCACCGTGGTTTTTCCTTCTTCCTTTGGAACTTTACAACAGAGAACTGAACTCCGTTCCATGTACCATCACCATCGGAGGCCTACACCCTAGAGCCGGAGAGGGATCTACACCACAACCTAGCAGCCTTCAGGAGACAGAGGAGAAACCACACCTGGGAAACAAAGGACTCTGAATTCATCCAGGTTTTCTCCACCACAAGAGGTTTATTATCTAACATTATTCATTTTTTATTTTTCCTTCCCTTCCCCTGGTGCCTGCGTGCACCTCCCCAGCAGCTGGTTTTGTTAAAGAAACAGTTTTTTCACTTTCCTCCAAGAAATTCTTAAGGTGGGGGGGGGGAGGGAAGGGAGTTTTAGAACCCTATCTTCTGCAGAGGAGACTCTTCGAGTCTTCCTCCTAAGTTTGTCCAAACCGTGACAGATACTCACTTGTAGGACCCAGCAAGAATATTTAATTTTGTAGTTTAACCACTAGTTACTGGCAGAACAGCAACAGCAAATTCAAAGACTCTTATTTTCTTTTTATAAAACACTGAGCTGGGGATACTAATGGGAAGATCTCATTGACAATATGCCATGAAGAAATGAAAGCTAATGAAATGCAACAATTCATATAACATTGTGAAGAAAGCCTTTGAAAGCAGAAAAAATRACATTTTTTATTTGTCTAAATCTGTCCTACATGTCTCTTAAAAAGAGAAAATTCACTTAAGTACACACATTAATTCATTACATTATAAGAACTGTTTCATTTAACATTTTTCATAGAATCTCTGTAGTGACATACAACTGTGTTCATTAGGTCAGATCTTTCTCACCCATCTCATGGGTTCATTGTCCTTGACTGCCACTGAACATAATGTAGTCTGAGGCCTTTCACATAACCCAGGTGTAGGGAGGGCGTTCTGCAGTGACAAAGCTGAAATGTTTCCAACTGTATATATTCTTCTATTAAATGCAGGTAGATTTCTCCAGGACCTGGCTACCTGACCATCTGAGTCTTTTTGACATACCCTATCTTCCAAAGAATTAGCAAAGGACCAATGCATAGCTGAATTATTCTCAGCAAACTAGGAACTGTTGGTCATGTCTGACAGGCTGGGAGACTGGGGTGGTAGACAGTGCCCAAAATTAACCAGCTGGTAAATGACAGAGTTAGGAACTGTAGATCTTCCAAGTCCAAGTGTTGCCTATTTTACATTTTACAGAGGAGGGAATTAGCACGATAAGAAACAAAGAATTTTGTCTGGATCACGAGGACAGTCAGCCATAGCAAGTAGAATCCAGCTCAAGACTTTGATACTTAGGCTAGTGCTTGTCCCACTGAATACTTCTTAATGGACAGAAAGATCCCAGACTGATCATCCCTCACAATAACGTGATGGAGGAGGCAGAGAGCTGAGCAGGTGCTACAGTTCCTTCAGCTAAGGGATGAAGAATTTTTGTTTACACAGTGTGTTAGCCTTACCAAAGTCATGGCTGGAAGGCTGGCCTAAGGAACAAAAGGGCTATCAAAAATGTCAAACTTTCTGCACTCCAGCCTCTCAATAATGCAYACTCCTGTTCATACAGGCCTTGAATATGGACTTCTTTCCCCTGCTACACTAAACAGAATTTATTTTTTTGATATACATATTTTGAACAGCAGGTGATGCTATAAGACTTAGGATTAAGCACTCTCCTGACCACTTCTCTACAATTGTTGTTGAAGAGTGAGGAAAACATGCTGAGCTTTTCTCCTTATCTCTGTAAGAAAGGTCTATAATTTCAGATTATACAGATACTATGACTAAAAYGGTTGCACTCAGAAAGAAGAAGAAATACTAAGCTGTTTTATACCAGTAATTTCTTCTCTATTCAGAGAAGGCCCCTCTGTTCCCTGCTTTTGGGCTTATGTTAAAACTTCATCTGGGAGATATTCTAGGGCTAATAGTAATCTCAGTCTCAAGGTGAATTTTTGCCTGCAAAAAAAGAAACAAAACAAAACAAACAAGCAAACAAAAAAATTCACTGAACTCTACTCAGGAAACTGAAACTTACAGAAGTGGACAAGAATTTTGCCTTAAACTCTGGTGGAAAGTAAATGGGAATTTTGATCTCCATCTCTTCTGAACTAACTCTTATATTCTTCTGTCTATATCCATGGTATATAGGAGAATAACAGATCAATCATAAAAAATGTTGCTGTTTCAYCACTATTAGCACACTGCTTATTTGCCGTCGCTTCAGCACCTGATCTTCAGTGTAATACAAAGTATAGTTCTGCACTTCACTCAGTTTCACGAAACAATGTAATAGTTTGATTTTTAATTTGTGTCACCACATTAAAAAACAGGTTTTAACTTGCTCCTCAGAAGACCCTGTGTCAAGCTCCTCACTGAGTTCCCATGAAATGAAGCTAGCCCTCAACATAGAAACTTGACATAGGTAATGAAAAGAAAAGGCATGAAACCTTGGGTTTAACTTGAATAATCAGAAATGCATTCAGTTAGTGCAACAGTTACACTGCTTTATCTTCCATTTATTTCCTTATGGGAGCAGAACTGTAAAACACAGATCCATCTAGTAACAGTGTTAATAGATTACAGTTATTTTAATATCTGTAGACTTCAACAAAAGTAATCCATAGCTTGTTTTAGTGGTGGTTGGGGGTTTTTTTGGTCTGTTTTTATCTGTATTGAAAAAGGAAAACAAAACAGATGTACAGCAACATTTTCACTGTTTTTGCCCACAGACAGAACTGTTYATAATTTTGTTCTTAAACAAAATCACTCACAGAAATTTCAATGTCTATTTTACAAATTCAGAATTAAAAATTTCTTTCAGACGAGAATTAACTTCAAAGAAAACAGAAAAGTTTGAATTTCACAAACTTCTCAATTAGAGAACAAATACAAAGGGAAATCTCACAAACTACCAATTTCATTCTTTGATCAAGTTTGTTGCTTATGATAAAAGGCTGAATCAACCAATACTTTAGAGAATTATTAACAGGTTTTATTATCAGATGAAAGTTCCTATGTCCTATTTTGATGCAACAAAATGGTAAGTAATCAGTCAAATACATTTGTACATTAGAAACAAACTGGAAAATCTTTATTAATTCCTTTGGCATTAATTGAAGTTTTTCACATGGCTTTGGAGTAAACCTCATGTAAAATTTTTTAATTGGAAGAGCAGCCTATCTGGCTGACTGCCTTTAATTACATGTCATAGGAAACTTACTTGTAGACCCCTATTAGCAGAAAATTATTTGTTTAAATGCAGGATTCTACTGCTACTATGTGTGCTGTTATTTCTGGTAGCTCTGTAACTAAATGTTCAGATGTGATATTTGAAATGAGAAGTATAATTTTCTTCCTTTCTTGCACAGCTGTTTAACTACTTGAAACTTCTGCCTGCTGGGCAAACACCCATCCCAGCAGGAGCCTTACATAGGACACTGTTATAGGTGAAGTCTGTATACTGCAACATCATTCCCCACTACATTTAGAAAAATCTGTTACATATTATGTGTTTTTCCTCTCAACTGTTCTCAATTGTTAGCATGTTCTCCAGATGCTGTTACATGAGAGACAGCAGCTTGCTTTCTTCCCTTTCTGTGCTTGTGGAGTGAGGTTTGACAGTTTTCCCTAGGAACTTCAAAATAAAGTTTTGGATTTGAGAAAGTTGTCACAGAATGTCTCTTGCCTTCCTGATTCCCTCTACTAAAACCTCTGCTAATTTTTTTTTTTTTTTTTTTGTTATATCTCAGCTCAATACATGTCATCTGGGAAGTGTTTGAGCTAAATATGTTTAGGACATATTCCCCTCCAATATAATGGTGGGAAAGTACAGACCACCCAGTCTGGCTATGGGTCACTTAATGTGGCAAGTTTAGATCTTTTTCTTGGAAAAGCAAAGATGAAAATCTGGATTGTATAGCACCTGCATAGGTTCAGGGTAAATCAATGTCATGTAGTAAGTGATAAACTCCTTGCATTGACTTACCTGTACAACTCATGCCTGTCTTATCAGGAGCTGTCATGTTGTAAGGTTGTTCTTCTCTGCAGGGAGAGAAGAGATTGTAGCTGTCAGGGAACAACATGAATAGGGCTACACCATGACAGGAGCCAAGCCAGGAGCAATAGGTCACCCCAGAGCAGGCCAGCATCTTGCTGACAGGGTACCATCCCACAGGGCTCAAACTAAATGAGCAAAGCTGGAGGTTTGAAACAGGGTCCCTCAACAGCCTCTGTCATGGTGAGGAAATCAGCCATGTCCAAGGTCTGACTGGCGATCGGGCTGTAAACAAGGGTGCACTGAGGGTCTCGGGTCCATCCAGAACACGGGGCTAGGTGGCAGCTACCTACAACACACATCCTAGCATCATCCAGGAAACAAGGCCAGACTCAAGAGTGGAGACAGTCACTCCTGTGACTCAACCTGAGCAAGAAGTGGGGGTGCTGAGCTGAACTGAAATAGGGCTCCTGGGCCAATGGTCAGAGGGTGTGGGAAGAGACTGATCAGGGCTATTAGAGCCCACAGGACCTTGATAGTGGCAACTGAATGTCTGTCTCTTTTGTGATTGACAAGCGCATGAACTGCAAATCATGTGTCCTTCAGCTAAGAAATTATGTGATGTACATGAAACAACAGGCACAATGGTCTGTGTGCTTTAGTGATTTGAGGGCATGTGTCAGTGCCAGGGAACTGAGCACCTGCCCTCCCTATCACCCACTGGGAGCTACCATTCCTTGTTTGCTTCCTTGCAGAGTTTCCAGTGACTTTTTTCACCTCTTCCTTCATGCCACCAGTTGTGTGTTCCTTCATGGCATATGGTAAGAGGCCTGGCTACTTTGCTCCCTCTGACTGTGCACAAAGCAGCTGGCAAGATCAAATAAAGCAGAACTCCAGTGGGAATGGTAGGCTCTGAATGATTGCTGATCACCTCCTCATCTTTGTAAAATGGAACAAGAAAAGAGCTGGAGTGAAAGAATAAAGTAACTAAAAGCTTAATTGGAGCCAAAACTCTCTGGAGATTTGGAAAACTCACAAGAAGTTTTAAATAGCCTGTCATGCCATGCTTACAAGCATCTGTATTAGGATGCCAGCAACAGAGGAAATAATTTAGAAGGTTGCCCTATTTCTAGAATAGTTGACGTTAAAGTGCTTTATGTGCCTAATAATTTCTGTGTAACTCAGACAAAAGGAAAGAAATGCTACAATTGTTATAAGGAAATTTGAAGAGTATGGTACCACACAACTGCAAACAATGAAAAATACAAGCTGAAGAYGAAACCAGAGAACAGTCTGTGACAGAACTGAGACTGAAAAGCAATTTTTAGGGACTAAATATGTTCCCAGCATGAGGTGAGTCTGTGAGCAGAATCAAAAAATTCTGGGGGCTACTACAGAAAAAATCAGAATTAAATCCTCGTGAAACATTTTGAGTTCACCAGGCAAAGAAAATCAACCAGTCCACAGTAATACTATGGAGGATGGTCAGTGCTCTGAACTTGAAGACATAAGAAAGTCCAAACCACTAAGAGCCACCTGAGGCAGAAAGTCATGCAGAGCTCAAAGTTTCAGTCCAGCAAAAACAGCAAGTGGAACTGGCATGCATTCAGCTCCCAGGGTACTTTCTGGGAAAATTCGTCAATATTTTGATGGGATGGAAGGCATGAAGGTTTAATGGAATGACGTTTTGATCTGGGAAAAACACTAGCTGAACATAGCTAGAGGCACAGAGCAACTATGGAGAGAATCAGAACTAAACTAAAGAAAACTTAAATTCTGTGTGGTGGAGGTAACATACCTGGAAGAAATATACATGTAGATCTCAATAAAGATGAACGTATCACTAATATCTCTCTGAGAGATAAATAAGAAGGTACAAAGAGTCCTTGAATTGCTGAATTATGGAGGGAGAATTGCCTCTAATCTGCAAGACACACACAGAGCCCAAAGCAGGGATTGGAAAAATGAAGTGAGCAGCAGCTCAGAAATAGATCCTGCAAGATGAGATTATGACTTTCAGCACAGAGCAGCCACATGAGTGGACTCCCAATCCAACTTGCTAATCAGAGAAGAGCTCTCAGTTGTACTCATGCAGACAGCAGACTAAAGCACATTTAAGATGTGTAATGCTATCACACAACTTTATAAACAGAAACAGAGGAGAAAGGGTAGAAAAATGTCTAGGGACCAGTTCCAGGATGGTTTTTATCAATCTCTATATAACCATAAACATCCAGTTCAGTCCTGAGCTGCCAAATAGTCTCTTCTTGTATGGTGGCTTGTCTACTACATAATAACATCCTTTGATCAGCTGGATGTAGACTGACCTGAAAAAAACCATTATTTTTTCTTCCAATTTTCTTTGGGTCCAAACCTCTGCTGAAAACAGTATTGCTTAAGGAACTACAGTGTTAAATTTGATGGCATGAAATCTCTAAGAACTCGGTAATAATCGTAAATATTTTTTGAAAAGGCTTTAAAGGGGTGTGATTTCAAATCTCTTTTCATCTGACAGCCCTACAGAAAGACTGGAGAATTTGGAAAGCCATGGCACCTCTATATTCATGTTTTACTCCTAGATCAACACAGAAATGGTTCATGATTTTTCAGTAGCTCTTGATAGGCTACAGGAGAGGAAGAAAATGCTAGGATATAAACAGCGTTCTGATATGTTCTTGACATTGTAGAAATTATAAAGCCATTTGGTTGGAAAGTCGTACATGTATGGAGAAATTATCAGGCATGGTGAGTTGGATCAGTTGGCTTTTGTTTTCTTTGTCAGTTTTTTGACAGAAATCTTCCTTGGAAGGAACCGGAATCGGACAGGGCCTTTGTGCTGGTTTGAAAGTAAACCAGTGGGGGAAATGAACCGCACACAAATATGTTGTGAGAGATTTTAGGTCAGAGTTACAATTTTAATGGAAAGATTACAATAAATGCAGTAATACAGAAACACTGGCTTAAACCAAGAGTCACGGTACAACCTGGCAGTGGTTGCAGTCCTGTTGAAGTGGTGGTTGGAAGCAATGGTCCTGTAGAAAGGTCTGGTCCTCTTGTGCGAGTTCAAGTTCCCCGCTGGGTACCCAGTGGTGGTTATTTCTCTCAGTCCCCGGGTCTCCTTTTATCTGGTCGTTCTTAGGTAGTACCTCCCACACAATGGAAATTATGTAATCCTATCAGTCACAGGATATTTCTGGAGTTCTATTCTGCTGGTACCTATTCAGTTTGTTAATGGGCCATTAGCAGAGATGATCCTCTCAGGATGGGTGGTGCTGCTGTTTCCTGGGGGAGTTATCACAGTTGAGATAAGAAACACTACCCCACCTCACATGGTGTGTCTCTTCTCAGCTCACAGCCTGAGGGACCAGGTGTGTACCCAGCTAACGTGAACAACCCAGGGATGTGGATGGTGATAGAATACATACTTTGGTTATACCCACTCCATGACAGCCTTTCATGACTACCAAATAAGCGATCAGAAGTCCAGCTCTGCCTTACTCAGGATAAGAACTTGATAGGAAAATTTGCATGACACAGTTGTATATCTAATTAGACATGACAAGAATTTGCATATTATGCTGTACATTTATTTCAATGTCAAATTTAAAAGGAAAATAAAGGCATGCCTGTATTGTCTGTTCTGATTTCTATCTCATTGTTCTTCCTGCATTGCTTAATTKGTACATTTTTCAAACAACTTTGCTCTATCTATGACAAATTTAAACTTCTGCATTCTGCCCCTAAAACAAATATTTTTTCCTTCCAGCTTTGATTTTTAGACTGCACTGGACTTACATTAGACATGAATCAATTTTTATATATATTGATCAGAATAAGGTCATGATCTTTCAATGAATATACATTCAAGAACTCAAGAATAAAGCTGAGGTATAGAATCAGCCAAGAATATAAATATTGCAATTTTATGTCACATTAGCCATGATAGTGTTTCAGTTCAATAGAATATCTGCAATATAATTTTAATTTTCTGTTCTTCACAAAAATTTCACCAGATTTTGTGGGAAGTGTACTGAGTACATTCCTTATTAATATCTATGTTCATATCAGGTACATTAGTCTACTCATCTTTTACTCCAATGAGGTCAGTGTTTTTTTTGTGAGAGGTGAAAAGGGGAATTTTTAGTTGTAGCTTACTGAGAGAGCTTATGTTTACATTCATGAGAAGAGGTGGAAACATCCATTTATATGCAGCACTAGTAGTCCAGCTTTAACTATAGATAACATGGCATTAAGAGTAGCAAGCGTAGACCTTGTGCCCCTACGTATTATATCTTTAAAAATGACCCTTGCAACTTTCTCAGTCAACAGGTTCTGCAAAGAACAAATGTTGATTGAACAGGTACCACCTTCCAATACTCCAAAGCATGGGTGGAACAAACCCTACCTGATGTCATCCAGTGTGTTTTTTATTACTGCTTAATCTGCCCAGATACACAGTATGATAGTTCAATTGAAGTCATTTTGATATTCTTGTCATACTGGATATTGGTGGATGGCAAAACTGACAGCGAGACCCTCTAACTGGGACAGTACCAGTCATTTTCCTTTTTTTCGTGAGCCAATAGTGCATTACTCTACACAGAGAACTGAAGAATTCTGTGGGTGGTGTGTGATTTTCAAACCAGAATTACCTAAGTCCATTGAAGTCTTTCTGTGGACCACAACAGCTGGGGCATCACTTAATCCTGAGTTGTTTAAATTCTCCTCTGGTTATCACAGTCCCCTCCTGTTATAATGCAGGTGTACTGCTGTGACTCTATTAGTTGTTCTCCCTGGAATTTCACTATAAATGATTACTGGAACAAGGAGCATCAGTGAGTGGGGGGCAAAGATTTATATTGTAACAAGATGATGTACTCTGTATGGCTTCTGATGGTACTAGTGTCTGCTTGGAAATTAGATGTGCTGTTTCTCCTTTTTGTGGTCAAACACAAATCCAGCTGTGGTATTCATGCAAGCCTATTTGCAAAATATATGATACAGTGTATGTTCTACTCATGTTTTAAATAATCCTCGGAAGTTTTTTGTTCCCTTGTCATTTAGCAACTGCCTTAACTAGTGGTTTCTATTCAATTCCTGTCCTCCAAGCTCTACTTTCATTGGGCCATAGAAGCTACTGCTGGAAAATAAGAAAGCTAGCAACTCTGGTGCTGCAAGTGTCTCACAAATGCATGTTTTTACCTTCCTAAATATAGAGTGTTTTTGCAAGCCTTGTTGAGACAACCCTTCCTCTTTAATCAGTCACCTAAGTCCTTGATACTTTTCCTGTTTTTCATCTCACTGATGTCTTTTTAATTGTGAACCCAGGAGTCAACAGGAGTTTGTTCTTGCTAACGGTCACTGAAGTCTTCCTCGTGGTCAAATCCCAGAACTTCTCTATTTTTTCCTCTTTAATATTTTGGCTGCTTTTGGTAGGGACTTCTGAGGTTTTTTTCTGATCTCTCCTTGTTTTTCTCTAGCTATTTCCACCATATTTGTAAGGTCTCTCTCATTGTCTGCTGCATCTCTCTTATCTGTCACAAATGTCCCTGAAAACTTTGCCACTGGTTTTATCTTTCCCTGGATTTATTATCAAGAAGAACTTCTGAGAACTTCCTGCCTTCTGTTCTGAAATAACTTCCCTGCAATTAAAAATCTGCATGCTATATTTCCAAAAGGTTGGAGACCTAATTTTTTCTAACTTGTTTATTTTAATTTTTGGGGGTGAGAGAATGTATGTGGTGAGGGAAACAAGGAGTGACAACGTGGTCAATATAATTTGACCTACAGCCAATGCACTGTAACAGCTGAAACCACCACTAGCTCAGTTATCCATGAAACCTCGGGGCAGAGAAAGTCAGAGAAAAATAAAAATATGATACAGAAAGTATATGCTAGAATAGTAAAATTATAATTTTGCAGTTACCATAATGAGAACAGCCTTGGATTTTCCTTTTCTGCATAATTTTTTTTAACTACTGAAGTCAGAAGGATGGAGACAAAAAGAGAACCAGGCAGTGTAATAATAAATTACAGAAAAAATTCTTCCCCGACATGTATGTACTTCTAAAAATGTCACCAAACAATGTCTACTTTGCTTCTTAAATTTAGAAGCTGTGCCTGCTTTGAGGGTGTGCACGGTGCTTGAACCAGGTCACCTACTTCTGAAGTTATGCTGTTGTTCTAAAAAGCCAAAGGAAACATTTTTCAAAAAGTCTTTTCACTGGCATTTTAATTTAAAGTCTTTTTAAAAGCATTTTACTAGCTTCTTAAATAACTTATTTGACTGAGACAATTGTTATTTAGCATGTGCTTTACCTTCTTATTCAACCCAGTGTTCTGAGCAAGGCCTCCTTGAAGATCCACTGCTTCCCAGGCTGACAATGATCTGTCATTTTTGATTTCCACTAGTTATGAGACAGATGAAGTTTACAACTCAGCTGGGCCTATCCTGTGAAAACCATTCTAAAGCAGATATAAAAATGTCTATGGTTTAATCCCTTCAGTTTAACTTCTGTCAGCAATTTTCATGGATGTACATGAAAGTCAAACCTATATGCTACCCATTATACTTTCCTACAAGAAACACATCTAAGGAAATGGTTATAGTTATTTCTGTTTTCAAACTTACTTGGTTCTCTGTTATTACAGTGAATAAGACAAACATTGCCTATGTATTTGTCTGAGAAGTGGGTTAGTCACAGACAGCTGTAAAGCATAGCATGTACTTTTTGCAGTAAGACCAAATATTTTATTTATTGTATGATGTTTTCTTTAGTAACACAGTCATACTGAAATCATTCATTCTCAGCTTTTGTCTAACTTTTTTGTTGCTAAAAGTGGATCCATAACATATGTAGATGACAAGGGCAAAGTTGTGTTGTCAATATGGATAAATTTTCCTCATAGATTCAGGTTTACCCGTTCAAATCAGGCCATTGCTGAGTTTCCTGGAAATATATTTTGTCTTTGAAGAGAAAGCTCATTTCCTACCTTTGGAGCAACAATTTCATAAATGTGAAAGGTAATACCTCCCTTCCAGGAGGACCTCATAAACCCCTGCGAATTCACTACTTTAAACCTCTAATTTTCTGTAATTTTTCCCCCCAGGATCCATATTGGCAAAACAAACAAACAAAAGCAAACATTCCCCCCAAACCCAATCCCAAATTAAAATGAATTCCCTGTTATAACCTCAAAAATTTTTGACAGCATGGATGGCTTTTGAAACATTACGTGAAAATATGCCTTATTAATAAGGTAGAGCCTTTTGTTAAAAAAGCATTAAAAGCAGATGAATTAAAATTGCTTCTGACTCTGCTTAGATTTCTAA
This sequence comes from Amblyornis subalaris, assembly GCA_018881555.1. Classification (NCBI taxonomy): domain Eukaryota; kingdom Metazoa; phylum Chordata; class Aves; order Passeriformes; family Ptilonorhynchidae; genus Amblyornis; species Amblyornis subalaris. Next base: position 611,548 of record JACAXG010000247.1, on the reverse strand, counting down.
ATCTTAGTAATAGTTCTGATTTCTTCCTGAGAGTGTTTTATGATAATGAGTTGCTATTAGTGATCTACTAAAGCTGAACTCTGCTGTGACAAACGTCAGTACTTTAATTAGCCTATTGGAAAAACACAAACCCAAGAAATACTGCCTCTGTCCTGTTCCTGTTAACCTGGAATCACTACAAATTTTCTTTCTCCAGCCTACAAGGCTGAGACCACAATGTCTTATTGAAACATTGACACTTAGTTCTTCAAGATACCAGCCAGAGGTGGAATGTAAGAAAACCTTGGAAATTGTGGTCTCAGAGATGCCTTGCCAGCTTTTGCTGACTCCAGTAATCTGCTGCAAATTCTCAATTGTCACCTTAAAATAATACTTTTATATTATTGCAGTGGGCAATTACAGGCATCACAGATCACAGGAAAAACAGATGTGCTGCTGACCAGTTAACCTAGTCTTGCAGAAAACTGTCTAGAGCCAAACTGCAGCAGATGGCAACTCACCCTGGTTCCACTTCATTACCTCAGTAAGGTGTGAATGGCAAGGCTTGTAATTTGTACCACTTAGATACTATTGTTTTTAAGCCTAGGGAATTTCTTTCTTTTAAAAAAACATAATGACAGCTAACACATCTTCACTTCTATGACAGTTGGTCAGACCAGTTAAAGCCATGAATAGAAGAAATACAAATACCTGAACTCTCAACAACAGAGCTTCACATGTTACCTGGGTTTCATACAGCATGTGGGGCAGGACTCTCAGCTCTGTAACATGAGCAGAAAAGAAATTTCATTACTGTGTGTACTGGTTTTGGCTGGGGTAGAGTTAGTTTTCTTCACAGTGGCTAGTGTGAGGCTGTGTTTTTGATTTGTGCTGAACACAGGGTTGATAATATAGAGATGTTTTTGTTATTGCTGAGCAGTGCTCACACAGAGCCATGGCCCTTTCTGCTTCTTGTTCTGCCATGCTGGCGAGGAAGTTGTGGGTGCATGGGAGTCTGGGAGGAGACACAGCCRGGACAGGTGACTCCAACTGACCAAAGGGATATTCCAGACCTGAGTATGACATCATGCTCAGTATATAAAGTGGGGGAAGAAGGAGGAAGGTGGGATGTTTGGAGCGTTGGCATTTGTCTTCCCAAGTAACCATTACATGTGATGTGGCCCTGCTATCCTGGAGATGGCTGAACATCTGCGTACCCATGGGAAGCAGTGAATTAATTCCTTGTTTTGCTTTGCTTTTGTGTGTGGCTTTTGCTTTCCCTATTAAACTGTCTTTATCTCAACCCATGAGGTTTCTAGCTTCTACYCTTCCAATTTTCTCCCTTATCCTAATGGTGGGGAAGTGAGTGAGTGGCTGTGTGGGGCTTGATTGCTGGCTGGGGTTAAACCACAACACTGTGGAATTAAAATCAGTTGCATTATACTGGAAAAAATACCTGGTGAAATTGAGAGCAGGAAGGAACTGAATTCTTGCTCTGTTCTTTCCCACTCCGAGCAAGCACTAATTCTTTGAATTTCCTATCAGTGTCTCTGCAGAGTAGATAACCAGTTCTTTTCAGAGATTGCTTAGAAATAATCAGTAGGAAAAATAATTAGTGTACACAATCAAGTTCCTCAAAGGCAATTGAGTACCAAATTTCATGGAGAAAGTTGCCTCAAATATTTGTCAATGTTTGAACTTGAAGCTAGAGACTGGAAGTTGCTAGCTATGACATTAATTTCTCATCTACTGACCAGTTTCTAATAAAAGAGATTCATTGACCAGGAAAAGAAAATTATTCTACATGTACTAAGCAAAGTGAAACAGAAGGTATGGAATGATGAGAATGAAAATGAATAATTTCCAAATGAATAGTTCAATTATAGACTCACAGAATCATTTAGATTGGAAAACACGTTTAAGATCATGGAGTCCTGCCATTAACCCAGCACTGCCAAGTCCACTACTAAGCCATGTCTCTAAGCACCACATACACACATCTTTTAAATACCTCCAGGGATACTGAATCAACCACTTCCCCGGAAATAGTTTTCCTGCTGCACAATGACTTCCAGCTCCTGTTTTTTGCCCACACTACGTGCTTTGGTGTAGATGCAATCCAGTTGGACTACTGATCCTGCTGCCWTTTTTGCGGGAGAAACTCTAATTCCTATGTGACCATTCTCATGTSTTTCTGTGGTTTCCAATACATCAATGACCCGTGCAACTTTGCTATTACATGAATCGCCATCCCCTACCTCCACTGAGACAGCARACTAAAGGGCCTCACTAGCACACCATCCCTCAAACATTGGTGTGCTGCCCACAGGCTTATCTCTAGTGAGCCTGGTTTTATCCCTTTCCCCCTTCAGATCTAGTTAAAAGCTTTTTCAGTGAGCCCTGCTAACTTCTGCTAACAGAGATCCTTTTTTCCCGTTGAGATCCATCTGTCGTCAGCAGGCTTTGCTGTTGTGTAGACTGACCCATGATTTAAATCCCCAGAATTCTGTTGGTGACATCAGGCTCAGAGCCAGGCATTGATCTTCTGGATCATCCTATTCCTTCTCTCATCATACCCTACAACCGAGAAGGTTCCTGTTGCTCCTGATCCCTTAACCAGATGTCCCAAGGCCCTGAAGTCTCTCTTGATTTCCTCCAGGCTTCTTGTTGCAACTTCGTTGCTTCCTACCTGAGAAGTCAATAATGAATAATGACCTGAGCGCCATACCAAGGTGGGGAACTTTCTCTTCACATCTTTAACCCAGATCCCTGGGGAGGCAACAGATTCCCCTAAGAAGTGGGTCTGGTCTGCATATTGGACATTCTCTTCACTTCAGAAGGGAGTTTACTATGCCCATGACCCAGCTGTTTTTCTTTACAGAAGCAAGTTTGATGCAGTCCAGTTTAACCTCGGTGACACCTCCATGCCACACGAACCATTACCCTTGTTAATTTTTGGTTGCACTTGCAGAGCCTCATGCCTGTTTTGCCAGGGCACCTGTGATGGTGGGGCAGTTGGAGGAGACGTGTCTGCTGTGCCAGGCAGGAGCTTGTTGCCATTTCCCCTATACCTTCAGTCACTGTGTTTGGCCAGGYAGAGAGAGGACAGGGAATCCTGTGTCTGACGTCCTGTCTGCTGTCCAACCTGTCTCAGGGAAGGTAGTGTGTGATTCCAGTGGGCTGCCTCTCTCTCTGTCATTCCCGGATACTCCTCAACTTACTGACCTCTTGTTGGAGCTCTATCACTAAGTGAAGGAGTCCCTCTACCTGGGTGGGTAGAGGTGCTCACTGGTACTGGCCAGTATGACTGACTGGCCAGCTGACTCCTGGGTGGAAGCATGTTCTCATTGTCTGGGCAGCTGGGCCAGCTGTGGTGGGTGCTGAGCTTAGAGGGGCCATGGCTTTATGCTGGGTAGATAGCAGTGCTCCCTGGTTGAGCTGCGTGGAGGCTTAGCTGCCATTGCTTCTGGCCTCACTCAGGCCATGTCAGTTGCTGTCATGCAAGCTGTGGGCTCCTGGTGGCTCTCTCAGCTGCCCCTGAGTTTTGCCCAGTTTGGGAAACTGCCCYGTGCACCACACTAAAGTGTTTCACTGCAGATTGTGCCAGCACTGTAGCTGCTCTTCTTGGCAGTTCTTGGAGCCCATATAATAAATACTTCAGGAACATCAGTTTCCTTAGAGGAAGAAATATAGACTTACTGGGAATCATCAACTCAGTTACAGAGATCTTGGTTAAAGTGTTCATAGGCTCTACTCCAGTTCTATTCCTAGAGGTTTTTGCAAAAATAAGTGAGGGCAAAATATCAAACATTCTTCCAACATAACTGATGAGCCTTCTACTGCTGAGCAACTCTGCCTAGCTCATCTACACAAGTCTTTTCACTGAAATGCCTACCATTGGAGCAAACAGACCATGGCATACAATATCCCTTGCTGTTTGCTCAGAACAAACAGTCACCCAAAATAAAAGGAGGTGGTAACGCCTCAGTATTGTGGCTGGGACACAGCAGAATTCAGCTAAATGTTGTGTTTTTCCTTCCTGAAAGAAGAATCCCACATGTACAACTGTCATTTAATTATCAGATATTGCTTCACAACGGAATTCCTCCTTGGGCTTTGTGAGAATGTGGAACTTACATTTCCAGGTTACAGGTGTTTTTAATGCATATTGATACCAGTATTTCAGCTTTGTCTGAAGAAGGCAGCTCTACGAAACTATGGGCATGCTTTTCTTATAAAGATTTTTAAAAGTACCATTTGCTGCATAATTTGAAACTGTCTTTTCCAAGCTGCTTGGAAAACTGTACTTGTAGTTATTTTAAACTGCTGTAATTTCTCCTTGAAATTCTAATTTTTGCAATATCTTCATAGAAATAGGCATGTAAACTTAATACATTATGATATGAAGCCTGAAAGTGCATACCCTCACCTGTGTGAATTCTACCCCTCATTTCATTAACCCTCTGCATGATTCCCTCTCTATTTTTATGAGAGAATGTGGTTAATTATTAAAAATTAGAAGGTTGAACTATCAAGCTGTGCAGCTTGAGTAAGAATTGACATGAAGATAATTTAAAAATATAATTACTAATGCAAGGAAAAGTTTTAAAAGCTGTCAGCTAATAGTATGTTCCTCAAGGCATCCCTTGAATTAAGTATTTTTGTAAATTATTTAGTAAGTGCCTAATTTGCTACTACTGGGGAAGAAAATTACATGGTTGCTTCTAAATTATTAAACAATATTTTGATGGCATTGACAGAGCAAATAGCAAGGTATTGACCACAGTCATCATGCTATAGACAAATTCTCGCAGTTTTCCTTTTTATCTTTTTATGTGAAATTGAAGAGAAGAAAAATGTCATTAACTGTTATGAACTATATGTGCAAATTGTGATTGGAAGCTATGCCAACAGTTCACCTCCCTCTAGATTTTCTTGTAAAGTCACAAATATATAGAGATTTTTCTAAGAAAGCATTTAAAACTTCACAATGAAACTTGATTGCACCATACAGTCAATTTTCCGGCTTTACAGGATTTTTGCTCTTCTGCTGATCATTGGCTTCAAGGTGTATTTTCAGTCTTTTGAAAGAAATGTCTGCCTCTTTAACAGTGTTTTAATAAGGTGATACCTAGACAGGCTCAATCCAACTTTGCCTCATTTTTTAGCCATATTCATTAGGAAAGTTTAATTTTTTCCCCCCTACATTTCCAGATCATTGTGTCACATATTCGACTGTAGTTGTCCAGAGAAGTCAAGACTTCATGATCAAGCACAAGGCAGACATATGGGCAGAGGAAGATGGAAATGCTGCTCCTAGTGCCTGGTGGGGACGAATTTGTATTTTGGACTGAATGTAGGTGGTTACCATATCTCTAATATGGACAGGAATTGTCCTAGGGGGAGGTTATTCCTGTGTTATGGAAGAGATGCCAGATCCAAATGAGAACAAGAAGTAAAGGTGTTCACAGTGGAAGAACTGGAGTGTTTCTTTGAATTTGTACAAATTTTGGTTCTGGCCAGGACAGGGTTAATTTTTGCTGTAGCCAGGAGGGGCCTGGCTAGGACACGAAGATTATTCTATACCACTTCATGTCATTGCCAGGAGCAGGGGGAAGGGAGTGTCTTCGAGGGAAAAGGGGTTTCTTCTTGTCAAGCAAGTATGGTGGCTGGAGCGGTGGGGTGGCGCTGGTTCTGAGCAATCATGTGTGAATTGTACACTTTGTTATTAGTATTATTGCTGTTACTGTTCCCTCTCTTGTCTCGTTGCTGTTTCCAGTAAGCTGTTCTTATCGCAGCCCATCATTTTTCACCTCTTGTGCCTCTAAATCTCCTCTCCAGCCCTCTGCAAGGAAGGGGRCAAGTGAGTGAGCAGCAAATGGTTTAGAGAATCTCAGTAGGAGCACTTAATTGGGGAATACTATTCCTAAAGCATGACAGTACATCACAAAATTGGGTTGATGACCACACTTACGAGTATATAGCTGTGGCCATATGTAGGAACGATAAAAGGATGGACTACAAACCATTACCAATATTTAGGGTGCACAGGAAAATGAGGTAGGGCAGAGTTCTTTAGAGTACGTGAAGTGCCTAACGTATGTACTTAAATGTTGTAGGCCTAGGAGACCTCCAGGGCTCTATTTACAGAATTTGCTGTATTGATTAAATAATCAATCAAGGCTGGTTTAGATTCATAATTTGAATGTATTTTTCCATGCTCTCAGGAGCAATATTATTTTTAGTTTGAAGGACAAGTTCCACTAACAGTCTTAGAATAATTTGTCAACTTATCTCAAGTTCTAGATCCATTAAGAGTGAAGCTTGGCTAACAACTGTTGAAAATAGAAGGAGCTGCTCCATTGACACATTACCACAGGAGATGAACACAGGCAGACACAGAACTGCATATGCAAGTCTTTTATTCCCTTTTTATTTATATAGAACCTAGTCATGTTGCTCTTCTCATTAGAAAAAATGAAAACCTTAGCTCATTAGAATCAAATTATATTTTATCCACTGAAAAATAGTTCGAAAGAACTTGAAAATGTTTGGGCAAAGTCCCTCATTGCTGGAACCTTTTATTCATRTACTAGCTCATGAAGACTAGTTGATTATCAGCCTGTATCAGATGTGCTTAGAGTTGAGACTAGATGCTGAAAGGGCCCAAAATACAAAGTGGGAAAAAAGTTCAGGCAATACAGATGAGGGAACTGAGAGCTGGAAGGGAGTGAGAAAGCAAAAATGGCTCTAGAGAAAAGAAGGGCATAGTAATTAAGAGCCTGGAGTATAAGCAGATGTCTGCAGATGTGCACCCACAATGTAGTGCATCCCAAAAGTTATGATACCTTCATAACATCTGAGAGCTTGTGCTACTGAAACTCATAATCATCTTGCACACCTTCTATGTCTGCGTATCTTCTGCAATGATAAATTTCTAGATGACACTCCCGCTCCCCCAGTGAATAAGAGAAAGTATCTGAACTGTGACGGAATTATAAAAATTCAGTTCTCATTTGGAAACAAAATCATATGCGTTGAAATAATTCCTGATTGCTTAGGTAGGCTTAGGTAGGACACAGCTGTCCACCACCTGCCTGGCCCTAAAGGTTTTTTTCCCATGTCATCCAATCTAACCTCTTTTCTGCAGGTTAAGTCTGTGACCAAATTTCCTCCAAGGCATTTTTAACCTGCATCATGTTTAACATCCACTGGGCTCAAAGCACTTCATGGATTGCTCCAGTTTTCACTGAAATTAGTCAGAGCTTTGTCACTGAGAACAGCACATCAGCTTTAATTAGGAAAACCTCTTGGTGCCTCTGAGAGATGGTCATTTTTATATTTCTTCTGCCAGTGTGTGGATATGAGCTTGAAGAATGGGATTAATTTTATCTAATATTAGCACTTTGGCATCTGGTCTAAGATAATCTTGTAAGATCCCTCCTGAAACCAATAGGCAGAGGAAGGGATCTTTGGAGGACAGTTCACTGTTCCTGTGTTAGTGTGGTATGACTCCATTTCTGTGAGGTTAGTATCTCTCTGAGACAAGGAAACATGATATCTTGCTTTTAGATAAGAAAAAGGCAGAAAAAAAAGATTCTATTATTTCTGCAAATGAAATGGTGTCTGCATTGACTTTTGGATTAATGATAAGACTCTGCTTGTGTGGTTGGGACATAGATTCTGGGAGGAACAATCGGTTTTCCTCTGTAATATTAACATAAGACATCATTCTCTTTTGCTTTTTTGATGGTTTTAGATCTCCAGGGTTCCCACCAAGTGGAAATAACTATTTATTCTGTGTAACATGCCTGACAGGATCCTCTATGCTTGACCAGAAGGTTACAGTATTAGACTGGTGCACATTTATAATAGAAATGTGGCAGTTGTCAGTGAGGATCACTGTAATCTGGGGAAAGAAATATCTCCTGCTGGTTTTAAACTCAGTGTTGGAAATCTAAATGGTTTTCTTGGAAGACCCTTAGACTGTGAAATCATTAAAGAAACAAAGATTAGTTGAGCATTCCACTATCACCACCCCTAGCCACTCCTGTGGTACTGCTTGGAAAGGAGTATTTTCCCCTATAGATATTAATGGCCATGTTGAAAAGCTTAGATTGGCCTCATGTAGATGAACTAAATCASCAACTCACTAACTCCAACCCAGGTGATCATACATGGACCATCACCTTCAGTGACTTACTGTTTACACAATATGTTATATTTTAAGTTTGAATAAAAGAAATCCCAGAACTGGAACGAAAAATTATGGCTTTCTGTAAGTTCAACCTCTATTGTGAGATCTTTATCCGAAAGTCAACAGATACTGATTCACAATTAAAATGGAAGATAGTAACTGCAGAATTTCAAGTCAAAAATTCTCAACAATGACTTTAGAGCCATTTTTGGTGGAGGATTACAGACAAAGAGGGTCCAATTTTAGAGAATGAGTCCCCTGGTATGTCAGTGGCTAGGAATTTGATGGATTAGGCTGCTAATGAACCAGTGCTAACGTATCTTTTGGTGATTTTGTTTGTTGCTTCCATTCTACTCAGGCATGCATTTTCTCCTGGTAAATGGTTTTCCAGTTTTTCAAGAAGGCTCTAGATCACTTGCGTACTAGTACAAAGTACATGTTGGTAATGCTTTTTGGAGTGGTTACAAAAAGAAAGTTCTGGTGGTGACTTCCTTCTGAAAGAACTACATCTGCATGGCAATTTTGCATTCATTAGTGTGTTTGGGACCAACTTCTCCAATCTCAGCGCACTCCAATCAGGTCACTGTGAGTGATGCAGAACCTCCCCACGCTCTAAGTACAAGGTCTAATGATGCCATCTGTAACTTCTCTCTCCACTGGAAAAGCCCCTATCTACCAAGAGGTTAGATTCACCTTGGCAATTCCACACCAGATAAATAAATACAAATATCCCCTGTCACGACCTTTCTGTTCCACATATTCAGCATGTTTCAATAGTATAAGCAGACATAGTTCGGGTTCAGAATGTATAAATGCAAAGATTAAAATGCCCTTTTGTACTAGAGCTTGGCAACCCAGAGGCAAGGAAGCACACTGGACGCACAGCACCAGGAACCAGCGCAGAGGCCCCTTGCATGCCTCCTGTCTGAATGCTGTGATTGCCAGCGGGACTGTTCAAGAGGCCTGAATGCAGATCAGCCAGCACAGCTCAAGTGCTGGGTTTGCCTCATGAAAGTTTTTGTGGAAGAAACTGGTAAGAAAAGGAAGGGAGGTGGAATGTTACTTTCTATATGGCAAACAAATTACACTGTCATTAATATTGCAAGCCTTTTTTTCAGAAGAAAAAAAATCCCTGCTTTATTTTAAGATTTTTAGTATGGTTTATTCTGAGATTTAGAAAACACAAGAGAGTCAGGCCTTCCAGACAAATGCATTTACCTTGACGGAATGCATTTGCAATAGCTTTACAACAATGGCCTAGAGAATACTTGCAATTCACATTGGACTTTTTTTTATCTTTTTTTTTTCTACTGCTCGGAAAATGGAGCTGGTTCATGGGCCTAATTCACAGCTACCACACCTACTCTCTCTGCCCAGAGAGTGAAGAGAATGAATAGGTCAATCACCTGACATATTTCCATCCAATTTCAAGGGTAGAATGTGTTCATTTTCTGACTAATGGCATGTCATTTTGCAGAAGCCTTTGGTCGCGAATTAATCCTGGAATCAAAACAGATTTTCCGGGGAGCAATCTTCCATCAAGTATTGATTTTTTTACACTCATGGAGTCTGTACTCCGTAATTTAACCTGACAATGATTCTGCACAATGGGCTGGGAGCACCTTGGCAACTCACAGAAGGAACTTTTAGTGTCTTCTTTCTGCAAAGTAGCAGAGGGTGGGGGGAGTGAGAAGTGGGGGAAAGAGAAGACCCAAACAACACAGTTAGTCACTGGGGGAGTGTTTACTGTCAGATGTTTTATTTCTGATTATTTGGAATGGAGAAATAATGCTAACTTTAGAAGTAATGTAAGTGGAGATGCCTCTGAAAGACGCATGACTCTGTGAAATCCTGTTTATGGCAACAGTCCCCTGCTGCTCCTGCACCTTTTTCTCACCCCCAGCACTCTTGGATCCTAATAACACAAAAACTGTAATAGCATCTCTGGATGCACCTGATGCTTTTATGAGCTGACATTTTATTTTACAAAAAAAAAAAAAAAAAAATGCTTGCACACATAGAAGCATAAAAATGCATCCTTTACCAGAAAGGTGTTTTTTGACTCTGGCCTCAGAAGTCCAGCTGCCAAAAGCTATGCTTTGCTGTTTGATTCTCCTACAAGACAAACTCCTTTGTATCTGCTTCTTTATATGCTCGGTACTAAACTCCATTCTAGCTGTTTGTTCTATTTATTTGACTACTTACACCAATGAGAAGAAATGAAAAATCTATCATTCTGAAACAATAATACACAACAGAATGATGAGTGAGAAAWTATGTAGAGACAGGAAGATGGATGAGACAAGAGGTGAAGAAGCCATACGATGCTGTTTTTTAACAGAAAACTAAGATGGGCCATTTTCGATTTTGAAGGTACCGCTGCAGAAATGAAATAATGCAGTGTAATCATCGTCCCCAGGCTAAAACTTCTTTCTTAGAGATGAGAAGCAATACATATATTTAAGAGATAGTGGGTAAGGTGCCCATCCTTTTGCCTTATTCTGAAACTGAAATGGAAGAGATTTTAAGCATCTTGCACAAAGATCTTCATAGAAAAATAGCAACATCTCTGCTGATGATTTCTCCATTAGAAATGCTTCATTACTGGAAACATTGCTATATGACCTGAAGAATAATACTTTTTTTTTCTCTGCCATTTCAGAGACAATCACAATTTGAGAGCTATTTTGTTGGAAATAATTTTTTTCCCTCTATAAAACATCCTTTCAGCTTTACTTTGGATAGAAGAAATAAAAAAACCTTTCTTGGCCTAATGGGAAAAGGTGTGGAAAAAACCACGCTAGTCCTTCCTTCAATTTGGCTACCAAAATCATAATATAGCAATTATGTTTTTAGGCATATCATTCCAGATAGCTATCAGTTGCAGATCTGACTGTGCAAATTTCTGATTGATGGATCTCTGTCGTTATCAGTGCTAAATTCAAAAGAGGACATAAGGTGTAGAAGTGGAAAATGTCTTTAGAAAAGACTGTGCCTGGCTGAATCAGGACCTAAATTCCTGAAAACTGCAATTCCAGAGCATAATACAGGAAATATTTGATGAAAATAAATAAATTGAGGTACACAGAAATAACAGGTCCACATACAGTTTCAATAATGATATTAAGTAATAAATCAGTAACAGTTGTTCCTGAACACTAACAATAGCATATTATTTCTCTATAGTACTATTTCAGGAATACCTTGGAAACCACAAGATAAGCGTTTTCTGGCCTCATCAAAAAGGTTAGGGTGAAGAACCCTTGTGTGAAAAGTTTTGAGTGATAGAATATGTTTAAATTGTTACAAATGTTTATAAAAGTGCTTCTAGGCATAAAGATGATGACTGAAATCATACACAGGAACATTTGAAGACAGCTCTCTTATTGTTTAAGAACTCTTTTCCTGCAAGATTTTTTTCTACTTTCATCTCATTTTCCAGAGACATTTTGAAAGAGGACTGTTTCTTTTCTTCCTTGTTTTATGAAAGTGCCTTTGTACACTAGCAAAGTGCTTTAATAACACGCACTTTGTAAAAGTCAAAAGTGCTCTATTACCCATAAGTATAGAAGTAAATAGCACTTGTTTTAATTGAAAACATAAAACTTTTGTAGCTCTAAACACATCAAAGACACATCCATTTGTGCGTCTGTTCCAAAAGGTGAATTCCAGTGCTTTTAGATAGACTGCAAAAGAATCAAGCTTATTAGAGCCAAGAGAAATTTTCAAATTGAAATGCCTTTCAACCTTCAAGTGCTTAAAATATGGAAATGGTTAATGCACTTAGCATGTGAAGCCACTTTGAAATAGTGAGTGGTTTAACCAATTATCCCCATCAGCTGAGAAGTGCCAACTGACCACAGACAGTCTTAGGTCARTCTGACTTCAAGGTAACACATAGTGGTTTACATTTTAGTGAAACAGTTTAATCTGTAGGTTAAGTAGCAAAGGGAGATTTAAGCTATTGTGTTTTACTTTGCAGGACCATGCACTCAGCCTGTTGCTGTGGCTTGATTGAAGGACAATATGATTTTGAACCACTGTAACTTGACAGTTCTTCAGGTGTACTTAAACTTTATATACAGAGAAAAGTGTAGTGATTTGCTTAGTGTCAGTGTAACAAAACTATTTCTAAACTCATTTGTCTTTCAGCCTTCAAGACAAAACTTAAATGGCTTAAGGAGTGTCCTATATTTCATTGGTCAGTTATTAACTTAACCTGAAAGAAGATGATGTCTCACAGTAGGGGTAAAAATGTGACCAGAGTGATTTCTGAGACAAATTGAGTTACATTAATAAAGCTTTTGAGACCACATGAGGGCTACTGGCTCTGGTAGAGATTGTGGGAAAAGGATGAACACAATCACACAACCATACCTTAACATGTTACCATCTGTCAGCCAAGCTCTAGTAACTGACTGTGATTAGATTTCATTTTGATTAAAAAGCTAACAGAAAGAGGACAAATAAAATAAAAAATCAATCATACCCCCAACCATCAAAATACTAGTAGAATTTTAAATATCTGTCTAGGACTTGATCTCCTGTTTTCTACAGGTTTCTTGTCCCTCAAAGGGTGAGTCTTTTTCAGAAGCAGCCTGTCCACTATTATTTATTTGTATTATAATTTGCCTAGAGGCTTGTGTGAGGACTCCAGCCATGTGGTACCAGCATATACAAGTTATTGTCTTTGACTGACAAGGGTAGCAATAATGCTTGAAGCCTTCACAGAGTAACACGTTGTACACAAGCACCTGATGTAACTTCCACAGTAGTAGGGCTGTACTAGGGCCTTAACGGTGTATGATGCTTCCATCTGGACAAAAACTCCTCCACGTAAACTTGAAATCAATAGTATGTCAATGTCCCTGACAGAGAAGGGATGCTGCAACTACAGGCAGAGCTGATACCAGAATTGAAGTCTCCTGATTCTCAAAGGTACTACTACTAAAAATAGTTCCTTGTCCTCTATACCATCAGTAGTTAGAAAGCAAAATCTTCTCTAACTCTTTAAAGTCAAGCTTAATAGGAAATACAAATTTCTTGTTCAACAGAATGACTAGCTCTGTAAATTTCTTAACCTCCTGCTGCTGCACTTTGCAGTGTGGGCAGGAGTAGGTATTATGTGAAAATGTCTTACTTGTTTTTCAGATCTAAAAGTAGAAATGCATCTGTGCAGAGTACAGACACTTTGGACAAAATTCTGATGCCCCAGAGTCAGTAGTCTAATTTTTCTTTACTTCAAGCAGCCATGTGTTTATTCAGGGTGTTGCACACAGCACCTAGAGTGTTCAACTGGCACCAATCTTTATGATAAGTTGCACAAGGTCTTGCTAAAAAACTAAATCACATTTAGGACCTCTACTTTAAACTAATTTCAAAAGCATATTGAGTCCCCAGGAACGCCTTCTGAAATGAGTAGTGAAGGACCAAGGGTTTTCCACTTTCACATAGAAGCCACAATAAGATATCTGCATTTTGTCTTCAGAGCTTAACTTCTGATGGTCTGCTTGATAAACTATATTATTAATTTATTATCAATTACCCTACATAAGGATTCAAAGAGCATAAGATATACCATGTGGCATATCCCATACAGTAGGCAGTTGGGGAAAAGATAAAAAAAATAGTGTATACTTTTTTGTATGTATCCTTTCAATTTCATTTTCTTGCATTGTGTTACACCAAATGTGAGTCATTTATTTAGAAGAATATTTAATGAGTTTAGGCCAACTTGCAGCTAAAAGGCAGTCTGAGTTGCACTGTGGTGTTCTAGCATTGCTGAAGATTTGTGGCATGGCATCGTATCTGAAAGAAATAGTCACAATGGAATAATTGATGACTTGATACACGTAAAGAAAACACGTGTGGAAGGATGAAGTGGTCATAGCCAGTTTGGTAAAGGTACGGTGTGTCAAAAGTCTGCAATTACCTTACAATTTATCCTAACTCATACATACTCTAGTAATCCAAGMTAATTTATTAGCAACTCTGGTTGGTAATTAACATTGCTAATCTGTAAGTTAAGTCTTCACAACGTAAGCAAAACAAAGAGTTTCAGAAATACGCTGCCAAATAGCTGCAAATGTTTACTTTCCCTTCTCACCTCCCCTGCTATTCTCTTTCTGCCTCACATTTCGTTCTTTTATTTACCCAGTCCATTGTCATACCCTTGTCTTGAGGACTCCTTTCTGCAGAGCAAGAAYTATTGTTTCTCATGACTCAATATGCAAAGCTGTGGGCTCAGGAATGCAGGTACCAAATCCTTGTATGTCATCAGCATGGCTGACTTGGGGCTGGCATTTTGTTGGTAGCAAAGGTGGAATAAAACACACTAGCTTCATCCTAGCATGGTTTAAAGGTCAGAGTATACTAAAATCCTGTGAAGCTAATTGGGATATTTTAATAGTTGACTACCCCAAGCGGCCCATTTTCCATCTCCTGTGCTTGGAGGCTCTTAGAAGTATAATATGAACTTACACCTTAATCATACCAGTGGTAGGTCTGGCACCTTCATATGTAGTTAGACAATGTATAGCAGCTTATCTAGAAGTTTGCAACTACAAAAAGAGAGTAATCCCATTTCCCCTGTGCTTTGTTTTGGCTGGGATGTTTCTCTGGTAGCATGGCTAGCCAAATTTGATTTACTAATTCAGTGGAAAAGTGACTGAGGTACCCTTGATCCATTGTGTTTTCTCCTGGATTAATGAGCTGGGTGAGCCTAGATTGCAGTTACATGAGTATCAGAGCCAGTAGCAGAGTGAAGGACTGAACAGCCAGGGAAAGGTACTGGAGGCATTAGAGGTACTGGAGGCATTAGAAGTGAGCCCTCTTTGGAAGCTGTAAGCTCTGAGAGGCTGTCAACTGTATTGCCTTACCATACACTTAAACCCTTAAACCCACAGTTATGGGCTGTTTGACTGCTGGTGATACACTTTTTTTTTTTTTTGTAGTGGTGTGGTGGGTGCAACACAAAAGAGAAAGCAAGCAAAAAGGTGGTGAGAATCAGCTCTTGAGCAATCAAGATCTTAAGCTGCTGCAATTCTTTCTGTTGAGGGTCTGCCCAAAACCTCTGCAACAGAGAGCTGTGCTAATGATCTTGACTTCATATTTGCAGTAGACTGGGAATATGCACTCCAAAATTACCATTCCGTCAGTGTGTGGTGCCTTATTAAGCCTTCTTGCTCAGTCCTATTTCTGGGAATAACAAGACAGGTATTTCTGAGTAGACAGTCAGGACAAGCCTGTGAAAGCAAAGCTTTTTCGCTCTGATTGTAAAATGAGCACCTCAGAGCATTCAGGTGGTTACAGTCTCCAAGATCCAGACAAAACATTTTCAGACTGCGTCTCTCCAAGAGAGAGGAAACCCAAAGCTCCTAAAGCAAAGCTACATTGCATAGCACCTGTCAGGGGGCAGCCAGAGCAGCAGCTCCTTAACAGACTGGAAGGGGAATTTGCTGGCCAGAAACTGGTCCCATCATCCCTGGGAAGGATGAGCAAGGCAGGCTTAGGGAAGGTGGGAAGCTGGGTTTGACCCAGATTGTCTGGCAGGTTCATGACAATAAGAGATTTGAGGCTATGCTAGGACATTAGTCAGGTCAGTGCCAGGGTAGGACTGTGGGGAGTTGCAGGTCTACACTCCTGAGACAGGGACTGATGGCCCTGGGCTGGGCTAAAATGGGCTTCTTGAGATGTAGGCAGGGGTAGGGACAGTAAGGTCTGTTGGTGCCCTTGGGGCCTTAACTATACTGGTCTTTGCACAAGTTCACATCCTTGAGAAAACACACCCCAAATCAAACTGATAAACCCTGAAAATGTTGCCAGAATTTTTCCCCCTTGAAGGTAGAAAGCCCAGTGAAGCCTGAGCCCCACCTGCCATCTTGCCAACCCTATCAATCCCCAAGATGGTCCATCCTTGCTCCATCTATGCCTCCTGAGACAACTACTGGTTTTCAAAACTCTCTGTTACCCAGAAATTGCAGCAAAGTGACTTTAAAATTGGTTCTTCAGTTTTCTATGTACACACATACATGTTACCTACTGAGGCAAATGCTAATTGCTAGATATCAGAGAAATTGTCAGCAATGTGGAGCTTAATTTTCTAATATATAGACATCTTTGTTGGTTGCATATATTAGAGATGGCATGCTTTAAATGTCAGCACCATTTTAACATCTATAGAAGTCTGCAGAATTAATGATGAGAGAGATTCTTGCTATAAATGTATTGGAAATGGCAGCGTTCAGTTACCTGTAAATGTTAAAACATTGTCTACTGAGAGCTGACAAAGACAATCAGTAGATGCATGCTTTAGTTTGTCAGACGTTCAGCCCCTGAAGACCTGTTCCAGCTCAGTTTGTGTTCATCTGAATGTTATTCATGGTGCCAAGAGGAGCCATCTGGCCCAAAATTATAGTGACCTCTGCTCTTGGGAGGAGAGGGTTGAAACTGTAAATGCCTGAGGATGATCTGAGGGGGCTGCAGTCACTGGTGCTCTGGGTGGTGGTTAGTGGGGGAGTGCTGCAGAGGTGTGCCCTGTACTGGCCTGTTCAGAGAGGTGGCAAGGAAGCTGTTGTAAAGGCGTTTGAAGAAGGATAAGAGGACAATCTGCCCTTCTGGAACGCAAAGGGAAAGCAGGTATATGGGCTTTTCTCCATGGGTGCCCTGCCAAAATGCAAACACAAGGAGTATTAATGCTTCTGTACAACGTTCCAAGTGGCTGTTTGGACGGAAAATGTCAGTGTTCCTAGAGCTAAGTAATTTATGTACTTTCATGTAAATAGCTCTATTATTTTAGATTGTATTGGGTAGTGGGGATTAAGCATCAGTCTGTATTGTTAAATACCAGTGCAGATTTCTTTGAGTAATTTCCGGTAGTTACAGACTGTCTTGACTGGATAATTTATGTTTGAATTTCATCCATTTCATAACATAACTTGTGGTTTGTCACTGAACTGGACTCTTCCACCACATCAGAAAGGAAACCAGACCCCTCCTGAATTCAAAGTCAGAGTATSCAGCTGGCTTCTTTTACATCCCAGAGAAAGGTTTCTGCTAGTTATCTTATTTGTGCTTTATGTAACATCCCTCAAAGTAGCTAGTGAAGATAATGCACCTGCCACTGAAGACTTAGTGTAAGTGATTGAGTTTTAGACTTGGACAATAAAGATGGCACTGCAGCAAAAATCCCCAAATCTCTTTAGAAAGCAAATACAGGTCACTAAACAAAATTCACTAATGTGTTCCAACACACATGCAAAGAAATATTTTTTCCTAGTTTCATTCAAGTCCCACTCWTTATTTCCTACCATTGAAACTACTTATAGTCTATTCTCACAGAACAGAAGTTTTATTAATTTAAAACTCTTCTGAATCTAGGTGGGTGTACAAATATCCTATCCCCCCTCCTCTTCCAACATCCCACACACCCCCAACAACAAATCTCTGTGATTTTTCTTCCAAGAGGATGTGTAAGAAAACACTTTGAAAAAAGTTGTTAGACTTTTATATGGTTATTTTATGTGTGCATTTCACTTTGCTGCAGGCAATGGCAGAAGAAAAAAATTGATCCATATTTGTGTGGAATGAAAAGATGAAAAGAAAAAAAACCTCCTCCAAAATAATTATCTGTGTGGTATAAGGAATAAAATCATCAAAAATAGTTGACTTTTTCCCCTGCTGCTGCTGCTGCTGCTACTGCTGAGCCCTTAAAGTACCCAAACGCATTAAGAAAAATTGTTAGGAAGGTTTATTTTGGGGAACAGGCTGCTTGTTCTGGAGACTAGTAAACGCTAGTCTTCTTCTGAAGCCTGAAACCTCCCCCGTTCTAAGTTAGCGGTGAGTGCTTTAAAATGCAACTGAAGCCAAAAATAACACAGCAAGGCATTTCTTTAGACAAAGATTAAATGGGTCAACCATTCATTCAGCAATGGCTTCAAATATGTCTAAAATAGCCACAGCTGAAAAGTTTTATGCATCTATATCCATATCTATGGCATGTTTGTATGTGAACATATAAAAATACAGAGATACATATATTCACATGCATATGCTCATTTGCATTTGTGTGAATATGTATTCACATGAACACACATTGGAAATGTGGTTAATTTTGCATCTTTTCCAAAAGGCTGACAAAGGATCTAGAAGATGCAGAAAGGAAATATACTTGCAAATTGTTTGCTGGGAATATACCTGAAAAATCGTTTATTTAAAATGTGAGGACTTCTGGATGACTTAAACATACAACCTTACCATGACAGTGCATTAACAGTGGGTAACTCCAGTAGGAAAGATTAATATAACTTATAAAAAGCCTGGTGTAGAATGTTTGTTGTGCTGCCAACAATGGTGTATAGGAGGTGATTTTCTGGTGCCTGGCAATGATTTTTGTACAACATACTGTGTAATCATTGTCTGCAATGCACTTTTTTCTACCATAAAACCTGTAGAAGGAATAATACGGCCCTCATTTTTCCTCTAGCTTCTAAGAAGAACTCTAAAATATATACTTCATACCAGTAGTCCATAAACTCCAGTTGTGCTATGGCCCTGCGCAACCTGAGGCTACCAAGATCAATAAAACCATTGAACCCACAAATATTTCTACAGCCAGAGTTCTGTGAAAATTTAGAGAAGCATATATATCTATATGTAGGAAAAATAGACAAAGAGGCGGTTGTTGGTAAGACGAGCAAAGTTTGCTGGATTTAGACTGCAAGACAGTGAACTGCAGAAATGTGATGTTCATGTTTTGATGCCAGAGCAGTACAAATTCAAGAGATGCGAGACATTCAGGAAATGGATTTAAGGGGGATGGATGACTGGCTCTGCCAATTGCTAATAAGACGTAAAATGTTTCCTGCCAAGGTCACTGATTTTACTCCATTTCATTATCAATTATTAAATATCTCTTCCTCTTATTATTAGTTTACAAGTTGTTTTCACATGAGGGACGCCATTTGGTGTCCTATGTGAGGTGAATTGTTGATGATGAATCAGGCTCAAAGCAGAGTGATATCTGTAACAGGAAAATTGCTCTTACATTGGTAGTAGCTTGCACTCTGTCCTGACTCTGTCAGGAGTCTCAAGAGGAAGGACAAGGTCTATGTAGGGGTACAGAGCTTGATTATTTTCTTTTCTCTCTTGTTGTATGTGCTATACTGCATCAATGAGAAGGATGGGTCTAGATTTTTCCACCAGACTGATACTTCTCATAGGCAATCTCCTCCAAGCATAGTAGCAGGGAGTGTACTAGGTGGTCTGCAGCTGGCTCTCTCCTCAGACATGCTTATGCCTAGGACCACCTTACCTTATGAAATACAAATAATTAATTTTAATTTTTCTTCTTCACCACAATGGCAGTTTAAATTAGAATTTTAGAGATTGAGAGGCAAAGAAGGGATCTGATCATGTCATAATGTTAAAAAAAACAGTAAAGAAAAAGCCTAAACTGCTTCAATACTGATGTGAAAAAAAAGAGCACATTTCAATTCCTTTTTTCCTCACAGAAATCCTTATTTAGGGGAAAGTCTCTGAGGTTCATTAACAAAAATACAGATCTTTCTGGAGATTCAGTCATCAAACAAATAGTTCTCCTTCCAGACAGATACAGTATATTCTTCATGTTGCCAAAGGAGGAAAAAAAAGGATTATATATTAGAGATGATGTGAGCAAGCAGAAAATTCAAAGCACAATCATAAAGTGGTGTGAATCTCTCTAAAGGACCTGATGAAACTCTGAGGCAGTGAAAAGTTATCTTCTTTTTGTGGATGTGGTTGGGGTGGGGTTTTGGATCCATCTGTGCTCATGCATGGTCTGTGCACATCCTTTTCCTTATTCTGTACTGTTTGCACCTGTGCCATTGGAGCAGCTTGTGCAATTGCCTTTTAATCAGTTTCAGTCAAAGATAAGTGAATTGGCTTAAAAAATTTGAAAACTAAGTGTTTTTTGAGGTTGTCCCAACTAAAATGAGATAGCAAATTATAGGAGGAGAGTATCTGCTGGAAGATATGAAGAGACAGTTTTCAGCCCTTGGGGGTAGGAGTGAAAAGGGTCATAGCACACAGTCCTACTGTTTACAGGGTACATTTGCCTATGCCAAGAGAAAATTGTGGATCATCATCTTGTGAAATTTGTTGCCTAGTGGATCTGGACATGAGGATTTTGGGGAAGACTGTAAATTGCACCTGACAGTTATATCGATAGTTTTTGACTCTGTTCAGGTTGTGCTGTAAATGTCAAAGGCAAAGAAAAGTAATGGCTGAAACACTGAAAAGCCTGAAGGAAAATCACTAGGACTGACCAAGCAAAGGGCAAAAAAATACATGTTGATTATCTGGACTAATACTTAAAAATTGCTTTATGTAAGAAAAGGTCTTCAGGATTATATTTTAGCCCAATTAGGCTATATTCCTTGCTAAACCCTCTATTTAATCAGATTTTCCATTTTGGAGACTGGTAGGTCACCTCTGCAGCACTTTCCAGCTCCTCAGCGACTGTGGCTGACCAATGAGTTTGCTTCCTAAGTCACATCTCTCATAGCGACATACTGAAGTGTCCTTACACCTCAAAAACCAGGCATCACGGGCTCCAGGTATGTGCATTGCAGGGGTTACCATCCAACCACAGGGTTTATCACCAGACAGCTCCTGAAGACTCACTCCCAGTGCAGAGATGGCTTTAAGCCCGATGTGGTTTAGTCTTGCAGAACTTCTGGCTTGCACAGTGCTTGGTGGTAGGACATCTTTTCCTCTTTGAGTGGGGTGTTTTCAGATAGAAATAAGCCTCACTGCCAAGCATGATCAACCTTCATTCCAAGAAACCGAACTGGGCATAGACTTTTCTGGACTCCTCTAACCCATTTTACTGCACAGGTGCTGCAGTGAGCCTCAGAGCTGCTTTGAAAGCAGATGAACACTTGAAAAAGAGGAAAGCATTGAAGAAAAAAGTCCAAATCCTATACAGTTCTGGAATCAACTCTCCAGCAGGTAAGCAACAAAGCTACTTAAGGTAAATCTATGCTCTTGTACACTTGCACCCAGTGCAAATAGGCTGCTTCCAGTGTGCAAAATCTTGATGATAGTAGCAAACACAAACAGCCTTAAACCTGCCACAGATTTTGTTAGATTAATGAGCGAAAACTTGTGTTTATTTCTCTCCTGTGTTCAAAAGTAGCCTATTATTCTGAGTTAAACCTTGAACCACAAGAATAGACTTTCTAATAGAATACCTCATAGCCAGTTTCGACAGGGATGCTATTTTCCTCTCTCCCTTCCTTTTAATCACTTTCCCAATGCAATAAGAATGGAATCTTTTTTTCAGCTAGAGATTTTTTTCATCCTAAATTATAATAATATATCTGCTGTATTGGAAATTGAAATGACAGATAGCTTTCTATTAAAGACAGTACCTCTCCAGAGTGAGGAACAGTTTTACAGGAAGTCAAGGCCTATGTATACCTGTTGGGTTGCGAAAAGATTTGTAAACATTTATTGTAATTTAAACCCACCCCTGCAAAGTTAACTTCTCTGAAAAAGTTAGGAGTGAGCTCTGTGAAAGGAAAGATGCGAGACCAACACTGGGCCTTTCTGGTATGCCTGTTCTGAGATGTCAGTAGCTGGTCTTGTGAATCACATGAAAATTAAAAAGAACTCCAAGCACCAGGAGCACCAAATGAAATCTGGTTTCCTAGGATGTGCGTCTCCTGGTGGCTTGTGAGCTCAGTGTGATATTTCTTCCTATAGCTGGATTTTTTAGAAGGAGTTTCTTTCTCTTTGTCCAAGTTGATTCTCTCTGGTGTTGAGTAAAGTTTACTAATGTACAAGTAATGTACAAGTTTGTAATGTACAAGTTTGTAATGTACATAATTTTATTTGCCCAGCTAGAGTTACTGATATTTTGAGGCTACCTTCATTGATACATTTAGTGACATGTGTAAGTCTTCACAGGATTGGACCTACCCTTGGCATTTCTGAATCAATACTCATATTTATCTCTTTTTCTAGCTCATTCATCAGTAAATCTTGATGTGCCCTTTATTATTTTTGAAACACAAACAACTCAGAAGGGACCATGTCTCAACAGGAAAGGTATGTGCGTGTTCCTTCTGAAGTTAGTACAGCTGTTTCTGGCTCAGCAGTTGACTGCCAAAAACACTGCTGAAGATAATCTGGAGGGGAATTTACAAGTACTTACTGCAGCCTTTTTCTTACCTGGGAGTCTGATCTACCTCTTTCTTCTCTAGGCTATTTGCATTAAACCTGTAGTTATCTCTCTCTCTTATGTCAGATTAGTTTGAAACTGACCAATCTTTTAAAACTTTGAGGGTAGAATTGTATCAAATCTAAGTATGTAAAGAAAGAAGCATGCAATGAGTTGTTTCTTTATGATACCAAGCTAACGTGGCTATGTAAACATTTAAATACATATGGGTTGCTTACCTGAGACATGATTGAACTAATCTGGAGATACTGGCTTTGCATATATGCACATTCATTTTTACATATTAAAGAATTACATATAATTAAAATAGACAAAATCAGTCTGTGCACAATGAAACAATAAATAACTGTGCCATGTGAGTCTTTGAAAATGGACATTACCTTCCTGCCCTCTAAAAATCACAAATGATTGCATACCAAAGGATATTTAAATTAGCTTTAAGGAAATTATTCCTATTACTCCAGTAAAATAATCATAGGCTCAACATTTTTCTTTTCAAAAATGCTAACTTGTTTAGAACAGTCAGGATTCAATTTTAGTGTGACATTCAAGCCATTTCCAGACATAAACGTAACTTATCATATTCTCATCCTTAGCTGAAGTCTGGGGCCACATGACTTGCTTTTGATATCACACCTTTAGCCACAGCAGAGGAAAGTACGTTGTAAATAATACAGACTTCTCAGAAGCTTGATGTACAGTGAGTGTATGCTCAGCTGATACCAAGCGATTGATAGGCTTTTACTGCCATGTATGGCTGTTCCAACACATCTTAGGAAGAGATATGGTCTGTCAGTTCTGTCTTGTTTTCTTTCCTTTTTTTATTTTTTTAACAAGTGACTTTGAGTTTTTTCTTTTTCAGATGTGGTCTTTATTACATATTGCCTGTTGAATAATTTCTTTGAAGGTATCATGATCTGTAAAGTGCATATGCCAATGTGGATTTTGGATCCCTGCTTTTTGTGTTCCTCACTCTGGATGTACAGACCGCCTGGTGGGTTTTGATCTCCAGATGAGCTGGTAAGTCTTAGAGTCAGGTTGCTGATGCACATGCTTGGGATTTGGTATGTGGTATTTGGTAAAGCGACATGTGGGATTTGGTAAAGCCAGACACAAAATGGTGCTGCTTTAAGTTCTCTTTCTTAGTGGTCAGTATGGGAATTTGTTAGGATACCTTCAGAAGGAAGGACCGTAAATGCAGTGAAACAATAGAGAGTATTTTTAAAATAGTTAATGGTTCATGCTCTTGCATTTATCCTCAGTGTTTCCCTCAACATTCCTCTCAATGTTTGCCTCAATGTGCCCCTCCAGATTATCTTCAGCAGTGTTTTTGGCAGTCAACTGCTGAGCCAGAAACAGCTGTACTAACTTCAGAAGGAACACGCACATACCTTTCCTGTTGAGACATGGTCCCTTCTGAGTTGTTTGTGTTTCAAAAATAATAAAGGGCACATCAAGATTTACTGATGAATGAGCTAGAAAAAGAGATAAATATGAGTATTGATTCAGAAATGCCAAGGGTAGGTCCAATCCTGTGAAGACTTACACATGTCACTAAATGTATCAATGAAGGTAGCCTCAAAATATCAGTAACTCTAGCTGGGCAAATTAATGTATTATGTACGTTATGAACTTGCAAGATCAATCTCTTTAGATTCCATAACTAGTACTGAAAATAGCAGCTGCTGTTCAAGAAATAGCCATTTCTCTTCAGCTGCTTTTAACCTGGATGAATTGAGAGGTAATTTTGGAGAAAGTTTCATGCTCCTCTGTTTAAGAACACATAACTGAGCTGAAAATGTCAAAAGGAAGAGGCAAAATGGTAAAACACAACAGAGTGCCTTCGTTGCAAAAAGAAATTAAAGGATCTTCAGAGTTTTGTCTTTTTTTCATTTCAGTTAATAGTTAAAAGACAAGTTAATATGTTTTAGAGAAAAATATTGACAATTCATGAGGACATGTGGTGTTAAAAATGAGTTGCATTACTTGGAATTGGCTGATGGAGTTGCCAAGCCATTCTCCATGATATTTGAAAAGTCACAGCAGTCAGGTGAACTCTGAGGTGACTGGAAAAGAGGAAACATTGTACCCATCTTAAAAAAGGGTAGGAAGGAGGATCCTTGAAATTACTGACCTGTCAGCCTCACCTCTGTGCTTGGGAAGGTCATGGAACAGATCCTTGTAGAAGCCATGCTAAGGCATGTGGAGGACAGAAAGGTGATTTGGGACAACCAGCACGGCTTCACCAAGGGCAAGTCCTGCCTGACCAACCTAGTGACCTTCTCTGATGGAGTGACTGCATCAGCGGATGAGGGAAGGGCTACAGATGTCATTTATCTGGACTTGTGTAAAGCCTTTGACACTGTCACAACATCCTTCTCTCTAAATTGGAGAGGGATGGGTTTGATGAGTGGACTATTAGACGGATAAGATATCGGTTGGATGGTCGCATCCAGAGGGTAATGATCAATGGCTCAGTCTCAATGAACATCAGTGACAAGTGGTGTCCTTCAGTGGGTATTGGGGCCTGTGTCATTCATTAATGACATAGACAAAGGGATTGAATGCACCCTCTGCAAGTTTGACACCAGCGTGACACATGACACCAAGCTGAGTGGTACAGTTGCCACACCTGAAGGATGGAATGCCACCCAGAGGGACCGGGACAAGCTCAAGAATTTGGCCCATAGTAATCTCATGAGGTTCAATAAGAGCAAGTGCAAGGTGCTGCACCTGGGTTGGGGCAACCCCTGGTAGCAATACAGGCTGGGGGATGAACAGATTGTGAGCAGCCCTGTCGAGAAGGACTTGGGGGTGCTGGTGGATGAGAGGCTGGACATGACCCAGAGATGTGCACTCACAGCCCAGAGAGCCAACCATCAAAAGCAGCGTGGCCAGCACGGTGAGGGAGGTGGTTCTGCTCCTCTGCTCTGCTCTGGTGAGACCCCACGTGGAGTGCTGAGTCCAGCTCTGGGCTCCTCAGCACAGGAAGGACATGGATATGTTGGAGTGAGTCCAGAGGAGGCCACCAAGATGATGAGAAGGCTGGAGCACCTCTCCTATGAGAAAAGACTGAGAGAATTGAGATTGTTCAGCCTCGAGAAGAGAAGGCTTTGGGATGACGTAATTGCTGCCTTCCAGTACAAGAAGAGACCCTACAAGAAAGAGGGAGAGGGACTTTTTACAAGAGCATGTAGTGACAGCACAGGGGGAAATGGCTTCAAACGGAAAGAGAGTATGTTTAGATGAGTTATTAGGAGGAAACTCTTTACTGTGAGGGTGGTGAGGCCCTGGAACAGAGAGCCCAGACATGTTGTGGATGTCCCATCCCTGGAAGTGTTCAAGACCAGGTTGAATAAGGCTCTGAGAAACCTGGTCTAGTGGAAGGTATCCTTCCCATGGCAGGGGGGTTGGAACTAGATGATCTTTAAGGTCTCTTCCAACCCAAACCATTCTATGATGCTATGACTAAAAACTAACCAAAATGACTGAATGTAAGCACAAGTTCTTCAAAGAATTAAAAAAAAAGTGAGAGTACGCAGAGGTTATACACCACTGCCAGGAAATCCATGTTTCTGGGACAATTCTGGCTCCCCAGGATCAATTGCAAACTACCACAAAATTCAGATTTGTGCGGTGTCACCATCTTACTGTCTTCTAAGACGCTCAGTATTCTGGGACCAGTTGAGGAACTATTCTGGGGCCATCAATGACAGAGAACATATAGTTTGAGATCTCTTCCTCTTTATGATACTGATGGATAGATTGGATGGAGCATGGATTTTTGTTCATTGAAAGCCAGGATCTCATTAGCTGAATACCAACATTATGTGATGCCTGAAAAGAATGGAGTGAGTCCATACCTGACAAGCTGTTTGATGCTGTGCTGGTGGGTCTGGTCCGCAATTTTAAGCCACATCACAAAAGCAAAATCTTGTGTTCCTTTGGGACTGGCCCACTCATGTAGTCACTACCAGAGTTTTAGTGTGGATTCTGAAAAGCTTTCAGCAGAGAAGCTCTCCAGCATTTTGTGTTCTGTGAGAAGCTGTCCTTTCCCACAGAAGCTATGAAAAACAGCGAAGATGTTTCTCTAAAGGAACTCTTCTTATCGTGCACCTGTGGACTTGTTATTACACCGAATGTACAAATATTTGGAATATGGCGTTGTAGCACCCTAGCCAATCACCCTGAGAGGTGGATGGCCAAAGGACCAATGACCTTATGACATTCAAGTACACTAAGGTATAAAATAAGTCTTTATATTAATAAATAAATCCACTTTTCACCGACTCTTGGATCGTGCTTATGTCGTGATTTGGCTCTGACCCCGATACAACAGYGATATTTTAGTATCGCCAAAGCCATTTTTTACTGTCCCTGGATTCGTGTATGAGTTTGTGGCCTGACCCAAGACACTGGGTGTGCCTGTGATCACACACACACACCTCCTGGGCTGAGAAGTGCTTTGACATCAAGCAACGATACAAGAAGTTCAGTGGCCAATAAATTGATAGACTCATTATTACTTGAGCTGCTACATGCCATCCCTGCAGCTGCTCTGGTAGATTATACAAGGCTGTTTCTGGCATTTTAGAGAAACCAGGGCAATTGGGATCTGGACTGGAAATCACAGTAATTGCTGGTGAGCTACCTGGAAAGTCTTTTCTCAGTCCTGACCACTGTTGTCTGTCCATAGTGGGGCAAAATGCAACAGGGAAGGACTGTGAGTGAGATAAAAACCAAACCTACAGGTCTGTAGAGCAGATGGAGGGACAAGGAAAAAAACCTTCCAAGTCTTTAGTTATTAAATATTTTCAAGAACTTCACAATCTCATATGGGACTGATTCATATTAAATCTGAATTCTCAGATTAAAAAACAAACCCCAAGAGAACCTTCCCGCTTGATAAGTCTGTTTTGCCTCCTGAGTGCTTGTTTGATTGAAGTTTAAGTCAATAGAAGACAACCTTTGCTTATCAGAGCCCTGCTAGTACTACAAGTTTTTGTAACAGTTATAGATTTAGACTGTGGTCAGTCCTAATGCAGCTACACATGTATTCTACAAATTCTGTGTAGTTCTCTGACCTTAGTGCCAGCTTTCCTCCCATCCCATCTGTCTTAAGGGAAGGACAGGACACAGACAGAGTTTATCAAGAATATTGCAAATAAGTTGGGTTTTTTTGTTTTGGTTTGTGTTTTTTTGTTTGTTTCTTTTGTTCGTTTTTTTTTTGCTGGAAGTACAAAAGAGAGGCATGGAAAGCATTATGCTCCTAAAGCTCTTTCTCCTTTATGTTGCACTTGGGGAGCTCTGAAGTACTGTCATAGTCAATTTCTAGAAATTTGATTTTTAAGCAGTCAGTAAGGGGTGTGAAGTCTTATAGTCAGCATTCAGTAGCTTTAAGGTAGGATCTATTTTGAGATTTCAGTGATCAATGGGAACATAATTGATTCAATTTGCAAAGTCACCATTTCTTGCAACTCGATAGATCCAGGTTATTTGGATCTGTAATGGCTAGGTAGGGTTATGTGCCTATGAGACTGCTGAAATACCAATAGCATGATCAAAAGAGGAAGTTTTGCATTTTTAAATAGGGTAGGGGGAAAAAGCCTGTAACTGATGTCTGCTTGCTCCTTTATCGCAATTGAATGAAAAGATACACGTTCAGCTTTTAGTAGTTGATATGAAAGCACAAAAGGTCCTTCTCCACACCTTTGTATTGTATAAGTAAATGAATTAGGTGTGTTTGAAGTGGCTGTTAGACCACGGTATGGAGACATGATGCCTAGAGGACTTGATGCAGTCTTTGCCTTGTTTATGAAGCCTTTGTCATTGTGTCTACAAGAAAGCGGCCTTTTTTTCTTTTTCTCTTTCTTATGCACCCCATAAAATATAGAAAAATCACATGTAAAAGGGAAATTCCAATCTGGAACAAATTCATTATAAATAAATATTCCAGATGCTCTCTGTTTTTCTATGCAAATAAATACTTTGTTTTAGTTTTTGATTATTTATCACATTATATTGGAAAAGTAAAACAATATTTAACAAAATCAAAGAAAAAAGCCTTTGTAAAAATTTTGTTCCCAAGTCTCCAACACAATATTTTAAGATTGTCAGAACTTTTATTTCTAGGCTGTTTTTTTTCCAAAAACTTTATAATACAACTAATTCATTTCTCAAATGTGCTGATATTTCAAAATCCTGTATTTAGACAGAACTCAATATGACTGAAGTGGCCTGAAAAACAGGAATTTCTGTGACCTAATATCATAATTACAGAAAGAATTGAGCAATGAAGCTCACGAGCTCTGCAAAAACRCAAGAGAAATCATCTGAATGGCTGCCCCAGCCTCATTGACACGCTCCCCTTCCATCACTTACCAGGGCTTTGCTATGGAACTGTGGAAGCACGGGGAGATACACTGGCCCTCATGTCCTTCTGTGCTTTGCTCCATTTGGCCTGGGGGGTAACACACACTCACCTAGGGGGTTCCAGAGTGCTCCTCAGGGAGATCCTCTACTCTGCAATACCTGTAGAGAAAATAAGACATGGCAAATGCATGCACCCACTCTGGGTACAGAAACAGCGTTTGATTTTGCAGATAAAGTTATGCTCTACAGTGCAAATGGATTTTCTCTCTTCCTTTTTTCAAGCATTTAACTATTTTTGTATTGAACTGATATGAAATTACATGACCTTGGATAATGTGAATAATGCATGAGATTTAAGACAAACACATGAAAGGAGCTTATTTTTCATGTCAAACAATTCTTTATTTTTTATGGTACAAATTAAAAGTGACAGATCTGAAGCTGTTAAGAAATACACAAAGTGCAGCTTTACTGACCATACAGATATTGCTCTAGATTAAGTACAGTTTTTGTCATTTTTAAATTTTTTTCTTCATGTTAAGCAACCTGTGCAGATAAATCAGCTTTGGTTTCAAAGTCAGAGTAGTAAGGAGCTTTTAAATATCCAGTTTGTTTTCTTGGTCACAAGTCCACCATATCCACTCCTTTTTTATTTATCCATATTTTTTAACAACACAATACAGTCCATTTTGTACTGCCATCTTTTCCCCCTGCATGCTCCATGCATGGAAAAACAGATCTCTTTGCAGTGCTTCATAAGTGACCCTGGTGACCATTCTGTAGATTATAGCACATAAGACAAAAATAATAATAATAGTAATAATAATAATAATTAATAATAATAATAATAGTAATAATATCACTTTTTAACAATAAATAAACAAATGTGCCCCACATAGTCTCAAGTTGGAAACAAGCAAACCACGTGACAAAAAGCTCATTACAAAATGTTTTCCAAACAGATTTTACAGTCAAACATTGACATGGAAATCAATTTCCTCTCTTATCTTCTTATTTGAATGTTGGTCAATAACTGGGTACAAGTAGAGTGCTGAGGTAAAACATTGATGAACAGTTTTATTTTTGTATTTTTTTTTAAATAGTAACAGTTTAGTATTGCGAGATTGTCAGCAACATTTAGCCATATCTATACAATGTGCATATACCTACATACATTGAGCTTTGGTCCAGCATTGAGAAGACGAGCAAAGGCATTTTACATATTTCTTTTTGGTTATAGCTTGAGTTCTTTGATACGCCTCTACTTGTTCCTTCCTAGCTCCTTTTTGCTTCCTTGTTCTCTCTCTTTTTTTTTTCTTTTTTCTTTTTTTTTCTTTTTTGGCTTTTTTTTCTTTTTTTCGGTAATAATGTAAAGAAATTGGAACCATTTGAATGCATTTGATTTCTTCAAGTGTCCAAAATAGCTTTTTAGTGAAAAACATAAAAAGACAAAATCAGAACAGTAAGTGAACCCTTGGTTCATTATTCAAATAATATTTTTTATATATATATATTTAAAAAAAATCAATTATCAACAAATTGGAAAACCATTAAACCTTCACATATGACTGAAGAGACTTTTGTTTCATTTGCTGGTAGCAATCTATCTTTTAGTCACATGCAAAATTAAAAGGTATTCAAATGTTATCAATACATGAAAATTGTTTACAAATGGGAACCAGAAATGTCGCCAGTAACAAAATAAAACAAAATACTTATGGCCCCCCAAAGATGTATGACTCACACATAATTTATCTTCCTAAGAATCTGTTCAGGCACCATTTATGCCTCATAGCAAAAATTTGTGTATAAAAAAATTAATATGAGAAGCATTACAACACTTTATAAATAATTTACAAAACATAATACAAAATTAGAAAACTGTAAAAAGAATCACTGCACATGAATGGTTTTAAGACTTTGGGATGAACATTATTTTTTTTTCCAAGCTGGCAATTTATATTTATTTTACATTTTCACTGTCCTAGTTATAGCCTTCCAATATGTACTTTGGAACAGAAAAGATCTTATATAACTGCTCCCRGCATATCTTTAAACATTTAGTATCTTTCATACACTGTTTAGTTAACTTTTCTTCTTGGGGGATTTTTCTTCACAGAATTTAGAGCAGTCCCTGGGAGAACTGGAAATTCACTTTTTAGGCAAACAATGGTTGATGGTTTTGTTCCCAGGCTGTTGACCATGGGGATGGAGTGGGGGAGGGTACGGCCTTAAGGATGACTGAACATGTAATTGTGTATGTGGCAATAATGACTGGGCAATTTGGAGTGTACTGGAGACATGGGTAGGATTTCAGGAGTGTCCGCTTCCAAATATGACTTCTTCATCCCTGCTTTCCTATTGGCTTCTGGATGGTGGTCTGATTGTTATGTAAATTGAATGGTGGCCACAACTTTAGGGCTGTTTGGTATAGATAACATAGATATTTCTGTGGATAAAGGTATCTGTGGAGAGAGAGGGTAAAAAGAAAACCCAGAGGGGCAGATGTTGCTCTGAGACTCTCTATATTACATGTGCAGCTTGGGTAAAGCACCTTTTTTGTCCCTCACGATTTGCCTGTGGTTACTGAGGTGTTTTTTCCCCCAGCAGTTATTTATATATCAACAGCTGAAAAAGAGTCAATAACAATTCTCACTCTCTTCCTCATAAAAGCAATACTGAAAGTATCCTTAAACATACCCTGCTGAAGCTTAAAGCCTAAAATGCATTTGCTGGACATGAGCCCATCCTGGAGTATTGGATTCTCACTGCTCTCCAACAGGGATCTTTGAGAGTGCTCATATTTARAAGCAGTTTCTGGCCCTGATGATGGTCTCTGAAATCTTAAAACTCCACCAACTATGCAGTAAATACCCCACTGTACAAGGTAAATCTCATTAATAAAATACTGAGGGCCAGATTCAAAGTCTAGTGAAATCAAGTCTGTTTCTTTCACCAAGTTTTGGATATAACCTTGAGTTCTTGAAAACTCTTTAATAAGGGAGCTATTATTTGAAGACTCCAGCACTGCAGGAACTTCCTTCAACACCCTGGGTAAACCAGCAAAAATCCAGCACAACCATCCTGAAGTCAAGGAATTCAATCAGGAGTTATAGCAGCCAAATTTTACTCTACCCTCTCTACAGTGAGATGAACCAAATATCTGATGTTATGTTTTGGGAAGACCTGATCAAGATGCAGTTCCTACCCTAACATTGGGCTGAATCCCAAAGGCTGGAGCATAACTGAGCAGAAGATGAAAATTGCAGATGGCCTTCACAGATCAGCCCATACCCCATCAAGAACCTGCAATACCTTTCTCTCCCTCTGAGCCTTGGTATACTTGTAGGTCCAATGACCACAGTATTTTAGCAGATGCTTTTCCAATCAAAAAGGAATCCACAGAGATAAACTGCCTTTAAAGGAAAATCAGTTCACCTGAAGCATACTGCAGGCAACCCACCTTATAGTATCAAGGGATATTCCGTGGGTTTCCCTACGTCCCAATTGCTTAGTCTATCTGGTGGCCACAGCAAACACCTGCAGAAGCACATCCTCCTACTGAAGAAGTCAACAGGGCAAGCATCAATAGCAGGATGACATAAAAAAAAGGCAGACGGAACAAAGCACTACCATTGAAACTGTCCATAGTGATGTGACGATCAAAACATCCTCACTTCTCAGCCTGTCCATTTTTTTTCATCAGAACCTCAAGAAATTTCTATGGCTAGCAGACTTTGGAGAGAAATTGCTTCAAATGGAACCATAATATAGATGCAGTACTGTACCAAGTGTGCAGTTTATATTTATACTACAAAATGAGTTTTGGTATCCTCTCCTGGTTCATGGCCAAAGGACAGAGGAATCTCAAGCTACACATTCGACAAAAAGCACGATGTTTAGTGTGGGCTTGACAGTCCATCAGACATAATCCTAATCCTTCTTTGTCCTCTATTGCATCTCAGCATGTCAATGTAAAAGTGTTCAGATTTCACTTTTCTTTTTAAAGGTCTTCAAACAGTACTGGGTTYCAGGGGCTTGGGGAAGAGGTGGAGAAGGAGCTGGAAGGGAGGAAGCAGCAAAAAGAATCAGGAAAAAAAACACAACAGAAAAAGAAATGCAAACGAAGACATACACCCTTAGAAGAGAAATACCAAACCTCACAGATCACAATAAAAMGTAATTATTTTTGGCACCTAAACATTAGGAGATTGCGAAACTGCTGACTAAAAGAAAAGAAAAGGAAGTGACTACTATGGAATGGCTTTGTACACACCCGCAGCGGGTAAAAACAAGGATGGGAGAAATTAATCCTGTTGTTTTCCTCTTTGCAAAATACAAATGTAAAAATTTTTAACACAATTTTACACTCATAAAAGAGTAGACTAACAATCTAGCTTGCAATGCCATGTTTCTGACTTTGGTTAATAGTTTTCATGGTGAATCAGCACTTGATACCTGAAAGGCTACAATCACTCCTCCAGGTGGCAGGCTTGTATTCTCTTTTAAACAGATATAAGTTTTTTTTCCTTTTTTTTGTTTGTTTTGTTTTTCCTTAAAATGTGTTCATATTTTCATAATATACAGAAAAAAWTTAAGCAGTTATTTGGTTTACTTTCAGTCCATTTAAAAAAACTGGCTTTTTCTTTTTTTGTTTTTGGGAACTAATTCTACGACACACACACACACAAAGTGTTGTGTATTTTTTTGTTTTGTTTTTTTTTTTTTTAAATAGGAAAACCCACGGACATTTATAAACTGTTTTGTCCTTCTTGTAGTTTTCTCAGTCTTTTACTTACAAGAGTGATGAATAGGTATTTTCACAGAGTTCAAACAGACACGTTTCGGTTGGTGCAGGGATTTTTTTCTGTGTGGTTTTGTTTTGTTTTGTTTTGTTTTGTTTTGCTTTTAGGAATTTTCTTCCAGAGAGTCTGTTAAAGGCTCCATAGGAACTGCCGTCGCAGGCTCATGTTGTTTCAAACGTTTAATTGTGTTCTTCAGTGCTTGCCTCTTATTGCAGAACCAAACTCTAACTACTTCCCGGTCATAGTTCAGTTTCTCTGCAATCTCTGTCATTTCTTGCCCAGAGGGATGCGTGTTCTTCTCAAAGTGGGCATTCAAGATTTCAAGGGCTTGTGGCGTGAATGAGGTACGCCTCTTGCGCTTTTTGGATGGTTCGCTCCCAATAAACTCGGTAAGGTTCTGCATCCCTGCTCGATGGCGGGCCTCAGCCTCAGCCATCCACCGCTCAAGCACCGGCTTTATCTTCTGGGCACTTTTAGGGGTGATGTCCAGCTTTTCAAACCTGGCAGGATACAAAAGGCCAGGGTTCAGTTTGGCTGTCAGACTGCTAGCTATAGTGTTCTCTTGGGCTTCCTGTGGTAGGAAAAAGTGGCTTCTCAGGATGGTGTGTCTGAGGGAAAATTGAGAAAGAAGAGTCTTACACTGATGCTCTGCCAGGGTGGGACTTCCTGCCTGCCTGACTAATTGACTGGCAGAGGTAATTTACAATGGATTATGAAAACTGTCAGATAGGTATATCTATAAGTATATATATATATATATATATAGCTAGATATTTAAGCTAACACAAAATGAGCACTACAACAAAATTCTAAGTACACTAAATAATACAGTTAAAGAGTCACATTTTCATATTTCTGATGATCTTCAAAACCCTTGAGACTAAGTCTAATTACAGGAAATGATATCAAAGGCAATTTCTTTTTATCATCTCATCTTTGTGATTAATCCTTTTGTTATCCCTCCCATCCCCTGTTATCCAAACACCACAGCTTTAATAATACAAACCAGTGGCAGTTACTAGCCTCTGAATATCAGGTTTCCTTTCCATTTTTCAGCAATTTTCACTGTTTGTAAGTTAATGCTATATCCCTTTTCTGGGTTGGAAAAAATATTCCCATAGCCACAGTGGTGTTCAGCTGAAACAGCTGGACATTTTGCAATTATCTTGACTGTCCSCACAATGTGCAAAGACACACTCATGTTTTCCAGATGAAACCCAGCATAACAGTCTACTAATACACTGTGGCACCAAGCTGAGTTTATTGTGGGATTTCTGCAAACTGTACCAGAGTGATATCATTTCCTGTAAATGAGGTCTTCTATATAGCATTTTGCCATCAAAAGTCTTTTGCCAAACCAGATTTTACAAATATTATAAAACATCTGGAAAAGCAGCCACACAAAGCTTTAATCCTTTCAAAAGCAAGCAGAAGAGCTGAGTTCACATTTCAAGTCTTATAAGTAATTGCTTCTTTCATTTACCGAGTTCATCCTCCTTTGCTACACATTAAAAAAGTCTTAACCCAAGTCCTCTGGTGCCACTCATATGTATTTCCCCACTTTGCTCTGTCCACTCCACACGTTGTGGTATTTAATGTTGCAGAAAGGCAACAATTACGGGATGTTGCTGCTGTGCTCTCCAGCCCAGGCGGTGCTGAAGCACCACCACCACCATCTCTAATCACAGCRTGCTCTGGAGATGAGACCGACTGAATCAATGCCTTTATGCAAAGAAGGTCAGTGACTGGAGCTGGCCATTTTTAGTGTCTCTATTCAGTGTGTGGATGCAGCAGAAAATATTCCAGCAAGAAACAAAGCATTTCTCACAAACAAAAAATAAGAGAAGGAATAATTTCAGATAATAATGCTCCAAAGAATTTGTAACTGATGCCTGGCATCTTAATGTGGTATTGACTGCAAGGGTTAATTCCTTGGTGTCCAATGATATTTCAGGCTGATGGATATTTTTAGAATGTATTGTCTCAAGTTAAAGAAAATGCTGCTATTTGCATGCAGAACAAATCAAGGTGGTATATTGCTCATATGACCTGCACAGGCCACCAGGAGATTCTACTTTTGTCTTCAAGTTGGTTGTTCAACTTTCTTGCCTTACTGCCACTTCCATTAACATGGAGCTCGTACTGAAACTCCTTTGTTACCATTAAAACTTAAATCTACTATTTCTGAGGAACACATGCTGCCACTGAAGCAGCTTGTCTTGGTGCTTAAAAAATGCACAGTCATAGCATGTTATAGCACTCTGAAGTGGTGTCCATCTGGGGTGGGCAAAGGAAATTAAGAAAACTGTAACCTTGCAATTATTTGGGACCCGCTCTTGCACTCAATCTCAAGTTCTGAGCAACTTGCCCCTCCAAGGAGCCCTCTGTAAAAGGTCTCACTATCCCCAGTGTTTTCTCAAGGTGTGAGGTAGATGGAGGAAATGAGCAGACAGCAAACTAGACAAAAGCAAAGGAAACCACAATGTCTCTCTTTAAAGTATAGTATGTTAAACAGCAACTTAAAGCTACAAAAATTTGTCAATTGCTAAAAACTCCACCCGTTTTAGGCATTCTTTACCAATTGACCACAAAGAAGAAAAAAAATACAAGAGCAAAATTAATTCTTAGCAATAGGGAGCAATGGTATTCATATCATTGCCATTGCTTGTTAGTGTTGTTACTGCAGTACATGTTTGGTATAACGACATACAAGTCTTGAAACAAATTTCCCAGCAGTAGTATCCTTGTATAGACTGAATAAAGGTTATTTTCTACAGGGMGGTATCTTATAAGAAAAAACAGTAGGGGAGACCATAGAAGTGAGAGGATCCTATGGAGCTTTTTGTATTTAACAACAATCAATGGGTTTTATGGAAAATCATTGAACAAAATGTGAGCTGCAAGCTCACTACCCCATACTGATGTTATTTATAACCTTAGTCTTTAACTGCGGGAAAAGTACACTTCCGTTCTATGGGGAATACATTAAAAGTATAAAGAGCAGATAAAAAGACAGAGCATTTCATGGATCACCAAGAACAAAACCCACTTAAATGAGCTTAGAGTTGGTTTCTTGGCTTTCACTGATGGAGAAGGACTATAAGGCATTGCCCAAGAGGAAAAAGCTGTTACCTAAGTGTGTTTGTTACCTCATGCATAAACATGGCATTAGTGTAACACACATACACGTATATAAGGTGTTTGCTTCCACTTTAACTCTGTCAAGACTGTATTATCATTTCTTATGATTAGGACAGATTTTTGCTTCTGCTTTGCATACATGGGTTTGTCTGGTTTTTTCAGTAAACATTTGGGTGATAAAAGATGAATAGCTGCTGGTTTGCAAGATAGCAGGAAGGCTATTTTTTTCCCTTCTGTGTTGCCTAGGTAAATCATCATTAACATCCTCTATGTGAAGTGCTAACCACAGTAATTCAGGTTTTGACTTAGCAGGGATGCAGCCATGAAATATTTGTTCAGTAACCCTATCTGTAGAAAATGGCACAGTATGAAGAGGGTCAGCTGGTGCTTATGCAGCATCAGCAGGGTCTCCAACTCATCTACAGAATTAACTGTCAATGCCAGGAACATTGTTTCTCACTTGTTTAAAAAAGGAGGAAAAAATAAAAGACCAAAGTCACTCTAGAGGTACACAATTAGAACGATTTATATGTCAGATAACAACATTATTGGCTAATTTAAATATCAGATTAAATAATACAGTCTAAAGACATGAGACTCAAACACAAGCATGCTCCTCACAATAAGCTGAATCATTATTAAGAACAAAGAGAGGAGAGTTTATGATGTAACTTGTTACCTGCAGATGGCAGACTGGCTATAGGCTGGGCCTTCAGTGGCGCTTAGGGCTTGGCCAACTTGAGTCTGTGTCAGGCCAAGGGACAGGCGCCGGATTTTAAAAGCTTTGGCAAATTCTCGGATTTCCTCCAGATTTACCCCATCCACCTCTCCAGTGGCTGTTTGAGGATCTGTTGAGATATTTTTTTTAATCATGTCAGTTCTTAGCATCACATATCAGTGGGATAGACTTACACCTGGTTTCACTGTCAAGACTTTTGAAGTTCAATTTGTTTAATACTGACCCCTTTCTTTTCTTCTCTAAACAGAAACAGGCTTGCCTTGTCAGGTGTGTTATGAAGCATGTTCAGATTGCTAAGATGCTGACTGGGCTATAGTTGTTTGCAGGTGTTGGTGAAGATTTTCAAAGACATACGCTGTTGCTGAACTCCTGAAAATGGCCAGCTCAYCTCAGAGTGAGGGCGTGCCTGGGCTCCTCACTGCCATTTATGCCTTGCAAAATCTTCCCTGGGTTGAGGAGTCATGTTCCCTGTTTTCCCTTCTTATCACACAGCAAAAGAAGGCTGGTGTTAATATATTTATTTCCAGTCTGTGGGGAGGGCTATATATATGTATGAGCTGCTTGGATTTTTAACTTGAAATCAAGACTTTCTGCTTTATCTAAAATTAATGCCAAATAAGGAGATTCACAACCATTCCTTCCCTTTTCCACAATACCCAACCCAAACTGCCAGCAGAATGCCCAAAATAACCCAGCAAATGAACAAGCCCCCCAAAAATGCTGCCTTTAAAACCTCCCTTATTTAAAAATCATCTTTTAAAATATGCCCTTCTGAGAAGCAGCCTTTCAAACTTTTCGTTCTGCCTCCCATCAGGTCGATAATCAAGGAGCAGCAACACTGGTTTTGGATGGTAATGTTGCACAGCTTTTTTACTTTTACATTAGCCCCTCAGAAGATAATGCTTATGATGCTGTGAGAATAAATCTGTCCTTCCTCCCTATAGCAGTTTACTGACACAGAAGCCTTTGTCCCTGAAAGGGCACATAATAAAGCATGTCTACCACAGGAAAGCTCCTTTGGAGCTGGATAACTCGGTCAATTTAGGACTTATCAAGGGAAATGACACAACAGCTGGAGAATGGAACTTCTCCCCCCCTCCCAAGCTACTGATCCCTGACTAAATGAAAGTGTTTGTCAAGTCAGAGACAGCATGGGACTGGGATGGTAGAAGATTTCAAAGTGTTGTGCAATCCTGCATGTAGTGAAGCCATTCTCCCAGTGAGACATCTCTATTGTTCTTCACCTCATTCCTCAGACTTTGAGGTGAAAAGTTTGCAGCACAGTAACCCCTCAATTTCTGTAAATGCAAGCAGTTGTCCAAGGACAGTGCTAGTCTACATTACCATTCTGAACCCTATATGAGAATGGCTCCTGCTAGTAGAGCTATAGTGAGGGGTTATCAGCCCTCAGTAACAAAGCTTTTTTTTCAGGGGTTTATAAGCCTACTGTAAAATTTCCTTATGATGGAAATATCCTATCAAAAAATCTTTTTGTCCAATAATAGACAGTGGGAAAAGGGTTTTCTCATACATAAATTTAGCCTATATCTATTCGTTGCTTGAGTGTGAGAAGCACATATGGCAATAATATTTTTAAAATTCTTGTGTATGCAACCAGGGACCACATGAACTGTACATACAGGTAAACATGCACATAGGCTGAACATAGTTTTGACAATGCTCTGCACTCAGAATCATCTCTCCCATTCTCACAGCTGTACTTGTGGTCACCTGTACACCCCTGCAGTCATTCAGTATAAAGGTAGGGTGCATATTGTTTGCTTTTAACTAGTCAGTGCTATGACAGTGGCCACTCAGGTTTATAAAGTAACTGCCTTTAGAAGGGTGACATTCTCCTTCTTGCCCCATACAGTCTATCTAGCATTCCAGTTCTGAATTTCAGAGACACAGAATGGAGCTGCCCTTTGTGTCTCTGTACAAAATATCATAAATGATTCTGGCCTCAAAAACTCCCTTGAGTAAAGCACACTAAAATGGTGACCTTCCTCACCACTTTCCTTCTGTCACTTTAAGGCCTCTGACTAAGGCAGTTACCAATGTAACAAAGGACAGTTCAGGTGTTCCCAGAGAACTTGCAAAGTAGAAAACTCTATGGCATCTGGCACCTGTAATCTACCTCAACTCCTGTTAGGAATAAAAAGGGAAGTGAGAAAACTAAAAGGTTTGCTTGCATATGATTACAGAGAAATTCTGCCAAGTTCTGCTGCATCCAGAACGATACAGCATTGTTGCAACAGTGAGTGTCATGGAAAGACCTTTCCTGCCTGGGGGGCTTGGATGAGGGAAATATTAGGCTGAGCTCTCCTTGAGATGAGAAAAAAAACTATGATGCCCTTCAGTAATATGGGAGTAGAATGTAATAAATGGTGGAATATCTGCTGAGAAAAAGGCTTTATTCTTACATTCTTGCCAGCATCTCTGGCAGTAGGAAAGTACTAACAGAGATGGACTGAAATACTGAAGCCTTTTGTCTTGAACTCTAGGGAAAACAGCATTTGTATTAAATTGGAACTACTTCTACTTTGGGTGTGATTCAAAGCCCTTTGAAATCCACAGATCTTGTCTTCTGTCACCTCCCTAAAACACAAATAGTGCTATGAGAGCACTCTATTGACATAATCATATAACAGCATTGGTCTGTTTTAGTCTATTTCATTAAAATGCCATCAATACATAGTCTTGGACTCTGTGGTCTAATATATGCACATACATAAATATATTCAAAGAGATTATGGACTTTGTTTTATCAAGTTCTGAGCTCTCAGAACAGTTGAGCATATAGTGCACTCCACATTTTAGGAAGAGTAGCTTATTGAAGGGGGTAAATAAGCCGGTGCTTTTTAAATTAAGTGGATATCTCAGGGAAGGCAGGCCAGTGCCAGCAGGAAAATAGAGAATACCAATCCCAGTGAGTGGTTGGGATCTACAGTAACATCATTTCAAGACTCCAAGTTTACATTATTTCATGAGAAAACAATGGCTGTTGTGTCTAGGAAACTACTGGTGCTGGAGAAAGGTAAGAGATCTGTCTGGGACCATTTCAGAGGATATGGGTACACATAACAAAAAGGAAGACAGCTAAAATCCCACCAGTTGTCCTGGTGGATGGTGAAGGTAGATGAGCAGAGTGGAAGAAATAAAATCCACAGGCTCTCCTGCATTGAAATCTGTTTTTTCCTACTGAAGGGAATACTTCTCCCACTTTTAAATTCTTCTGAAAATCCTGTGTGAGTTTGTTGTTGAGCGAAAATATGCTATGATTTTAATAGTTAGGGGAAAGAGCTGCTACAGAGAAATCAGTGCACCCTGAAGGAGAAACCAAATTTCTGTTGCACTGAGTTCTGCCACAGGAGGGATTACAGAGGGATGATTCCCCCCAGTCAGACAGGAGGAGAAATAACTGGCAGACGAGGTCCAATGGAAAGTAAATTGGATAAGAAAGGCACAACAAAACATTGATAATGGAAAAGGGAGTGGAGCTCAGGGGAAAAAAAAGAAGAATAATTTGTTTATGGGAGGCATTTTAATTTTATAGTAACAGATGACAGTAAAATGAATTTGGAAGGAAGAAAGGAACTTCATGGAGATACAAGTCTCAGAGCACAAGGGGAAACCAGTGATTTCCACAAAGACAACATATGGTGGAAAAGTTAAAGAAATGAGCAGAGGGATGCATTTCAGAAGAGGAAAATGAAATGGAAAAAGGGAGGAATAATGATGTAGAATTGAATGAAGAGAAGACAAAGAAGACAAAAGAGAACAGAAATAGGATTAGACAATACAGAGAAATCAAACAGAAGGCACAGGAAGCATAGAGATGAATCTTGCAGTCCTTATTTAGAAAGAACTTCCTTTTGAATGTCCTTTGTTTGAAAATAACCGTAATGTTTTGTGTCTGAGATAACTAGCACTTGTTGCTGGTTAGGGACAAAGGGGTGATGATGAGATAACAGGGAAAAGCTATAAGGAAGACAACAATATAGGGGGAAAAAAGGACAAGAAATAAAAAAAAGAAAGAAATTAAAAACAAAAAGTAACGAAATGCACCTTTTTTGAAACTAAGCAACATGTCAAAAAATGCAAATTCATAAAGAAAATATTACTAGAATGAAAAGTAAAAGGAATAAAACCAAGGAACATGGAACACTAAGGTTATTAAAGACCAATTCTTATTACTTTCTCATTGTGATTTAATAATTTCTCTGATGTGAGGCAATGTCTTGTAAGAGTTACTCTCTTTGCAGTTAGTGTGTAGAAGCTTGCCCCAAATAATTATTTACTGAAGTTATGATGCTCTATGCAATTTGATTAACTGAACAAGATGGCTAAATACGCCTAGTTTTACATGAACTTTGCTATATTTAGCAACTATATCTGGAATATGGCAAATCTCTGCCAAGGTACTCAACTCTAGGACCTCTGCTGGAGGTCTGTACTACAGCTTTGTAAGGAATGAGGAAAAGGAAACAACAATATTCCTACCTCAGGAGCGATAAAGCAATCAAAGATAGGTTCAGGAGGCCACAAGTTGTTTCTTGCTGCCCTCATGCCTATTGATTTCTCTCAGAACCACTGACCCCTTGCCGCCTCATCCCACTAGAAGACTTTGAATGGACATTCAGACACTGGATTTCAATTGTAGGCCTTTTATACAAAGCTCTGCAGCCAGTGTGAGAGCTGGGATGCTAAGAAGGCCACAGGCTTGACAAAGAGGTGCTCCTGCCCTTCAGAAATCTGCATCCAGAAGCTGAACAGATTCTGCAAAGAAGCAAAACAAGGATGACTTTCTGTCTATTTCCCCATGTGCAGCCACAGTTGTATGCAAATGGCTTTTTAGTCATATAGAACAATTTTCAAATTAACGAAGGTCATTTAATACTATTTGTCCAAAGAGTATCACTGGTTTATCACCACCAACGAAAAGCTGTAAAGGATCCTGTCTGATTTTTCATGTTTCTTTACACGGGTGTTTCGATCCTTCCTTACTGAACTGACCATATTTTCCTCTTTCTTGTAGGCTCTTTCCACATTACTAGAAAACTGCAAGTAGTTCCCTTGTGCCCTGCAACACTGTCCCTGATGTGGCAGCTCAAGCAGGCTTAGGCATGCAGTGTTAGCTCCAGTTTGTGGTTGGCTACATGCTCTCAAGTGTATGCTGGACAGCCTTTCAGGATCATTGAGATGACTGGTTTGCTTCTGTCTGTGTGAGGTCGCTATGTAAATGGCAGAAGTGAGTTGATCTACCCCTCACGCTAAGCACTCTGTTGGTCTTGAATAGCAGAGACTGCATGAAGCTGGAAGCATAAACTCAAAACAGCCCCAGAAGTTTTTATTTATGTGTAAGTGTCTATCATTTTTTTCAGGAGATCCCTATCAATAATGTTTTCTTTTGGAATGCTCTTAAGATCTGAATCTCAGTGAGTTCATTTCCAAGTGCTATGCCTTCCTCAGTCCGATTGTATGAAAAGTCTCTTAGGCTGTGGCTCTGGCCTGCTTTGTGTCAGGACCACAGTAAAGACAGAGAGACTGACTTGATGTTCTTCTTGGTGATCACTTTTCACACTCCTCTGATGGCTTCCAGGGAGTGTGGCAGTGGCATCAACAAAATCTGGATGCAGAGGGGGCAAAAATTAACCTTGAGTCTAAAGAAAAAGATTTGATAGAAGGAAAAAACCAAACTTGAAGACTACTAAAGAGCAGGCATTTGAGTTTGGAGTGGAGAGAGAGAGTGCCTGGCTGTGCAGAGTAGCAATCACTGTGGTAGAGGAAAGAAAATAGGGAAAAAGAGGTGGCACTAGTGATAAAACAACATAAAGAAGGACAGAAAGCACCTAATAGAAAGCCTAGTAAAAAGGTACAGATAKAGTCTGGGGATAGCAACTGAGTGGGAACTGAAAGGGGAAGAGAAGTTGGGTAATGATGGACTGCAAGGAAAGGACTGCAGGGAGAAAGCTAGAGGAACAAAAGCATGTAGGCAAAGAGAGAGCCGATTGTGTGGAGAACAGTATGAGGAAGTAATGGGACTAGAACAGGACAAGTAGTGGATGGAGTCAAGCCTGAAAGGATCAAGTAAACATTCTATGTTCATTAGTGTATCTCCCACTCATGCCCAAATTGATATGCATGTGCCTCATACTGCTCTGCTCTCAGCCAAATCCATAAGCACAGCATGTGTCTTATTCCTTTTAGAGCAGGACCAACAAGATGATAACAGAACTATCAGTTTTTCCACCCGTTCAACAGAAGATCTCCTATTTCCAGCTATGAACATAAGCATCATCTCACCATAAGACTGATTTACATTACTATTCTGCTTTTGTAACAACCTGGAAATTTACCCAAGGAAAAAATGAAGCCAAAAGAACATCCTTAGAGTTGCAGAAATAAACACTCAGAACCTACAAAATGCTGGAGTTACAGCAGCCCACAACACAGTGTAGCATAGTCTTTGAGCCCTGGATTATCAGTTCTTTTTCATGTGCCTCGTCCAGTGCACAGGATGAATTGTCCTTCATTACAGTGAACCGATTGATGTATTGCCTTTTTACTTGTTCAGTATGTGGCCCCAGACCTTTATTAAAACTCTTCACTAAAGACATCTCCTCTTGAGCTCTTCTGGTTTTTTTTAAATCTTAATTTATTTTCTTGTGTTTCTACAAGATGACGGTCTTCCCCTTCTCATTCACAGAGAAGTGGACAGATATTAAGGGAAAAAGCATTTTTGGGTACCCAGTCTAGGTCAAGTAGGAAATTATTTTTTAGACTGTGTCTTTAAGTGGTTCTTGATACAGTTCCACAATGAAAGTGCACTCAAAATTGCAACTGTGAGTACCAGG
Organism: Amblyornis subalaris; assembly: GCA_018881555.1. Taxonomy (NCBI): domain Eukaryota; kingdom Metazoa; phylum Chordata; class Aves; order Passeriformes; family Ptilonorhynchidae; genus Amblyornis; species Amblyornis subalaris. The sequence continues at coordinate 567,234 of JACAXG010000247.1, read as the reverse complement.
TTCTTCTGTAAATTAAAGTCCAGAGTCTCAAGCTGGATATTGAGGGAGCACTTGTGAGAAATCTCTTTTAAGTGATTTGCCTGCTGTTGCACTGGAATTACATAGCAGACAGAAGGCTTCAGCTCCTCAGTCCTCTACTGCCTCAGGCAAGACCATCCTTCACTCCTCTACAGCTTCCTACCTCAAGTATTATGCAAACTGGGGAACAGATTAGTAAATCAGGTAAACCCAGGGACAACAGCCTGCCTTAGTAATTCTGATACAACCGTAGAACAATTCCATTGGGAATGCACTAGAAGAAGGATGAGAAAAAAAAAAATCACGATTGCATAATTTTAATCACAACAATATACTGTTATAATGAAATACATGTTCTAAGAGGAACTGCATACAAACAACTATTTTTCTAGCATCTCCTAACTCTTGATGGATTTATCCTCTAAACTTAAAATGGCTTCTTCCATGTTGCATTTATTTTAAATAAGAATGTGCACAAGAGGAGCTATTCTGGACTAGGTACTGAAAAATAACTTAGTCTGCACCAGCTACTTTAATAATTTTTTCCACATGGATGAGGGGTAAACTTTATGTATTTGTAATGTAAACCCTCTTATTTGTCTTTCTCTTACAAGCACATCTACATGAGAAAATGTACTACTGACAGAGCAATAGCAGTATATTTATATCACTATAATTATATCTGTATCTATATGCAGATATTTTTATTTCAGAATAAAAGTATTCACATTCAGAGTTACATCAGCATAATTTTACCCCTCTAGCTCTACTAGTAATTTCCTCATGTAAACAATCTCTGAAATAACCTAATCGAGATCTTTTCACATCTTTGCTTGCATGGAAGTTTCTCCAAGCCCTTCATAAGCTTGTATCAGTCACATATATTACATTACCAATATGGCGTAAGTTCTAGCGTTCATTTACTTGAAATATGTACATGGAGTATCATAGAACAAGATCATCCAAATCACTTGGATTTTTGCAGATGGGCAAAAACTAGTAATGTTTACTTTCAATGAGTTCTTTTTGCTATGTAAAGACCAAGTTAATGCTGATAAGCTAATAGCAAAGAGTCTGAACTGTGTGATCTGGAAGAAAGGGCTGTTCAGGTCAGCTGTTATAATCCTAACACTGAAACGCAGTTATTTCACTGCAGTGTGCTTCTCTCTTCTCCCCCACATGTTACAGTTCATTCTTTGAATTTTGCAAGCTTTTTCTAGCAAGAAAAGTCTCACTAGACTTGTGTAGTATTAGGGTTTGTAAAATGGCTTGCTATATCAACTAAGCAGACAAAGAAGCAGCTTAACCAAAAGTAGGAGGATCTGTTTGCCCACCATATTCTGAGAAATGTAATTAATTATATTGACTGATCCAAAAACTTCTAATTTCCAAAAAACATAAACTACATTTCAGTTATAAGAATTGCCCTCATGAGTCAATTACTGGCTGCTACCACTTTTATGACCATTTTCAGCATTGATTACAATTTCCTAAGGCATGTTTACCTTAAGCCCCATCCATGACAGCACTTAGTAGTTCTCACTGGTGAGAGTCAGTCTACTTAGCAATAAACAATCTACTATACTTAAAAAAAACAAAAGGAGGGAAAGCAGGTTGGGAAACTCAGCAGTGAGGAGGACAAACAGAGGGGAGAATTAAGGAGAGCCAGGGAGCAATACTTACTGCTGACTAACTGGCCAACACTCAAAGCTGAAGAGGAGGAGGATGAGGAGGAAGAAGAGGAAGCCTGACGCACTGGGCTTTGAGACATAGATGCTTGACTGTGAGCCAAATGCAGGAGATTGGATTGTGAGGCTGCTTGTCCCACTTGCGTCTGGGAGGGCTGATGGAGCTATATTTTAAAATGTAAAAATAGGTATTTAGAAAGTGAAGCAGTAATAGAAAACTTTCAATGCCCCATCTCACCCATCTACTTCTGGGCAACAGATCACGTACAAGCATTAAACACTATGGGCTTTGTTCAGTTGACAGTGTTACAGCCGGAGTAATTTGAGCTGTTTTGAATATTGTCTTTCCATTTTTACTCAAGTTTAACTGGATACTTCATCTAATTAGAAGCTAAATACCTTTTTTGAAATGGGCAATAAGAAACCTATGACATTCACAGCAGGATTCTGATTTATTATATACATATCCTTACCTGTTTGCTGACTCATGAAGCCAGACTTTTATTCCCTACATGGATTCTTATATAAATCAGCATTGTTTTGGAGAGGTCCTTTCATACCACAGGACCAGGGCCAAGAAGAGTGGGAATGGGGAAGAGGACGTAAACGGAGGCAAAATCCCTTTCCTACAGGAAGCAATGACATCAGATCTAGCAAACAAAAAATCATGGGAATGGATAAATTGTCCCTGACTAAAACACACAGGGAAACTTCTGAGCCTCAGTCACATCAGGGTAAGGCATACATAACAAGTCTAGTGAGTATGGTAGATGCAAATGATACACTGTGACACATAAATCTGACTTTCTAAATTTTTTTTACAAATTTTACAAGAGTGTAGTCTTTGTTTGTTTACTAGGGGAAAGGAAGGAACCATTAATCCATTCTGCCTATAAYATGCTTTCATGTGAGACTGAAAACTAGGAACATTCTCTGGTACTGATTTTCACATAAAACTCCCAGAAAATTCAAAGTCTCTCTGCAGAATAAAGGTACACAATGGACTTTACAGTTTTGAATTGGATTCTAGTAGTCCAGGACAACCTTTTCAGAGCATAAGAATACAGTAATACAATTCCGATACGCTCTGGTGACTGCTACTTATTATACCTTTATTTTATGTTGATTCTTGATATTGATCAGAAAAGATCGTAAAAATATGCTAAACAGGCTTCACTTCACTGCAGCTGTTATCTGCATTTTCTACAAGTGGAAAAGATAAAGGCCTATTTGGCCTTGCTTGAAGTCAGTAATTCAAATATTTCTTGAATGCTAAGGAGTATGAGTTTTTCTCTTTTGATATCTAACTGAACAAATGACTTTAGAAAAGGAGATACATTCATTAGTAACACTCAAATTATATGATTTATCTTCCCAGCACACATAGAAATGACTGATGCTAAGTAGACAACAAATTGTATAACACTGTAGATAAAGGTATCTGTTGACATTCAAGACGACACATTTCTGTGGAATATGTATGAACTATTTTAATGACACTATTCCTGTTACAGTCTGCTTAAGAATGGAAAAAATTACTACTTCTCTTTCTACTTTCTACATGGAATAATAGAAAATGAAGCAAGAAAATTTGACTAACCCTTTAATAATAATGATAATTATTTATCTGACCACTTTTAGCATATTCTGACTTGCTTGGGGATCAGAACTGAAAAGTGTTTTACTGTCTCAAGGATTTCTTTTTTCATCAAGCACATTTACAAAATAGAACTGGCACTTTATCAAGGGGATAACAGTTGAGGAGCTGATTGAAAGGCTTTCAATTTTCAGACTCATGCAAGCACTGAGCATCTTAAAAAAAATTCTCTGAGGACTGGATTTTATCTATAGAGAATTCCCAACCCAGAATGTCTACTTTTATATCTTCTCCTAGGGAAACCTCCCACTATGAGGACTGGGCTCCCCTGAACATTGCAGAAGTGGACTGCCTTCTCATCCATTATACCCACATCACATCCAGACTGCAGCTTTCAGAAACAGGCAGGCATTTGGGGTCTGGGTCTGTTGTCTGAGGGAATCTCTGGCAAAACTAAAGATTTCAGCCCAGGCGAGGGAAGATAAGTACTGTATTTAGAGGAGTTAGATGCTTTCTCACTATGCGGAACGGTCTTAGAGATGTTAGTGCTTATCTGTGAGGATGGAGGAGCAAAGGCAGCACCTATATCTAAAGACCTGCAAAATTATAGTCCAGTCAACTGAACTTCAGCTGTGGAAAAGTACTGAAGAAAATAATCAAACAATTTGTAAGCACCCACAAGAAAACAAGGTAGCAACAGACAACATGGATTGTTAGGAACAAACTGTGTCAAACCAATCTGATCTCCCTCTAAGACAGGGTAATTGGCCTTGCGGACAGGGAAAAAGCAGTAGGTGGTTTGACTTTACAAGTGTCTCAACACTCCCTTGTGTGACATTCTTTATAACCTAAGGAAACATAGTTTAAGTGAAATTGCTGCAGAATGAATGCAAAAGTAGTTGGGAAACAAAACTGAGGATAACTGTGGAAACAGAAGTGTGCATGCATGGTGCTTCACAGAAAGTCTGTCCTCATTCTGCATTACTCAATATTTTCTTAATGATCTGGGTGATGAAGTAAAGAATATCTTTACTAAATTTACATGCTGATGACATGCTGGGAGGGAATTTTGACAGGCTGGATTACAGGATTAGGAATCAAAATGTTCCTGTCAGTTTGAACATGCCAGCTGCAATCCTGTGGTGTTGCAAGAGGGAAGTAAAGGCAGTTCCCATACCAAGCCACGTGAGTGGGAGTGATGTGTGCAGTGCATGTGAAGTGCATCTTCTTCTCTACTAAGGAAAGACCTGTGCAGAGGGGGATGCTATGTCCATAGCTAGGTGCCAGACTTCAGAAAAATCTGGACCAGCAGGAGAAAAATAACTGGAGTGGCTGAAGGCCTGGGAGTTACCTGAGGTTTATGCAGACACCTGGAATGAACTGGTCATGTTCAATCTAAAGGAGGGAAGACCAAGTGGGATATGATGCCTGGTTTGAATACAGGCAGAGCTAAAGAAAAGAGGAGATAATTATTCTGTTTTACACTTTATAGTGGAGAGAGGGAGGTATAGATATCTGGAAGATTCAAATTAGATTCTGGGAAAAGCTATCTAGYATGGTAGTGAAACACTGGCATAGATTACTGGTGGAATCTGTGGGTTTCTATGAGAGTGCTTAGGAGGAAATTAGCTAAAAACTGGTATAGCTACTCCACCTGAGAACAACAGATTGGACTGAATAATCTCTTGAACCTCGACCCCCATTCATATTTTTTTTATGATTCTACACCATTTCCCATCAGTATTTCTCAGGGAGATGGCAAATTCAACATTTTCCAGCTATGTTACAGATACAGTCACTGAACAGTTCAACTGCTGAGCACATGCACAACAAATCTGAAACCTCCAGTAAGCTCTAGAATGAGAGGGCACTCTGCATTCTCCAGCTGTGCATGCAAGGCATGCACACAGTCAGAGCCACTATGTAGCATGTGCACAATATGATGGTTGAGTCTAGGAAGTGTTTGAGTCTCTGCACATATTTTGTACAATGCACATATTTTTAAAATAACTGGAATACCCAGAAGCCTGGCAGCTTTCTTGTCGAAGGTCAAGAAATATTTAAACAAATATAAGAAATTCTCAAATTTAGCTGGCCAAAAATGGAATATGGCTAGTGAAGTCCGGATACACAGTAACCTTAGGTGTAACAGCAATATAGAAGGGATATTCACAGGTTGGTTTCTAACTCACTTCTTGTGAGGGAGAAACGAGCAATTGAGTTGAAGAGGCTGAAGTGTCACCTTAAGGCCTGACCAGAGACTGAGGGAGGATTCCATCTTTAACTCCCTACATAATTTCCAGCACCCCCTCTGCTTTACAGACATGATGGTTAAGCTGTAAATGTCCTGCTTAAAAAACAAGGATAGTTATCTGTGTCATGAAATTGCATTAAAATACTCTCTCTTTTCATCCACTATAATTTCCACTCTAGAAATAGCCCTAGGAGAGGCAACGATTAGATTATGAATTAGATGACAGAATCAATTTGGACTTGCAATAGCTGACTTTTCCCAATTTTGGACATGTATATAGGATATGAATTATATTTATGACTGTTGTGCATTTTCAATCCAAAGACAGAAGGAGGCACAGAAATTACAGAAGCAGTTGCTCTAAGTGCCATTCTGCCTAGGTGGATATAGTAGACATGCGAGAATGATGACTGTATGCAACAGTGATCAGTATCTGGCAGGAATACGTGTATGCACACTACAGCTAGACGAACAGAGTGAATATGAGAAGCAGAAAGTGCATCATAATACTTTATAAGAATAAACTGAAAACTGCAAAGAGCCTTATTCATGTTTCTTTTACATGAGTTTTACATGCTGCTGTCAACTGTGAACGTACTATTGACTGATAATTGCAGAGTAAAGAACGAATTAGGTCTGTAAGACTGAACTTTGTTCTTAAATTATGCATGTAGGATATTCCTATTCCTGGGATGGTTGACTGGAGTTCTGTATTAAAGGCCTTATGAGATGTTCTCTGCATTCAGAAAGTTGCATATTAGTGATAGAGTAACAAGGTATTTTGCATAAGATGAGGAAAGACAAAGAAACTAAGTGGAAATATAGAAAACTTTTGACAGAATACTGCCCTGTATCATAACAGAACTGCTACTTGGTTTTACAAAGAGTCTGGACAAAAAACAAGGGCAAAATATGGACATAATGGAAAGGAGAAGAAAATACTGAGTTTAAATTGTAGTAAGGTAGGATAGGGTCAGGCATCAGGAAGACCTTTTGAATGCTAAGGAGAGTGGCCTAGGTTGCCTAGAGACGTCAGCGAACCTCCATCACTGAAGATTTTTAAGAACAAGCTGGACAAACATCTGTCAAGAATGATATAGGGACAGTTGATCCCGCCTGGGGGAGGAGATGGACTGCATGACCTCTTCAGGTCCTTTCCAGTCCTATTTTTCTATGATTCAGTGAAAAGGAAATCTGAGAGTTGAGGAAACACAACAAATTAGAGAAGACAGAGGTGAAAAAGACAAGTATAACAAAAAGGGCAGAAGAGATGAAACTAAGAGGAGTGGTACAAAGAGCACGAAATACATCTTAAGCAATTCCCTTTATGATATAAATAAAGATTTTCAATTTTTTCTGATGTCAGCTAGTTTTTCCTGGGAAATCTAGTAAAGACTAAAGTCCATGGAAGGTCTGAAAAATAAATATCTTAATAGAAAAAGACATTCCCAAACACTTTGAAATTCCATGATGATGCCTTACAGTAGTAGTAGTAGTAGTAGTAGTTTAAGTGTTTCATACTTCTATTTTTCCTGCAAAAGGAGTCCTCTGCTCTGTTTCCAAACATGTTTCCTAAAATACATTTGTTTTTGAGAAAGAGTGATGGTGTGCTGAGGCCACTGCCTGGTTCAAGAGCACCATGGGACATGAAGTCTGTTTTCAAACCTACTCATATTGCGTGAGCAGGCATGGGCTTCAAAGATGTTTCCTTAAATCCTCTAGCAAATGGAGAGAACAAGTTAATACACATATCCATACCCTTTTTGACAAATCACTTTCACAGTCAACTCTGCCAGAATATTTCATAAACACTGTACCCCATCACCCTCATTTAGCTTACTCAAATAAATTCAAAGAAGTGCATATATGAATCTGAATATGAAAGGTATTTGATACTTAATAAGCATCTTATCTCTCAGTATAGTATAATGTAGTATAGTACATATAGTAGAAAAGGTGTCTATCCACACTGCTTAGACTGACAGAATAGGTACATTTGGAAACTAATATTAAAAAGATCCTTAGGTTCATGCAGGCTGTGCACATACTCTGCTCAAAATGAAGACTACARCAAAGAAGTGTTGGTGTGCTGGGGACATAACTGGGGGCAGGACTTTGACAGCATCTGCTGAAGTTCTTTCAAAGCCTTTCTATTGAATCACAACTACCTTCAAAGCACACTGTAATTGAAGGTCTTTCAACTTGCTAAATGAGGTTGAGAATACAGCTGGACTTCCATAGAAGAAATAGTTTTATATGCAAATCAGGTGCMTCAGTAATTTTTTACCCGATCAGGAAGGATATAATGTCAATATAACATCAATATTATTGACAATACATTAATGACCAATTAGAAATCATTAATTAATAACATTAATTAATAATGTAAATACCACAATAATATTACAGTAACAGTTTTAAATGTTTAAGAGTATAATTCAAAGGTAAAACTAATATTCCCACAGTGAATAGTACTTTACTCTTTCTATGCCTCAGTTGCTTAGAATGACACAGGTAATGTAGTGACACCTTCCTATTCCCAAWGGTTTGGTGCAGTTATATCAACTTTTTTGAGATATCCTTCTCCTACAAGTGCTGATGTCACAAAGAAAACTGGTCAGGAGGAGACGTGAGTTACAAGTCAAGTGTCATGCTGTGGCATGGAAAGTCTGATGTAGTCCCTTATAGAGCAAATAGTCTAGTAATCTTGACTTTCAAAAATCTAGTAATTTACCCAAAGATGAAATAGAATTATGCAATGATGATGGTAAAGGAAAAGGGAAAGAAGTGAGAAAAATTGTCACCTTCATCGCTGAAAATCATACAAAAAGCAAAAGAAAAACAAAGTCGGATTGAGACAACACAGTTTAGTGACTATATTGAAACACAGAGAAAGAAGAGTGCATTTCTCATAAAACAAGACAGCATCAAAGCAATAAGAGCATTGCAGAGAGGAAATGATTGAGAGCTGGTTACATTTTAACGGGAGAAGATAACAAGGAGTTGTGATAACAAGATGGTAGGGTATTTGTGGCAGGTTGAGATTGCGGAAAGAAAATGTCTAGCATGAAATTTGGCAAGCAGACGTACAAGAATCCCCACAGACCCATCTGAGAGGTATCTGTGTCTTTTCAACAGTTAATCTGGAGCATGATAGCCAATGACAACAAAGATGGGGAACTGAAAATGTAAGAAAATATTGCCTAGTAGCTCATTTTACTGTGTTAGAATTGGCAGAATCCCAAAGCTGGTCGTACTATAAGATACAATGAAATATGAAAAGTTCTGGCACTCATTGTAGATAAAACAAAACTGAGGACAACTGGGACTACAATCCTGATTTAATGAAGCTGGTATGTAGAACAAAAGAGCCAGGCAACAGCGAGAAGGGAACCTGCCTTATGAGGTACATCAGAGAACAACAGAATGTGCAGAAGTTGCTTCTGTATGGACAAGAAAATAGTTATGAAAACACTGATTATTAGGAAAGCTGTATAGGGAATTAATGAATAAAAATGTATTTTGAACCCCAGCAATCATTGGCAGCTGGCTCATTCTTAGCTAATTTCACTCATCTTAGAATTAATTGACAATCCTGAAGTAGCTACCCTAGCCCTCGTTCATGTCAATGGAAGCAATAGATACATTAGGATACCTATTAGAGATTCAACCAATCAAAAAATTTTTCTATTTTGATAGGTTGAGTTGTCCACTGGACACGCACCTATCTCCTTGTCTACATCTGTACAGGAAATACAGTTAACTAGCTTACACCAGATACCTAACTGCTCTATGGCTAGGTTAAGCAGGGTGAATCCTTTTCTAAATTTCTTAAGACTGCAATTAGTGGTTCCAGTTCTTCTGCCAGCTGTGCTGGTATTAAGGTTGTGTGGTTTGTGATATTAAAGAACACCTTGAAACAAATTTTTCGACTCTGATAATAAATGACGATGCCAACAAGTTGTTACAAGTTCATCTGTTCTCAAAACCAATGTGCCTTTAGCCATACAACCTACACTTTGACAAAATTCCTCTTGAGAGGCATGGAGGAAGTGCAGAAGTTAAAGTTACAAGGTACTCTTCTGTTATGGCTTATAAAGCGAGAAACAAAATCAGAGAATAATTTTATTATTTCTTTTTCAAGAAATGAGACTATAAGTAGAGAAAAAAGGATTTATACAAAATTTTTGAATGATTTTAGCACTCAGCAAGGAAATATGGTGAACAATGGTGAAGTGGAATCTGCAGGAAGAACATGTGAATTTCTTCAGGTAGTGTAGAATACCATGAACAACTTAGAGATCCTGTTTGCAACATGCCAGGAGAGCATTACGACAGATGAAATACAGAGYAGGTCGGTGAGAAGTGATTCACATCAAAAGGAACCATTTTAGTGACACACATGATAATAGGGAAGCAAAGATGTATSATGGTGGATACATCTGCTTATTAAGAAAAACTGTTCAATGAACAGAGAKAGAAAAAAAGCAGGATGTTAAGCTGTATTGAGATAAAGAAAGAAAATAATGCTGAAAATATTATAATGTTATGTAAAACAGTGGTGCATCCTCACTGTGACCATGGCATTCTGATCAGTTCTGATCAAAAAATGTTGAAGAGATTTGTGTGGAAATGGCTGGGAGATGAGCAGCAAAAATTATTAAGGCAAATAAAAGCTTGTCTATGAACAGAGATAAAAAGGATACAGACTAAAATAGGAGTGCAAACAGCTGCCTGCTTTAGAAGGGCATTGCAATTTCTAGGAGAATTCTTGGTTTGTGCACAGATGCTGCTTAGATTAGCAAAATCTTGGAAAACAGTAAAAGACMTGAAGTTTTACCTACTTGGTGTAATTTGAAGAGGAACAATCCCTACTGTGGGTAGTTTAAAGAACATAAAACCAACTATTTCTACTTAAAGACAAGAGGAACAGGAGTACATCAGACTTGCTTGTGTACATTAAAAAGCAACCTATTTACAGTAGAAAAAGAAGCACCACTTTACACTACACATAAGTAATCTATTAACTCATTTCCATGAGGAGACATTGAGGTTTTAGTCTGTCAAGTYTGAAAAAGTTGTATGAATAAATAACTCGTAGTCTACCTAAGTAAAGCTGACTAARAACAATATCTGAGGCATTTAAGTCTTCAGTCACCAGGCAAAAAGTAAGCACTAGCATGCATTCCTTAGCAACTGGAACAGTTTACAAAGGTTGTGACTGAGCTAACAAGCAGCAGCTCACTATGGTTGCTTGCAATCACCTCTTTTTCTCCTGCAGTACTTAGTTTCCAAGGAAGTGACAAGTTGAAAGTTAAACTCGGACTATCTGTAACTGGAACATTTTTACTACATTATTTATTTCCTGCATTTATTTCTCCATAACATGCTAAAAACTTCTCCCAGACTTGTGTTGTAATCTTTCCCCCTGCTGAAGCTTCTTTCATCAAGTTACAAGACACTGTGTGAAACTATTTTCAAAAACATTTTGAACTCCTGCTGAGCCCTCTGATTTGAAGCACTCAGTTCTTTTGAAAATGATATTTTAAACCTTATGATTAGATATGCTATCATTAGCCAAATGCTACAGTTAGTCTAAGGCTTTACCCAGGCAATAAAATAAATTCAGGATCTCCTTAAACTTTGTGCAAATCTGTTCACTTTTCAAATGATACAGCAGTTTTTATAGTACTAGCTCAATTGTTTTTCATTGTCCATCAGCATTATTCCTATGAGGAATCTAGCTCTCATACACCTTTTTTTGCCACAACTGAAATTCATGGCAAATTTTCTCTGTCTTCTTTCAGAAAACAAGAAGAGCCAGTAGAGGGAGCACAAATACATAGAAATAATTTTCTGCAGTTCCTATAAAAATGATAACCTGTATACTATTTTTTCATATAGTACTTGCACTACTTTTTTTCCTCCCTGATCAAAAATACTGTCTTGATTAAGCTCCAAGAGAAGCTGATCAAGGTGAGGAGACTGTGTTTTTTGGTGGCCCTTCTTGCAATCCCTGGCACCTCAGGACTCCGTGTAAGAAAGAGGCAGAGGCTGAACCCTGTGAAAACAGTATTGGCAAAATAATGTTTTCTACCTCTATAGCACTGCTGGCAGGCCAGTTTAATGGGGGGCATCACTGGCTCTTGGACACAACCAGTTCTCTGCAGACTGATATTCTCACCCAGCACGTGAGCACACAGGCTGGGTGAGCTAGTACAATACAGCACAATACGGCTAAACAGTGCTTTCTGCCTTGCACCCCTGCTCACTCAGCAAGCTGCAGCTTTCAGAGTTTGTCCCTTTATGTGAGCCCAGTGCCATAARCTGTGCAGAAAATGGTCACAGCTCTGTCCCCTCTTTGCCCACTGACACTACTGGCAGACATTGCCTGGAAGAGGTTGCTTTCTTGCAGGACTCAGAGGATGAATTGGTCTGCACGTGAAAATGTCTCAGGCAATAATACAGGTCCTCTATCCTCCTCTTTATTTCTARATTTCATGAGTTTCAAATGGGATCTCAGGATTGCTATGATTTTTGAGAGCTTCCCCCRCAACAGAGGGGAAGATCTCCTCTCTTCGGGGGACTGGCTCAAAAAAAARCAACTCGTCCCACACAGCCCCAGGAAACCAAACGTAAACTGCTGAGTTTCATAGTCCATTGTCAGGCTTTCCTGTGGTGGAGAACACGGAGCCTGCCCTCCCATCCATTCAGCTTTGTTTGAAACCGTGTACATGTAACAATTGCAAAAGCACTTGCCAGTAGCGCAAGTACACTCCCATTAAAGAGAATAGAGCTAGATAAACGACAAGTGCTTTGGAAAATGTCTATGCCAGATACCGCAGAGGATCTGCGGTAGGATGGAAAAAAGCATGTAACCGATTGGATGTGAAACGTTTTCAAAACAAACAAAAAAGTCACCTTAGAGTTCCATTGGTTCTTTACTTCTAAATTTGAAAAAAAAAAAAGATAAAAATCATTGGTTTGGAGGGGTAGGTAGGACTGGCAAACAAGCACTACCAGCAATAGGAATGCTAAGCTGAATATTTAAGTGAGAGACCTTTTTATAAGTACCGCTTTGGTAATCACATTTGATGTATTTTCCATCCTCAATTTCCTCTTTTTCCAAAAAAAAAGGTGGGACTACAATTCCTTGCTCTACAGATGCAGGCAAAACTAATAGATTTGACTTCAGAGTASTATAAGAAAGATTACAGAAATCTTTTTGGACCTCAGTGTGGTCACTGGACCCATCCTTAAGCCTGTGAACTACCTGCTACCTTACGCTGCCTTACGCACATAATTTCCCTAAAATACTTTCTGTCTATTCGAATATACACAGCCATATCTGATTTTCCAGTGAGGAAGTCTAATAAGATTTTATATTTTCCCTTGTCTTCCCTGCATGTTGAAAATCATTTCAAGCCCCAGTCTACTAGGTGACCACTAAGGAATGAAACTTTAGGCCAGATGGATCTTCTGTGTCTCATATTCCTATTGCATTTTCACTGCAGAAAACATCTCAGTTGACCCTACATTGACCTTGAAAAGACCTTCTTGAAAAGAAAAGAAAAACTGAATAATCCTTGAATGTATTAGCAATTATATAATATGACATTTTTAATTACTACATATATAGTATGCAGTAATACACTAGGCATGACAGAATTAATTTTTGTTATTAAAAATGATAAAGAAGTGCGAGTTTTTAGAGAGGCCGTGAGATTCTGTGTGTCTGTTTTGATAATCATTTAGGCTACAGACACTTTACCTGCTGGCCTGGTTTGAGCGGCGATAGCGTTATTCCCTGGGTATTGATCACTGGGAGTATCTGGTTGCCGATGACAGTAGCGATGATCTGACCCTGGGCATTGGTCAATAACTGTGGAGTGATTGGCTGCACCTGAAGTCCCTGAGCTCCACCTGCCGCCTGGCTGGACGGGACTGGATTAGGCATCAGTGGGATTGTTCCAATAATCTGGAAAATACAACATAGGGAGAATGCACACATGCCACATATACTTGCCAAAYGTAATTCCTTATATTATGCATGTTGAATCAAACTTAGTTGAAAAAAGCACAGAGAGACTGGTAAGGCAGGCTGAGAGTGGGAAACAGTCATTCCTTTGCTGGGGTGATGAGGACTTTCCAACTCATTTGTCATRTCATATCTCACCTCTACCTTTTACCACCATCTGCTGTCATCCGCAACAAATCCACTGTGGCTGAGAGTGTATGAAACAAACRCTGGGCCACGCCCTGGGCCCTGGATCATGGTTTGCTCCCACCACTCATTTTAACTCTGAGGGAAATAGATAAAAATATCAGTCTTTTTGTCTTGCTTTCTGCATCATCCATACAATGTTACTAATGGTGCTTGTGTAATTCTCCTTGATTTACTGATACCTGGTACTCTAAATGACCACCAATTACTCCCACGTAAACTCAGGAAGATAGAGAGGTACCTTTCWGGACGTGCCTTATTAAGATACATTCATAAAAATGCAGCTGGTCTTGGATGACAACTATGAAGTACAAGACAACAGGAGGGCTGATGTTAGATAAAATACATTAGCTAACATTTCTGGGGCAAGTAGTTGCAGAAAGAGACACTTGTGACATCTCAGACTTGAGAAYACAGTGATTTCCTAAAATGTGCCTGTAAAACTAATATTAGGATAAGATGTCAAACAGATGTCGAAAGAAAGCTTGTCAGTCAATARGCTGCTAGGCTGAGGAAAGTTATGCTGTTGCAAGATTCTTTTTACAATCATTAGAGCATCTGAAACAAATGATGAAGTTTCTGATGAAACTTGGGTCTAAACCCAAACTATGTCTTTTTTTTTCGAACAGCAACATATGAATCTGGAATYATAGGATTATTACAAGAGGAAAAATAAAAATTAAAAAAAAGCACAGCACATCTCTGTTTTCTTCACCACATCTCCTCTCTCTTTATCATAGCTSCTCAGAAAACATCTATCCCATTGTAAGGCTTCCAGTCTTCCCTCTCCAGACACCTTGCTTCTTCCTCTGTATCCTAAACATCCACCACAGTGTATTGTCCCTTTCGACTCCCACTAGTATGATCCCAGTTGTCCTGYGTCCCCAACCACATATTGACCTACTTAGCTGCTGATAAAGAGGGTGGATTACGGCTGAGTTTTCCTTCTTTTTCCTCAGTGGAGACAGTAAAGTAACAGGGCACTTTTCCTCAGTCAGTCTGCTGGTTCTCATTCCATTTAGGAGCTTTGTCATCTTTTTAGATCTCTTTGTTTCAGACAAATTTTATAGAAATTAATCAGCTGATTCAAAGCCATTAAGCAGGTATGGAGAGATGGATGGATGGAAAGAAAATGAGAAGTAYAGACAGCACAAATCACAGATTAGTTTCCTCATGCAAATAGGCTAAAGTGTTCCTAATGAAACTCAAAAGCAAGTTTGTTCCCAAAACAAACATCTAAACCAAACCATATAACATTCCTATTGATTTCAACAATTAATATATATTATATCAATGGAACCTGTACGAAACAGTGTAAAATTAGCTCTAAAATAACTGTTTAGTGGAAACTTCAGTTAGTTTTGTGGGCAGACTAAGTTACCAGCCCTGAGTGCAAAACTAGAGGAACAACTCTGAATCTATAACTGAAGATATAAAATTAATACAGGTGTGAAGTGTGYAGTGAAGAGTAACAGAGATCTGTGAAGACCTCTGCCTATTGAAATTACCAGAGGTCATATACAACAACCCCAGAAAATCTGTTCTTAAGAAAGCATCATGCAATGATATCCAAGTAACTCAGGCATAGCTGGAGGGGCAGGTGGCTCTCATCAGGGGATCACCCTCTCCCATTATTATGCTAAGATATGACTGCATGGAGTGACAGGGTCCTAATGAGTGACTGCTCCTTCAGCAATCGCACCTCAATGGTGTGCCTCTAGGTAGGCTCAACCGCAAACTACAGTGTGACAACTTAAACTGACTCCTGGAGCAAAAAGAGCGCCCTTGGTTGGCTATGGCAGGTAACAAGTGGTAGGTGCTGAAGTCATCATCAATTTACCAAACTTGCCCAGTTAGAAGAACTTAGCATGGGAAGACCAGAGAACCATAAAGAAAGGCAGGGCAGCTCTCCTGTGGGAGATCCTGATAAAATGGCAAGCCCAGGTACTAAGCTGTATAGTAAGAGCTGCATATATCAAGACTGTTCAAAAGACTGTAAAGATACAATTTAAGTTCTTCTTAATGCATTGCTAAAAGGTAGACAGATCAATAAAGATTATTACCCCCCATTTTACGGAGCATGAAAGTGCAGCACGGCGAAGCACATTCAGAGTTAGCCTCCTAAGATGAAATTTCCTGAGAGTTTCTCTTTGCAGATCACAATGCTTTTATTTTTTTAAGGTGTCCCTGCTGAATGGCAGCTGCTTTCCTGTTCATGTGAGAAGATGGCTGTTCACTGAGAAGAGAGGCATTTATTTACATCATTATCAGATTTCAAATTGTTTTCTAGAATCTGACTTTCAGCATGAATGAAATACAACTGCAATGCAGTGCAACATGTAAATTTCTCCCTGTTTCCATGGCCTAACATATTTATGGGTAACAAATATATTCTTTCACTTTTAATATAATCTCACCAAACACAAGAAATAATCCTTCTTAATTTTATCAGCAGAGACATATCAAAGGCCTCCCCTTCCTTTGCTATGTCTGTAAAGGACTCAACCTTGGACTGTCATTACTCCAATGTAACTTTAACTATCAAGGTCCTAATACCAGCAAAGAAAAAATGCTGTGCTGGTGTTATCAGTAATAGAAATGTTTGCATTCACATTTAAAATGCATTTCTTGGACTGCACTTGGACATTTCATAGAATGACAATGCTGAAGTGGACAGTTTGTAAGGTCAGAAGCAGAAGGCTATCTATATGTATTAATGTGTGTCACACACCATACTGTACATGGCATGCTGTACATGCAGACAGCCAGAAATGCAGCAGGGAAAACACAGATGGGAGAAATGTTCCAGAAGGACAAATGAACAAATTCCCTCAGGGGTGTTACCACAGGAGACAAGGGTAAATCTGAATGGGAAACAGAAACGTACTGAGATTTCAGAAGATTTTATTTCCTTTTATACCAAAATAAAATTAAATCTTGTCTGCTTAAGAAAAAGATATCCACTTGTCTCTACTCAAACAACAGGACTACTCTTGAATGCACGTGGCTTTGATATGGCTAAAATCAGGTTCAGGTTTCCCCTTTCAAGTTCCCCCTTGTCCAAGTACCCTCTCCTAAATATCCTAACTGCTCACTGATTCACACATAAGAAGTACTACAACTGGATCCCTTCCTCAAACCTTGTGTGATTGTCGTGATGCTGAGCCAGATCCCTCTTCCTTCTAATTTTGGTATGAAATTTCACCCWGGGCCTTGCTAATCTGTCCCCTTAAATTATTGTAAAAATTGAAGACAATTTATGGTTTTGATACATTTAAATTTTGTCAAGAAATAAAACAAGGCCATGCCCCAGGCTTGAGGCACTGGCGTGACACAGTACAGACTATTTAATTGCCAGTGATTTCCCTAGTCGGGAGGCATTGCTCCTTTCTAGGAAATGCTGCTACTTCAGATTAAATTCAAAGATGGCTCAGGAATAGCATGTGACAGGGACTCATCCAAAAGATACTTATAGAATGACACAGAATGGTTTGAGTTGAAAAAAAACCAACATCTAGTTCAACTCCCATGGGCAGTGATATCTTTCACTAGACCTCGTTGCTCAAAGCCCCAGTGCAACCTGGCCTTGAATACTTTCAGGGATGAGACATCCACAATGCTATGTGTTCTCTGAGACACAGATTAGGCTTCTTTCTCTGTCAATTTTTGGGCTCAAATTCATAAACAATCCTGCTTGTCAAAGATATTCTTAAGGAAAAAAGAAAACCCCACATCCCTAAAAGTCCTCATGCTAAAAAAATTTAATTTAAAATGTTTGGGTTTTTTTTTAAACTATGCACGTGTCTTTCACAATTCCTTTTATACATCATGCAACTGAAAGCAAGCACWGTTCACAAAGGAGCTGCAAAACAGGTGTTGTATTCAAAACAACAATGAGACAGTTTTGAAAGTCCAAACGTTAATTCAAGGGACCCTCTTGTCAATGCTAGTCTAAGGGAGTCAGGCACAGTAATCTGCAGAGTGCTGTTGATTAAAATAAATTACACCAGGTTGTGTCTATCTGAGGTACTGCTTCCACATATAATGCAGTACAGGTACAAAATGCAGTGCAGGTGGAAATTGTGCTCAGATATTTAATGTAAATTCAGACTTCTACTATTTTACAGAGACAGGACTTTGGCCTGCCTCTACTTAAAGCACTAAGACTGCAATTCTGGCCCTGTTCAAGTGACAGAGTGTTGCCAGAATCCTTCGTGGAGTCAGATTATCACTTCAAGTGTTTGATATATTTCTTTCATTTTTGTTTATGGATTAATAGATACATAAATTGTATCTTGAGCTGCTTTGAGAGAAGTTTTTACAGAAATTAATTTAGTATTTTTATGCTTCCCAATATTAACTAAATTTTAAAAGTAAATTGTTTGTTTCTAAGTTCAAAAGAAATTCGGGATGATTTGTAAGAGCATCTGAATATTTTCTATTGATTGCTCGGTTAGTCTAATTTTAGCCTCCTTGGATTTCAAGATATCTGACATCAGATCTCTTAAATACCACAACTTGAATCTACCATTGCCAAGACAACCTCTATGTTATTTATTTGCAATAAAGTTGTAAGGCTTGGCTTGTACACGAAATGAATTTGACAGCCTGCTCCTACATACCATGTGTGGGCTCAGTGGTCTTTGTCGACATAGTCCTGCAAACTCTAAATTTATCTGCAATGAAAGAATAGCACACAATTAAAGTGAAGGTAAAATCCCAAGCAATGGAGCTCACCACGGAGGGGAAAAATCCCACATCCTCAGCATATCAATGATATCTGTGAATGTTACCCCCAATGACAGGATAATGTCCTAACACTGATTAACTGAAGTCGAGTCCGTATTGCACCTTTAAACAGATTTTGGCCTTGCTCAGTAAAGGTTTCTTCCTAAAAATGAATTAGAAACATCTGATCTCTTAAAAATCTGATCCCTTGAACAAATGATCCTTAAGAAAGAATAACATTAAAAAAATCCATTCTTATCCTTTCTTCATATTTAGTTGGCTCTGTGGTTTACTTTGCTGTAACACACAGGCTGAAACTGTGTAGAGAAGCTGAGTGACTGCTCACAACTTCTGGGGATAAATGTCTAATTGTGATGCTGCAGATACAAAACCAGATTTTGCATAACCCTATGAAGGACTAATTGATGATTCCCCAATAGCAAGTCTTTCCTTGTGGCTCCTAATAAACCCATTGTGTCTTGACTTTAGGTGAAGTTATGATGGTACTCTAAAATTAAGCGTACAGCAGTGTTTTATTCAGTTCTTCTCCCTCTCCCCGCATCAGAAACAGGGATGGTGCCTTGCTTCATTGTTTTCCTAGCACAGCCAAAGGAATGTTACAAACTGTAGCCAAATGGATGGTTCAACAACTGCCTTTGTTTCTGCTCTGAAAAGGGTAAGTAAAATCAAAGACCAACTACACTAGCTTGTTTCTACCGTCAGCCAGGGCTGACATAAATCAAATGGTGGGAATTCATCTGAAAAATGACTTTAACTACAAAAAGGAAATACTAAGTATTTTTAGTAGTATCATCAAAATGAACACCTCTTCAAATTGATCAATGTTACAACTCTTTAAATATTGAAGGTTAATTGTTCAGTTTTGAACAACAGAAGAACAATATAAAAAGAAACAGAAAAACAGGGGAAAAGTGAAAGCAGCAACAGAAAAATTGTTCAGCAACATGAGATACACCACCATATACACAGACACAAGAGGGTGTTGGTGGAGGAGAAGATGACCTGGCAATGTGTTCTTGCAGCCCCGAAGGCCAGCTGCATCCTGGGCTGTATCAGAAGTGGTCGATTGAAGTGTTTGTCTCCCTCTACTCTGCCCTCATCAAGCTCCACCTGCAGTGCTGCCTCCAGCTTCGGAGTCTTCAGCACAAGAAATACAGGCTCCTGTTAGAGCAGGTCCAGAGGAGGCCACAAAGCTGATCTCAGGGCTGGAGCAGCTCTCCTATGAAGGCAGGCTGAGACAGTTGGGGTTGTTCAGTCTGGAGAAGAGACTGTTCTGGGGAGAATTTGCAGCAGCCTTCCAGTACCTAAAGGGGGCCTAAATGCTGGAGAGTGACTTTTTTACAAGGACATGCAGGACAAGGGATCCATGACAGGACAAGAGGCAATGCCTTCAAACTGGGGAGAGGAGGTTTAGATGAGAGGTTAGGACGACATTTTTTACTGTGAGGGTGGTGAGGCACTGGAATAGGTTGCCCAGAGAAGCTGTGAATACCCCATCCCTAGAAGCGCTCAAGGGCAGGTTGGATGGGGCTTTGAGTAACCCGGTCTAGTGAGAGCTGTCTCTGCCCATGGCAGGGCAGTGGGACTAGACSATCTTTAAGGTCTCTTCCAACCCAAACCATTCTATGATTCTAAGATTTTCTACAGTTTCACAAACTTCTTTCAGAAACTGCTTCTCTTCAGAGRTATGTTCTACGGTCACTTTATCAGCATGAGTTACTTTAAGGAGATAATCTAAGGAGAAAATGACTGAAGAAAAGATATACTAATGAGAATCTGCTCAGGATTCTTTAGCCTCTGTGCAGCTGCCCCTTTCTTAATCACAGACATACATATGTATATCTATACACTGCCTATATAAATTATAAACACATAGACACAGATATTTTTAAAAATACATATGATTTATTATCTACCGATATCAATAAACCCAGCTATTTATATGCACTATACTGCATATATGCAATCTGCTGCCAATCTACACACTGAAAAATTGGAATCATGAATACATGCAATACAATTTGCAGACTTCTTCCGAAAATAATGCTATTCCATCTGTCTTTGGAGTAATGACAATATGATTCTTGAACCTCATACAGGACGAGATTAAGGCTACCTATGTCTTTCAAATTAGAAGTGGTATTAATTCATGCAAAGCTTGCAAATTTCCTTTGTTGCATTGTATTTTCTAATGACAACTCAAAAAAATGGCCCACCAAAATGCTATTATGAGAAAAAGGCATCAAACAGTGATACTAGAAACAGGCACCCATGAAACTGTACTCCTGAGTCACCATTTCATGTAAGGAATTGTAATTTTCAAGGTTAAGTATTGTTCATATATTGTTCAATATATTGGATAAGTTATTGTTTGTAAGTATCATAATGGAACATTGAGTCCAACATTCTGCCTGATTTTCTCAGGCTTTATTTTTCAGAAAATAATGTTTGTATATTAACATCAAACTATGCAGGAATTTGTCATCGCTGTAGGAATTATGTGGTGAACCTTTCTTATGCAAATATTATGTTCTGGTAGCAGGAACATATGTACCGTCATAAAAAAGAATGTCTTKTTTATCAAACATTCTGAATAACACATCATTTTCTAATTATAAAAATCTAAAGATCTGTAATTATCAAAGATTAAAAATTACATTGAGTGTCTGCTGAATTGTTCCTTCTAAGCAATCTACTTATCCAATTTCACTTCCTTTTAAAAACAGGAATAACATCAGGCATCAGGACCCTTAAAGGTCATAGTTCTCTGAGTTGAGCAAAGCAGCTGTTGATTTTAATTAGATTTACAGGTCCCACGCATTTCTGAAAACCATCTAGTGAGATTCTTATGAAAGTATTCATTATCTAAAATTATTTGATGGATGTCTAGTATAAAGTATTTTAGCAATATTTTTGTTTGTTATGACAAGAGATTCAGGATATGTTATGACAAAACAGACAGTACTATCATATTTGTTATGACAAAACAGCCATAATTTCTAATAATATTTGATGATCACAAAAAGAATTCAAAACTAACTGGTTTTGGCATTTTAATGCTTGTCTCCCAAACCACAAATAGTTCTCCTGATTGCTGTGCAGATCCTTGTAGGGTGTGTAAAAGCAAACACACTTTTGTATATGTGGTTTTGAAGTTTTTTTGGTAAGTTCTCTTGATAATAACAAGTAATGGTATTCATTTTCTCAGGAATTAAATACATAGCAATTGGGCTAGCAGTGTGAATTTCTAGAATTAATTGCAATGAAAATATTTTGGTAAATATTCATTCACCCCTATATTTTTTTCATTCAGGCTGCGATTTTCATAGTTGTGTACAGAAGTATCACTGCTGTTTGGCTTCTCTGAAGATTTCAATATCAACTAAGTATCAAGCATCTCGGAGACAAGAAATCCCTGTTCTGAAATAAAGTTTCTCAGCCTTTTCAAGTTTTGTGTATGGGCTGCATCTGCAAACCCAAAAATTAATTTGTGTTTTTAGATGACAAACTATTTAGAAGAAGGACTGTCTCTTTTGGGCAATAACATTATTTACTGCTACTCCTCTCTCAGAGTGTAAAGACTGGACTTGCTTTCAGCCATRTCAGAATCTAACATACTGGACATACAGCACAAAAAAATGTAGGCATTCCTATACTTTGCAATGCGTGCCATGCTGAGCCATTCAAGGCTAGCTTGGGAAACAAATTGCCCTTTCTCAGCAAGCCTAACTAGGCCCAGCACAATGTGTGCCAATGTGATTAGGTTGCTCCCATGCTATGGAGGCACTATCAGCTTGTTTGGAAATACCTTTGCCACTTGGTGCTGTATTGCACTGTACTACAGTGATGCTATCAAGAGGTCAAGAGCCAGAATGAGGCAGGGTTTAGTAAGTGCTCTATGATCCTGTGGTTTTTAAATAAGACCTGTTATTGCGACATAGCCTTTCACAGATATGAACAAGATAATGTCCTCTACTGCCAAACAGTTCTCACTGAAATAGTGTGGGTTTAATTTTTCAAGTTGAAATATTACTTTTTAAAAAGGGATGTGGCACACTACCGTCACTGTYTGTGTCTGGGAGAGCAGGAGTATTTCTGGTGCTCTACTCTCATTTCTTTTGTTTGATTGTTTCTTTCAGCTTGTTTTGCATAGACAAGTTGCTCGATTAAGGACATGACATGCTCTTAACTGCCTTCAGTAGGCAGTCACTACTGTCGCTGTTTTATCTCGTGATGCCATTCCTGAAGTTATTCTACCAGAAGTATCATGGTCTTGCAAATGAATTTGGTATCCTCAAAGATTATTTTTCTTTTTAATTTTCATTGATGAAATTTCCTGAGGAAACAGAAGTGTATTTTGGAAAAATGACTTTGAATGCTTAATGATGTTTTATTTTATCCTTGACTTGCCTGTTTAGAATATCAATGGATGTTTTCTTAGATACTCCATGAGAAACTGGACTGAAATCACTCACCATCAAATAATCTTCAGATGCAATCTTTAGGACCAGAGTTCTTTAATTAGATTACAGGTCAAAGAATTTCTAGGCCATCAATACATTCTTGAATAATCTACTCTCATCTTCTTAAATGTATCAAATTACATACACTATATAAAATATTTACCAGAGATCACAGATTTCTCAGTCTGTAATTCTTGAAGGTGAAATTAATTTGGTATGCTGATTCAATCATTTCAGATTTAGCCAAAATTCATTGCAAGAAGGTTAATATATATTGCAATCAATCAGTAGCAATGATACTCAGCACTGTTGCTATACAATCATATTTCTTGAAATACTGATCTAAATCTTGAGCTTGCTGCACAGATGCAATGACAATGGGTGATATGGTAGTTGTCTGTCAACCCATAACTTCAACATAGCACCTGTACAAGACATTCTTCTAAATACAAAGTCATGCTCTACTTCAGATGATACTTCTATGATTTTAGATGATCTAGACTTTAGCTAAATAAAACTGTTGGTCTTATTAATTAGGAGTTGCAACTTTTACCGTGACAGTGTACAAAAACTCAAGGCAAAGCTGAGATGAATAATATACTACTGAAACACTTTTCAGTTTTGCAGGAGATGCATTTCTTCAACAAGTAATTTTCTGACTATTGAGAACAAACCGCAATGCTTATCACAGCATGACTATGGTGGAACAAACCATACTGGATTATTTCCCTACCATGGTTATCACTATGGAAACCAATATTCCAGCCTATAAAGTGGAATTTTGCGATAATGCGACACAATTATGTGGGAATTGAAGACAAGAAGAAAAAATTCATTTCACTGAAAGAAGGTGAGAAAACTTAGATAGATCAGAAGCAAATTCTTGAATGGAAAATGGTCATGACTCCAGGTTTCTAGATCTCAATATCTAGGAAAAAAACCATCCTTCCTGAGATCAAATATAACTTCCTTTTATCACACATTCATCAGAGACTTSCTTGGTCTTTTCAGTACCAATGAAAATTTGCCAACCAAATATAAGCCAGGCCTTAGTCCCTCTTGCCTTGTGAAATTTGTTCTGGCTGCTGGTTCAGCACACTGCTCTGCCAATCAGTTGACCTTTGAAAAGTTTCTTAAATTCCAGGCCTCCATTCAATCACCTGTAATATGTTTGCATAAATACTATTTACCTYCCTGCCAGTACTCCTATAAGCCTTAAGTAATTTTTGTAAGACTACCTAAGAGTTATGAAGAAGAGATACCAAAAAAGGTAGGGTATTTTTATGTCGAAGAAGACTATCTCACTGAAAATACCCTCAGCTGGTTTTCTTCTTGAACGCTAGCAGCGAGAATGTGTGCTTTGCTGCTTGAAAGCACAGYGGCTACATTATCCCATGGTATCAAATGCATCATTAATCCATTTCACCTGAGCTGACAGATAGAAGGGAAAGAAAGGTGCTCTGCTTACATCTTACAGCTTGGCTTAAATTTGTCCACTCTGAACACCACTCTATAGGAATTATGGTTGTAAGTTCTGTAATACAGATACTTGGCATCTACCACGAATGACTGGTCCTAACATCTCTCCTAGGACAAAACATTCTCCTGATGCAATGGCACTTAACTCAGGAGGTCTGGAGATGGATATCCAGCATTCAGTCACTGCTCCATTTCCATTGGCYGTTTGAGTCCCTCTGAGGGCTACCAATTAATTTTTGTACATTCAAGATGTTCCTACTGAAACAAATACTTTAAAATTAGAGTTAAATCTAATGAAATGATTCTCAAATTTAGGGAAGACATAGCAAGAGACTGTGTTTATGAACCTGTGAGGAGAACATGCAGCTTAATTATCAGTTTCATTCAGGCCTGGCCCATAAGTCAGCTTAAGGAAGAGTTAAATAACTATGATTTTCTTATTAAAAGCAGCAGTGCCCCTGAGGTAATCCCATCTTCAGCACCTACATTGCTACTGTACTGAAGCAACGTGCTCCTGATACAGCCAGTCATATTGAAATTTGTTTATGTATTTTTATATTAATTCAAACTACTTTATATTTCCCTCCTGCTGTCAGCAGAGCCCATATCCCTGAGGCCAGTTCCATGGAAGGTAGAAGATCACAGACACTTTTCTATCCTTGCATGTTGTCTCTGTAGCAGTCCTRAAAGGATTTCCTTTTGAACTGTGATCTGCAGAGGACCAAAGGTGAGGGGCTCCTTTATTTTCTTGACTCTAGAGGAAGGAGAGGATAAGGGCAGAAATCAGCTGTTTCCAGAACCCCTTCTCCATCTCTGTGTTTGTCACTTGTCTTATATATTCAGTTATTTTGGGCAGTTCATTGTTTTTTTTGATATGTTAGAATGAGACCTTAGCACAGTGCTCCAGTGTGATTATGGATTCCATTGATGATTATGGGGGTGCAGTAGACAATAAATAGCAACAAACCTATTTTTCATTTAAAAAATTAAATTGTTATATTATGTAATAGTCTCATGTTTCCTTAGTTAAGATGACTTAAGACTGTGATGCAGTCTATAAAGACTTTCAAGTGGGATGCTACTGCTGCTATTTGTGATAATTTTTACTGGATTGCAGGTTCCTGAGGGAAGAACAAAGGAGGTGCTACTTTAACTTCATCAGTACTGAAATGCTTCCTTTACAAAAGGAAAATACATTAACGTCATTTTAAACATGGTGTAGAATATTTAAAATCATAGCTAAAAGCTGAGAAAAAAATGCAGAGATAGTCTAGAACAGACCCTTATGCTTACAATTTATTTAAAATATTTCCCTAGAGCTATTGTTTTCCATATGTTACTCTTGCAGCTGTGGCASCTGGGGTGTCAGTAGACCTCAATGGATTGCACTGAATAAAGAGATCCTTACCAGGTTCACGGGACACAATTCACAGTTACGACTACAGCCCTCTTGTTACCTGAGATGTTCCTCCACAGGATCATTTGGAGCACTTCCACAGCTCAGCTTTGCCAGTTCACACTTAGAATCACAGAATCACAGAATCTGGTTGGAAAAGACTTCTGAGATCATCAAATCCAACCATAAACTCAACACTGCCAAGTCCACCAGCCTAATTCAACTTCTCTATCCTGGTATGTAATGCCTTAATGTGGAAAAGATCCAAATGAAAAAAGAAGGCTCCTTATGGAGTTATGTACCATACTCAGTGCTTTAAAGAACCAGAGAATCTAACCACAGATATCTTTAGCATATGAAAGTATAAAAGTATTAGTAAGGATCATCAGATGTTGCTTCCTTCATTCAGGCTTTACCTTAATTTAAGTAGTCTCCCTGTTAACAATGCAACGAGCAAGATATTAGTTAATAGGACTAAAAATGGTGGAATCTTCTGTAAGGAGAACAAAGTGGATGTGAAAGGGGAAAAAATGAAATCTAGTTTTAAACATTGTCCAAATGCATATTGTAACTACAAATTTTCTTGTAATACATTTTTTTTAAAAAAAACAACTCAGTCTCAGTAATATGAAAYCTCCAAAAGCACTTATTAAATCTTGGAGCAATAGTGGAGAAGAATTCCTGGCATATGGGAATTACAGCAGAAGAATGAAGAGATGAGTGATGCAAATGCCATGGTATAATTCATATATGAAATATTTTAATTGTGGGTAATGGCAGATTTTCAAATTTAGAAGTGAAGGAACTGTGCTCACTTCTGAGACAGAACTGAATATATTAACTGCCCTTGAAACAATATCAATGTTTCTTCCTGTGCAGAGCACAACACAGTAAAATGCACTAAAAGATGAAAGCTCTTTGATCCTTTTGTATCCTTAAAGATACCAGAACAGGGCCAATATGTTTTGAGGAAGAGGCTAGACGGAAAAGAAATATTGTTTGCCAAAATAGCACAATATCACAAAATAGTGACCCTGAGTGTACTAAGGACTGAAAAAATATTTATTGTGCATAGTTCTACCCCCCTGAGTCTCTCAGGCCACAATAGATCCCCTTTTTCCCMGCTTCTTTCAGATGAAGTCATTAGTATGCAAACATATTTGATCTTGACACACAMAATAGCTCTATTTTTTAGCCCCCAATATTAGGAAAAGAAAAGTGTCTGGAATTATATCACAGTGTAGGTCTTATGAGCCAGGAGCAGAGTGAATAACTGGAATCCYATTTACAAGAGCCATTGAGCTTTGCTCAATAGTCCAGTTGTTCAGCTGTGCTCAATGGTTTGCCATGGTTCCGCTGCCAATTGCCAGGTAATATTTTCTAGGAAGATTTCATCTCTCGGCTTCTCATTTATTGATGATGCCAATTATCTCTGGACTCCACTTCAGTTTAGAGCTATGTTTGCATAATACTATCAGGCTTCTCTCTGACTTGACTTCTGCTAAAAAAAAATCAAAAGTAAATCTACTGAACTGAATGTAATGGCATCTGGGACTTAGACATGGCACAGGCTGATATCTGGCTCTAGATGAAGCCTGTAGTTCTTTTAAAATTATGAATGGTCTCAGGCTAACTTGCACCCTGAGCATCTTAGGTSTGGTTGTGACTTTTTATCTCAGGCTTTGGTTTCAGCTGAAACTAGAGAACCATAGGGATTCTTCCTCCTTTTCCCTGTTCATATAGAACCCATTTTGCCCAGTGGAGCAGTCCCAAGCAAACCAAGCAGATGACGCATGAGTAATTCTGGAAAGAAAGTGGAAAATTATGCCCGTTTTTGTTTTCACKTCAAAATGGTACTTAAATTAAATTTCAATTTAAAATTAAATAAAAGTCTGAAGAAAATCTTCAGGGTAGATTGAGTCATTCTGCTCAAATCTGAAATATTTAATATATTTTTTAACCTTTCTAAACCAGAAAAAAGCCCCACTAAATTGTCAAACAGAAAATGTAAAAATAAGACACTTAAATCTTATCCAGACACTGTACTTTAAATTTTTACTGAATAAAATTTGTCAAAATGACAGATTTTATATTTAGATTCGATGCTATTTTTCCATCAGAAGTCAGTGATGAAAAAAATGTCATTCAGTTCCACTCATAGCGCTGCAGGATTTTGTAGTAGAAGATTGCTAAATGAGGTAGTAAAATGTAATTGTAACTCAGTCTTTAACATAAATTCAAATGCTACATTAGAATTCTGAGAGATGGTTCTAGATACAGAATAGATTTCCTCAAAGCTCACTGTTTTCACTGCTGATAAGGTCTTCAAGAGCACTTTCACTAAGCCAGGCTCCAAGAGCTCAGCTAGGGGCTAGAAGCCTGATGTGCTAAGTACTGGAGAAAGAAGAGGTTGAAGTAGACCCTGTTTTTAAAAGGCAGAGGAAGCCCTCATGCTGTCAGGACAGGTAATGTCCTGGCATATTCCAACRGCACAGAATAAAGTCCTGCTTCCCCAGTGAATCTGTGCCTGAAAAAAGAAAGGAAGAGGACACTCCTTTCTTAACTCTCTCTTCCCCAAAGGTATATACATTTGTTGAGAGCATAAAACTTCCATTTATTCTGTAGCTTTTAACAAGGAGTCTTTAACCTCTTGGGACATGAACAATCTGGCCACTAGGTTCAGTGGGGGAAAGTGTAAAAGACAGTGCCCTGTCTACTGCCATTCTTCCTCCAGTCAGTGCTCTGAAAATGCTTTTATGGATTTCTCATCCATCACCTTATCCTGAATGATGCTCGAAAACCTCAGTGATGTCTATCATGATACTGGGAAATGAGATGCTGGAAAGCAGTGCCATGGAAAGAGACCTGGGGGTCCTGGTTGACAGAAAGTTGAATAGGAGTCAGCAGTACCCTGGCAGCCAGGAGGGCCAATCGTGTCCTGGTGTGCATCAGGCACAGCATCGCCAGCTGGGCAAGGGAGTGGATTGTCCTGCTCTGCTCTGCACTGGGGCGGCCTCACCTAGAGTGCTTGAGGCAGTTTTGGGTGCCACAATGTAAGAAAGATCTTAAGTTATCAGAGATCAGCCAAAGGAGGGCAATCAAGATGGTGAAGGGCCTTGAAGGGAAGCCATATGAGGAGCAGCTGAGATCAGTTGGTCTGTTCAGCCTGGAGAAGAGGAGACTGAGGGGTGACCTCATTGCAGTCTACACCTTCCTCCTGAGGAGAAGAGGAGGAGCAGGCACTGATCTCTTCTCTGTAGTGACCAGCGATAGGACCTGAGGGAATGGCCTGAAGTTCTGTCAGGGGAGGTTTAGGTTGGATATTAGTAAAAGGTTCTTCACTCAGAAGGTGGCTGAGGGCTGGAACAGGCTTCCCAGAGAAACGGTCACAGCACCGAGCCTGACAGAGTTCAAGAAGCATTTGGACAATACTCTTGGGCACATGATGTGACTCTTGAGGACAGYGCTGTGCAGGGCTGGGAGTTGGAGYTGATGATCCTTGTGGGTTTCTTCCAACTCAGCATATTCTGTGATTTTGTGATGACAGTTGAGTTGGTGCATCTACCAGCCTCTCCTTCTTCCCTCATTTTCCCCTCCCTGCCCTCACCCCACAAAACCACCAAACCAAAGCGAAGCAAAGCAAACCCAACCCAACAAAAAAACCCCAAAAAACCCTGCAAAACCCCACACACCAAAAAACCCCAAACCAAACCAAACCAAACCAAACCAACAAAAAAAACCAACCCAAGAAACCCACACGGCAAATAAAACAAAAACCCTAAACACAGAACCCATTTCTCAGATTAAAAGAAAGTTCATCTAGGCTGAATGTGCACAAGATTTGTCACTCAGGCTGCTTCACCCAGAAATGAAAATGTAAAGATGTGTAAACAACAAATAACCTCAAAAAAGGAATTAGCATCTCAAAAAAAAAAAAAAAGAAAGTTATCAAATATGCATTTGTTTATCACAGTCAAGTTTTATGATTCAAACCTGATTCATATATATTTTATGAAGAGAATATCCATTGTGGTGGCAAAATTAAATGTATTTTGAAACTTGTATGTGACATTTATCTATCTGGTCTATCAGAAAAAAGTTGTCATATTCATTCAGACATATATTACTTTTTCAATTTCCTGTCAGTAATGTTTTTTTAATGTTCTTTAGGGGGAGACCACAGGATTTCTCATTTCTCACAACAAAGACCATAATGAATTAGAATTATGTTGATGAGTTTATACCTAAAARAGTTGTACCACCTTTTTTTTAAGAGATGAACAATTTGTTCTTACCCATGATAATCATGGTTTTCAGGTTGGGTTTTTTTTGGTTGTTTTTGTTTTTGTTTTGTTTTTTTTAAGATACAGGGTCAGGTAGAGAATTGTCAGGTCTTTTTTTCCTTCTTTTAAAGAAGTTCATCATACAAAACACAAACTTATGATGCAGTTTTATGATGATTCAGGTTCCACTGTGAGCCACAAGAGATAACAAAGACAGCACAAGTATTGAAACTCCTTATCACATATCTTCCCTTCCAAGGGGATGATTTTGATAGAAAGTTMATATAAACCCAATGCTTTGAATAAACAGTGCTGTGCAGCAGGCAAGGCCAAAGGGTCATAGTTGGAGGAGAAACAGAAACTAATTAAGTGAGTTAATCGACAACGTGCTACACCTCCCATGCAGAAGACTGGCTGGAGAGGTGGAAAGTGGAGCTGGCAACTTCTTCCTCTGAGTTGTTATTAAAGTGACTCTGTAGTGAAAAACTTATCTCGTGTCCCATAGGCTCAGTGCAAGTCCTGCAAGAGATGTTGGAGTGCAGTRGGTCAAGCCCTGGCTAGAAAGGACATTTGATTCTTATGGAGTTTCTTTGATAGTGATTATTCCATCTAGAATACAGAATAAGGTACACTCTTTGATGGTTACAAATCTGGAGAATTCCATGAACAACATTGAAGTTTCATCTCTAAACAAATGCAGAACATTTGAAGTAAAATTAGAAGATATACCTCCCCTTCTAAGAATACACAATATCTAGGAATAAATACAAATATTTGGTAAAGCTGGCTATAATTATGATAGTGTAGTTTAGGCTATTTTTTTAAGACTGAAATTCTTACATAAGACTCTTTCTTGACATTTGTGGCATCTGCTGGTTGGAGCTTTGCTGGAAATACATTTACATTGGTCTCTGGTCTGAAGATTTAGTGTATCCCTTTTCTGTTCTAACCAAAACAGCAGGGTAAATGGCCAGAGAAATCTAAAAAGCAATCTGTCAAAAGGAGAGATGTCTTCCCCACTACTGCAGGTTCAAAGGGTTTTTTTAAACCAGGAGAACCTCAGAGATGTAAAGTCTTCACTTATGCACAACTGATTTTAAAATAACATCATCCTGCAGAYGGAATACTTAATCTTACTTGAAAGAAAAAACACTCAACAGAAAGACCTTCCTCTTCACATTGCAAACCATCATTTAGTTGAAATATCAGTAAAGTTAAGTACGCTTTAAATAATTCAGATAAATACCATTACCTTGGTCTCTATTTATTTGGGAGACACAAAGAAGCAAGCAAGCAAAAGAGGAGCACAATTTTCACAGAMAAATGAAGAATGCCTCTAGACTCATTCCAAAAATAAGGCAGGTCAGCCAGTGCTAAGTTCTGCATGTCCATCCTCAGCTGCTAGCAGGATCTATGTTAAAACTACTGTGACTGCCATGGTGAGCCTAAGGATAATACTACCAAAAGAACTTGAGTACCATTAAAAATAACTAGCGTGTGGTATTCTAAGCATGGAATTTATGTCATTTAATGTTAGACACCTAGCATTAGAAATCCAGTTGTAGACTGTCATTCAAGTTCTCTCTGTTCAATGGAGAGAGTGAGGAATCTCTGCAAGATAATTCATCGAGGCCTAAAATGCCTGCTTTAGATCAGTCCTATGTTTTATTTTTTGAGAGTATCTATTTGTTTCAGTGATGACAGAAAACACCAAACAACTAGCTTAGATTTAATGCAACCTAAGCTACCTTTCATGTGGTTAAAATTAGCGAAAAGGAATTCAAAGTCAGGAGTCTAAAGAGGTGTAGTACTCTGCTTAGGAGCAGTCAATTCTAATACTGACCTTCAGTCTCTTGCTCATTTGGAAAACAGTTTCCTTTTTACTGACCATCTGAGTCTCAGCTCTATGTAAAAGGASGATAAAATGATTTTTAAAAACACCTAAAAATGAAAATGAAAATAAAATCACAGAGACTTTTTCTGGGAATGACACTCAACTTTTCTTTATTTTTACTTTTGTGAGTTACTATTAAAATACGACAAGGCTTAGAGAAAGACCTCAGTGGTTGAAAAGATGTTCAAAACATGCACAAAATGAAATCTGTTTGACCATCCCTGTCTATTACAAATATAAACACAGAGATAGAGATGATTCACTTAAATTACTTCAACTTGACTGGTAATATCTTGACACATTTCACTGGGGAGGGTATAACTTACACAGCTCTTAAAAAGTAAGTTTAAAAAAAGGACACAGCAATGACTGCAGACTGAAGATTTATTAGAAAGATTCCCTAACCATCTCTTGGAAGTAAAATTTCCATTCTGTGCAAACTCAGTGAGAAATTGCTTTCTTGACATGATACTCATTTATCTCCCCTCACTCTGTGTTCTTTGAGGTCTCCTTTTGCATCATTTGTTGGGTAGTATGAAGCCGATTTAAACATTTCTACATTTGTGCTGTTGCCAGAGACCACAGTGATTTAGTGAATCAGGCATGCATCATTCATGTTTGTTCCCTCTTTTCACTGCATATGATTTTAAGGAGAAATAAAAGGCAAGAGGGAGCCAAGGGTACAACTTGCCTCAGTAAATGCTTCTTTGGAGGAGCTCTTTCCATTGATGGATCAGGTTATGAGAATTTGAGCTCGACTCAGTAATATTTAATATATATATTTTTATTTGTATTCAGAAAAGAAGTCTTTTGTCATAGCATATTTACTTGTGACATTTTGTTCTCAACATACAGGATGTAACACATTGTTGGTTAAGGACTTCCATGTGAGAAAAGCTCTAAATATTCATCATTGTATATACAGAAGCATGAACCTATCTGAAGAGACAAATGCTTCTGTACATTACTAACAGTATTTCTAGGTCAGAAGTCTAATATTAAGATTTTAAATAATACCCTGAAAAGCTGGCAAAAAGCTTGTTAAGATTTTGTCCTGTACTCCTTTTCAACACCCCYTTCTACTCTTATAAAAACAGAGTTTGTGATTGCAATTTCAGRACATTTTCAATCAGCTCTTTGACTTCATAGATGAGAACCAGGGCTTCCTATGCCTTTCTGTATCTAGTGAACTGAGAATCAGGTCCTTTTGTTCTCTTTGGACCTTTGTGAACAAAAATTAAAATTCAAAATCTTATTTTTTCTAAGCAGTCATTAAATTTTTAATTGCAGTCTCTGGGCAAGTTTTTGTCTTGACTTTTGTGGCAAAAATTCTCAGATGTGGTATAGCAGAATGTGGTCCTTTTTGCTAATATCAATTACATGCTATTCTCATTCAAAAGTGATGACCTTATGATTTATCTAACCTCTGTGCGCATTGGTTCTTAAACTTTCTGCTTTASCTAAAGGAGTATCTTTCAACAATGAACAAATGAATGAAATGAATGAAATGAATGGAATGAAACAGCAATTGTTTTCAAGTTCATGTGTCTACTTGACATCGAAGATAGTTGAGTGTCTCCTATTGGTGTCTCTACCTGAAGAATAGGTGTGATGGCTGGGACATTGTGGTGCATCAGAGTTATGAGAGACATTCTCCTGGGTATAAATAGACTATCCAGGAGAGCAACATATAGATTTAAGCATATAAAGTGGTGCACTGTAGTTGCTAATAATAATTGTAAGAGATTGCAAATACAAAGCTCATACATCAGTATCTGTACAATTAAAGTTAACAGATTATAGTGCAGATCTCAGAAAATGTGATTTAAATACCTAAAAATGGAAGCCTCTTCCCAGCACATAGGAGGAGTCTGTGGAGGTGATGTTCATCAACATGAAAGACATGTCAGGAAATAGGCAGACCATGCCATCCTGTGGGCAGATGTTGGGAAATCTTTTCTACACAGTTCTGCAAATAAACCTCAGTTTTCTTGACCTTCTAATTACTTCACTCTGATCTCTTGTGTAGAGCTGTCAGTAGTACCAGTCTACATATTACCTGCTAGCAGTGAAAGGATAGAGTGTTAACATTCAATATCTTTTAACCCTCACTTTGCAGTCATTCAATAGTACTTATATTTTGATGGGAAATTGAACCCTTAGAGAAATACAGGCCTAGTTTTATTCCTCATATATTAATACAGGGATTAAATTAATAGAATGCAGACAGTTATGGCCTGTGGACAATCATGATTACATGCTTGTAACATTACACTTCAGTCAGATCTGAGCTGAAACAGAACAGCACATCATCTCCCATGCCAAGATGAGAAGGTTTAGTTCATTTTCATTGGTCACCAGAATAAAGATTCAACTGATCCCAAAGACAGAAGCATGGCTCAAGAGGTAATTAAAATATTTATAATTTCACTTCCCTGTGGGGTAGTTTTATCTCTTCTGAGGAAATGAGCATAAATTTCTGGGTAAGCACATGTTCATGTGTGCATATGTATACATGCACACATGCGTGTGCTCACGTAAGTGGAAAGCAATTCAATTGAAAAGAATGTAGATACCTGCTCTATTTGAAATATTTTAGGGTTTTGTCAGGATATGGCAACAAGATGTAGAGGGAAGASCATTTGTCTGGACTGGCCATGGGAGGCCTAAAGGAGTATTGTGCCATGTCTGAAATGGGACTAAAGATCTGTTTAACTAACTGAATTCCAGATACAGAGTGAGGCAAAGAACTATTGTCATAAAAAGAAAATGGTAGAGATAGGAGAAGTAGAACAGCAATGAGAGAGTGGTTGAGGTGCCTGAGGATATATCATAGACATTGGCACCAGATATCTGTTCACCTGTACTCTTGTTTCCACATGGATTTATGCTTCCACTTACGGAAGGAACCAAAAGAGCAAAACCAGAATAAGTGAGAGCAAATTAAGGCTAATAAGAAGAATTGGAAAGGAAAGAAGAAGGAAATTTTAGCATGGCAAGTGGTGCCGATTCCCCCTTAAAGCTAGTACACTGCATGAGTCTGATATAATCTTTTTTCTTTGAGGCTGTCTATTTGTGCTACCAAATAAGACGTATCTCAGCTGAATGCATAGCCCTGAAAGAAGGGAGTGGATTAGGCCTCTGGMGATGATGACTAACAAGTTAAAATTAAACTTTTTTTCAGTTGGGCTGCAGTGACCTATTTATACAATTTATTTCTTGCTAGCTAGCTTTTTTTAACATTACAAGGTGTACCTGGCCTCTCTCATCTCTCTCTAAACTGTCTCCCTGATGTCCTGATCACTCTCTGATCTATTTCTCTATCTGCTGGGTGAATGCTAATATGACATATCCAACCTTTAAAACAAACCATTTATTTTGAAACTTGGCTATGTCAGTGCATTTGATGCGTCAAACACGAAAATGAATGCATATTTGGATATTGGGTACATCATATCTTGATATTAAATTATCCCCTGAAAAGTGAATTGATTTTTAAACTGGCAGGATATACGTATTGCTTCCTTGAATCTCTAGCACGAAGCTAGACATGAGGGGAGTCTAGGAAAGGTTCTCTATGAAGCAGAAACAGAATTGCTCAAGGGCTATGAGTGTTTTCTTTATATTAATAAATTCTTCTTTGTGCTTAAGGAAAGAGATTCTGTCATTCTCTTCCATTATTATGTGACGATAATACATTCATCTTCTATGAGAGATACTTATCCCAGAGATAATATTTAATTAACGTGCAAAGAAGGAAGTTTAAGTGAAAAAGGTACTTTAAAAATCATATATATTTAATACATTGGCATAGATATTTCAAAGTCCCTTTTTTCCTTTTGATATCTGGGCCATTTGCATACATACACACTGAAGCCTACCACTGTCAGCATCTGAAAAACAAATGACAAAC
This sequence comes from Amblyornis subalaris, assembly GCA_018881555.1. Lineage (NCBI taxonomy): Eukaryota > Metazoa > Chordata > Aves > Passeriformes > Ptilonorhynchidae > Amblyornis > Amblyornis subalaris. The sequence goes on along the minus strand of JACAXG010000247.1, from coordinate 531,276 downwards.
TGAAATATACTTTTAGAAAAATAGATTGAGTGTCCATGCATGGTTTGGACTGATTTTTTTTCTGCTTGAACTTTCCCTGTCACTGTTCACAGATCAACACATAGGAGAAGACATAACACAATTCTTTGCAATACTCTAGATTCAAGACAGAAGACAGATCCTTCCTCTTACAGGACAATTCGTGTTCAGTGTGCTACTTGGAAACTTGTGGATCTGCATGCAGAAGCCTGTGAGTCTGCATCTGGCTGGTTATCACTATGAACACTGCATGAATATATCTCAGTGGCTGGCTAACTATCAAATGAGTCAATCAAGTATTCCTGCAATTTTCTCTTCATTATGTGAACACTGCTTGGGGAAGACATATTTCTTCATTTTCAAATTCTTCACAAGATCCTTTCAGATTTCAAAAAAATACTGATTGCACTGTGAACATGGGAGCACCAAATTTTTCCTCACCTGTATCTCTAAGACATACACATACAGATGTCAAGACTGCAACCCAATAAGAAAGACAATGGCCTCCATTTATGCATGAACAATTATAACTTCTAAGAAATTCCAAACCTCACCAAAACACCAGGAGCGCTCTATCAGTGAGTCAAGGACCAAAAATATTAGCATTTTACATTAAATGGCACTTTTGACAGAGTGTTCTGGCTTCTTTTCCCCTTTGCCCAAACAAGCCTTTTTGGTTCTGTTTATTCTGATTATCAATGCCAGTTGAGCAGAAAGTAAAATTCTGACACTGGGATAAAGCATATAGTATATACAGGATAAGTTAGATAAAATCTAAATAAGACTAAGTACCATGTTACACAAAGAACTACGATCTGAGTTTTTCAGAAATGATGAAGCACATGTGGAAAGATAATTCAAACAAATTCTCAGATTTGGTCCACTATCACCTCTGCTTTCCTACAGCCTCTCTAATAATCCACCCTGCATAACATTCCCTCCTAAGAAGGGGAAATCCAAAATTAAGAATAGTCTTAGATTCCACTCTCATGCAAGTGTCATACAGAGGGATTTCCATGAGCTCAGTTTGSACAATGTTGTGGCCTCAAAATATTCTCAGCTTTTCTAGCTCCTGAAGTGATGCAATATTCCTGAGCATGACACTTCCACTGTTTGGGAAACATCAATAATTTAGAAAGCACTTTTCTTAGTACCACCTACATGCATCAASTCTGTGCGCTGCTTTGCTTATGTCGTCTTAAAGAATTTTCAGTGTACTTAGGAAAACTTCAGCCTTTGCCTTCAAGTTCTTCCGTGGTCTGCTTCCCAGGAATCTAAACGGCTATAGCTAAAGATTGTGAATGAAATCTATAATTACCAAATTCAGACTTCCAGAATAACAACAGTCAAACCTTCTCTGTGCACTGCAAAGTTTGCTTTAAGGGGAAGGTCAAGGACTTGGAATGGATTCCAACAGCAATTGAGGAACATTCCTGGGTTTATCATCTTTGGCTTCACCCTGTTCTGCTGCAAAAGCTAAGTACATTTCTGTTGTCTGCCTTTCTCTGATGCAAATATAAGCAATACGCATCTCTAAGAAACCCCTTCATAAAGATTTTAAAATCCAAACAAAACCAAAACCTTAAAAGTCAAACAAACAAAAAAATTCCCAACAAAGACAAAGCCAAATGCCCTTATCAAACATGCAATGCACTATTCTACAAGTTTCTCCAGAGAGCAAGACCAATTTGTGACTATCACTAGTCATGTTTCTTAATGCTTTACTGGAAAGTGATATGATGATAAGGAGAGCAGTATAAGAACTTCTGTAGAGCAGAAAGATTTCATTGACTGTGATGTATGTCACTGGTGATAACAACGAAAATTTTTCATGCTTATAACCACCTCATGATGTTAAGATGAATAGATTATAGGAGTGGTAGGTTCTTCTTTTAGTTATTAGTTAGCTTTTATGAAAATGGTATTTAGGTTGAACTAGTGGTTAGTTTGGTTTTCTCCTCCATGCAAAAGTAATTAAGAAGGCAATGACAAAAGGACAGATACGTCCAGTACTTCTGACTTGAAATAATTAACGTAGAATAGTAACATTTTCAAAAGTACCTAAACACTTCAGGCATTTAAGTCTCTCTTCAAAGTATATTTACTCCACATAATACAGTGTGTTAGCAAGACCCCAGAGCTAATAACTAATGAACTAGATCCTGTGTCACCTTGTTGAGAAGCAGAATTAATTAGTCCAGCCATAACGACATACTACCAAGAGTTCTGGCTTCTGGAATCTGTGCTAGCACAGCACTGAGACATATAAATGAACTGTCTCTGGCGATTTGCTTGCAATGTTCTGTTACAGTGCATAGACATGCCTTCAAGCGCTCAGACTCGTAACACTGATTGAAAGAAACTCAGTCTTTTACAGGTATGAAAGTTGCTTTTGAAAATAAGACTTGGTCACCTCTGAAAAAATCTACGTCCACGACACAGTACCTTGGGCAGAAATGCAGGCAAGAGGCTACAATCTGAAGTGTGAAGTTCAGTACTAAAAGTAAGATTTGTTGCAAGTTAGATGAAAGAAATTTCAGTGGCTTTTCTGGATAGATGTGGATTTTCAAGCCTGATAGAGGTTTCATTAYACAATTATCCTTTCAATTTATCAGTGATCGCTGACTAAAATAGACATAACAGACTAGTCAGCTCTTCATTTGAGTTAGCCTCACTTTGCCTCAGTCCATTTCCATTTCATGAAACTACCAAGTTGCATGACCTGAGAGTTTGGTCCATGTATTTTTGCATTAAGCCACTGAGGATACAATTGATATGAGATAAATAGTGCAGTAAAATTAATACACAGTCAGCAAAAATATGTTAAAAGAATTATTTGTCTTTTGATTCAAATTCACATAGGAGGTAATTAAACAAACAGCCTCCTCCATGTATAGCTGTGGGGAGGCAAACCAATGGAAAAAAAAAAATCCTCCCTTACAACTGACCGTTTCTCAGAATATGTGCCCTTTTCTTCCTGCAAACGGCAGAACCGCTTGTATTCAGCACAGTGAAACTTTGAGGGGGTAAATAGAGAGTCAGACTCCACCCAGCAGAAATTCAATATACTAATATGAAGGTCTGTCAAAACAGATTCCTTTGGTAATGAGTTTTCCAAGGAATGTTCTTAAGCACTAGTATTATTCGACTGTTACAATCCCTCCCCCTCTAGCCTCTCCCTCAAAATGTGCCTCTTTTAATTTCTTGGCCTCCTCATGAAATATTCTTAATATATGCCATTCTGATACCACCAACTGAGATTTCTGTTGGTCTTAGCCCTAGGAAGATATTGTCAGCAGTCACTACTTAAACAATTACTGTTAAGAATTTTGTGAACAGTTAGACGTTCTGGGGGCTAAAATATTAGTAGTTACCGTGTATTAGAGCTGCATAGCTGAAACAGATATAGAAATGATACCAAGAAAGAGAAAAGAGAGTTAAAAGATATGGCCAATGGACACCAAACACCTGAAGAACACTATGAATTGCACATATTCAGAAGAACGCTAAAGAGTCTTACTTACTGGACTTTGAGCCTCCTAGAACTTCTGGAAGAGCTAAAAAAACCCAAACAACAAAAAGACCCCAACAATCAACATCCTATTTTTAAGTATACCAGGAGTTACATCTTGTATTCCCAGTGGTAGCTGCCAATTTTCTTGGCTAGTGTTAAAAAGAAAACTAGGTCACATAGCAGTCTCTACACATTTCTTGGAGATGACTGCTAATTCTACTATACTAAATCTGAACTTTGACCCGTAGATATTGAAAAGTTCTTACATCTGTGATTCTAGAAAATTGAAAGACTTGTAAGCAACTTTTTGTATACATACTCATTTGCTCATCATAGCATACTCTACYAGCAAGAAAAAGGAGGAAAAAATGTGGAGTCGAAAAAGACCAACAGTAAAAAAAAAAAAAAAATCAATGTATTAGTCCCTCTGGTTTTATTTGTGCACAAAATTATACTATTGCCACTGAATACATACTACAGGGATTTAACAGAAATAGTGTAAATCCCTGTAAAGGTATACATTTCAGTATTAGAATATCTTATTTCTATTTAGCTGAAACAAAACTGAAACAAAAAGTTGATAACTAACTAACTAACTAAATAATAAATTTAGGCTTTCCACTCATTTTTTCTCTCTTGTTTAACTAAAGAGCATTAAAATCTGCCTTAGATCTTAAAAGTGTACTTTCTTTTGGAGTGGAGATAGCCCCAGCTGAACATCATCAGAATAGGAAGAAAATGCTACAAACACCTTTTCCCACACCGTTTTATAATTAGCTCACCCTTCAAAAGAAGGTAATGGCCTTGTCTAYGGGAACAAAGAGATCCTAGTATTCTGGCCTACTGTATATTCTCCAGACTGTGGCCTTGGCCACTTAAACTAGGACAAGACATCTGCTCTGCTTACAAACTTAGTTTGCAAATAACTGTTCTCACTTCAGAAAAAAAACAGTTAAAGAAAACAGTGAAAATAATAGTACCTATATGTACATATGTAATAGTTTGGAAGACAGAAATTTCCTTCACAATAAAAGATACTTTAGCACTTTCCAAGCCAGYCCACAATGAGGACAATGCTATTTTCTAAAATCCTATCCCTGTTGTTATTGCACATGACATATTACATTGTACTGTACAGTGTGTGGTGATGAGAAATTCCCTGCTTATTTAATTGTGATCCTTCAATGAATTTGAAAGGGAGCACTTTATTTCCATTTCTTTAATTTACTAGTTCTTTAGCTGATGATTTTATTAACTCTTGTATTTGAGAACTGATGCTTAACAAAAAAAGGAGAAGAAAAAAAGGCCCTTGGCAGTATTGTGAAGGCCTGGAACTGAATAATGCACTTTAATAATGAGGAATAGAGCTATGGCTTTTGCTGATGGCTGTGACCGGCTCTGTGACCTGATTATGTCGCAGAGTGTCAGCAGCTGAGACACTACAAAAGGGAGTGCATCCCATCAAATCTATCTCCATTGTAATCACTCGCACTGCTGAGAGGCTTGTTAGGAGCAGGGAATCCATCAGGCCTCATTAGCACCATTTACCATCAAGAAGCTCAAAGAGCAAACGTGTACCCTTCTCATCAGAATAATGAGAACCAAAGTACTCCTATTATCTAATTGGATCAACAATGCCTCTCTCTCTATTTAGTTTCCTGAGCTACTTGTGTACTACAATCCTCAAATATTAGTTATTTTTTTATTAATTACCAGGGTGGAGCTGTGCTTAAGATTTTTTTTATACAGAAGGTTTCCACATCTAAAGAGCAAGGCATGGGCACAATGAAGCCCGAGTTCCTTCAGGGGCGTTCTTAGATTATACTGAAGCAATCCCGATAGGTTCACTGTTAAATTAAAGTGTGGACAATACAATTACACCCTACATACTTAGATTTTCCTATTAATCTACCAGGAAATAGAATAATGCCCTCTTTATCCATAAGATATTTTGATGCCAACCCTTATCATGGTACCTTTTTTCTTTCATTGTAAAATGTTATTTTGCAATTGCTGAATTAAGTAGTATTTTTCTCCTGTCAGACAACTCCCATGTTTCCAAAAGAGAAACTAAACTTACTCAGTACCCACAGTTAAAATGTATTTGATCCTGTTGAAGTCAAGAGACTTACACGAATGCAACTGATGACAATTAAGAGACCAGATTCATCAACCTTGCTTTCATACTTCTGTGGTTCATTTCCTTACAAATATTATGGAAACAGCCAAAGTACACAATTCATGTACTTAATAAACATAGTAAAACCCAAGCAAAATTCCTGATCTTTTCTTTCAATTACAAAACCAGTGTGAAAAAGAGAAATGTTGGGTTGTTAAACCTCTGAAGAATCCAAGGGCAGCAACGGCACTAGGATCCTGCTGTAAGGGCAGGCTGAAGCTGAATAGCTAGACAGTCTCTGTTTGAAATCAACGTATCTACTGACAGGGTGCAATCTGGCAAACCTGCTGCCCTGGCCTTTAAATTTAAGATATGAAAGCCTAGTCCTGCAAACACTTCCTGGAAAGTGCTGAGGGCAAAGAGAATGTAAGCAGTGCTACATGGGCCAATAGCTCTTCATAATATGCCTCTGAAAATGAAAATTTGATTTAGAGTCCTCTACCAGTACTATATCAAATTAATCAGGTGATCTAATCATATTATTTCAAAGGATTAGATCTCTTGGCTTGGTTTTGGGAAGCTCTGGTATTACAGCTCACATTGCCATCCAAAGCAAGAGAAGAAAATTAAACTAACATGCCATAGCTGTGAATTCAATAATCAAATGAATAACAAATACGTTATCTAAATTATTGTTGATATATATTATTTTGTTACTGTAATTGTAAGAAATCCTAGACTATTGGGAATTAAGGCCATGCCATATGTCACTTAAAGGATCATTTCCCTCAAATTTGCCATAGGATCTTGGATTTGACCTACAGCTTAATGTCTCCAGGGATTACTGATCACCATACATTTAGCTAGACAGATGGACATTTACAAGCCCTGAATTTCTGTAACAGAAGCAGCGTGTATTACAAAGATTGCACATACAAACATTCTAGTAAGTCATCCAGCTTTATATTTTCAGGAGTGAGTTCTGGGTGTCACACTTGTGATTCCTTGAAAGGGGCAATTTTCAAAGGGTGGATTTTTAACATATGGTGCAAATCTGGCTCTTTAATGACTCCAAGCAGATTATTCAGAAATGCAGTGTTTCAAATTACTATTCGCTTATGCTTCCAATTTTGCAGAAACATCTTTTAGTTCTTGGTTAGGTGCTATAATTCTATTAACTTGAAGGGAATGTAATTTAATTTCTGGAATGTAGTTAAATTATACTGAATAGTCCTGTTTTAAGACGGATAGCCTGAGAAGTGGGGTCTAAGTAATATGAGTTTATGCTGAATATTATAAAAATGTATTTTATATTACACACTTATTATCAATATTTATCTCTATTGTGGCAAGGTCTGCAGTACTGATTATAAACCAAGGAACATTTGCAAAAACGAGTAATGAAAAGAAAACCCTCATTGAAAACAGCTAGGCAGATAGATGCTGTAATTTTATCCAACACTCAGGAAGATTCTTCCTTTCTCTTCTCTTTCTCTGCAACCTGTGGAATTATTGGACTTTACATTATATCTGGAATAAACAAGACTCAGCCTGAGGTAATCTTTCATTCAGTGATATCTTCACAGTAGTATTTTTTTTAAAGATACAATGAATGGTCACATATTTATTATGTTTTTTGTGGAGAACACGTAAAGGAAAAACTATAAAAAAATTAGTCTGTGTTTATGACTTCAGCTCTTACAATGAACATCTTTGGTGTCAAGTGCCTCATGTGAGTGGCAACTGTGAACCATTTCTGGAGCACAGAAGAGATAGAAACAAGCAGGCTTCTAGGCTGGAGCTGATCTGACTATGAGTTATAGGTATGATAACCAACTTTTCTTCCAAACAAATACCCCATCCCTCCAGAAATCTTAATAGGCGTTTGAGAGCCTCCATTTAAAGCTGGCTGCATAAAATGATCCTTTGATGAAAAGGGATTGAAACAAGGGTTAAAGTAGACATTGAAAGGTTATTGTAGAGGGCACATTGTTCATACTATCCTCCTTTAATATGTGTGGTGTGCACCTGCGATAAGATGATTCATTAGATAAGGCCTCACTTTGACAAGCTCCATCGTTCAACCCTCGGGGTAGTGATGGAACAATTCTGCACCCACCTAGTAAATATAACAAGGTCAGCATTTTTTTTTCCTGAGACTTGGACGGTGATAGTGAAGCTCAGGAAGCATCTTTGTTTATGTGTTCTGTTAAAAAAAAAATGCGGGGGGGTTTCCTATAAAGTGTTGACTTTGATTTTTTAATGGGCCAAAATAAAAAACCTCACTCTTGTTCCAATTAACAAACATAGTGACAGAAAATTACCAAGAGAAAAGCTGCTCTTCATTTTTTTTCTCTTCTCTTGTAAACAGTAAGAGTAGAAACTAAACTTTAGTTTCACATATCATCCAAGCTGCATCATTTCAATAAATGTTTTTCAGGGCCTAACATCTRCTTAAACACTGTGAATATCACTGTATGCCCAATCTGTTGCATTTAGAATAATGACATTCAAATTACTCAGTTACCAGGTACAGTCATAAGTTATACTGACAGATTTGTTACAGAGAAACAAGTCATTGTGTTAATTTTAGTCCTAGTAAATGCAATAAAGAATGGCAGTGGTCACAATCTGAAAGCCACTTATGATTGCTGCATCAAAGGAATTATTTTTATATATATATATGGATTCAGGTGCATATCTTTCTGCATCATACTAAGACTGAAACTGAAATAGTTTGAACAAATAAGCAGCTCCAAAATGTAGCTAAGACACAATCTCTCTCTTAGACTAACACTAACCCTTGAATATTGTTCAAGTTCCTGTTGGGAACATTTTCTTTAAGCCAAAATAGTCTCCCAAATTCACATTTACAGGCTGGCATATTCATTGCAAATTGCTTTACATAGTTAATAAAAAAATGAGTAAAGCACACAGATAAATGCAGCTGAGATACTTCATTACAATTTAAGTTGTTTTCTTTCACTTAAAACATTTAATGCCTTTTAAGAAATGAAGTAATACAGAAAAGCAAARAAGTGTAGCACAGTAGCGCTTCAGTAAAGGTGTCTGTTATTAGGCATATATAAGCGGAAGAAGACCGCTGGTATGTTTGTTAGGAATCACGGGGTTGCTGGACTTTTAAAATACCATAGTATTGCACTATTGTGATATTTTTAAATGGATGAAATAAAATAAAACAAACCCTTCGCCTTTTCTAGCTTGAAAACACTTTCTAACAGTTCCTAAGTTCCTCGTGGTTCTCAGACTTCCTTACCTTTCTTGGCAAATCAATATTTATTTATTTTCAACATGTGCACTTTTAAATTGCTGTCATACAAGTGGAACTCATTCTTGTCCCAAGATCAGCCTGCCATCAGAATTCACTCTTTGCTCCATCTTCTACTCACCTGTCCTTGTGCATTAGTGACAAGTTGACCTGTGACCCCCTGAAGACTGGAGAGTGCGTTTCCAAAGGCCTGGGAGTTTGCTATTGAGCCCATGGCTGCTGCTGCTGCAGCTGCTGCTGCTTGACTTGCTAGTGGATTATTAACCAGCTGAAAAAAAAATAAATAAAATATCATTATAAAACCCATGATAAACACAGAATGCTAACTGGGTAACATTAAAGTGATTGCACAGTCATATTTATGTTATTTTAATGTTTTTTTACATGCTTTAATGTGCATAAAAAAATGTCTGCTCCAAGAGCTGGAGTAGTTCTGAGAGGTTCTTATTTCTGAGGCTTTGAAAATGAATAGCTTTACAAAAGGAAGAGGAAATTCCATGTTAATGTTGAAGAATAAAATTCTCTTTTTTAACCCTATATTCTCTCTTTTTTTTTTTTTTTTTTTTGATTGAGTTATGCTTGATGTGTTTCTTTGGGCTCAATGTGCTACTGCCACAGGTGTAGCAGCCTACTACTGCTATAAATAGCAATCAGTGAAAGATTAACATTTGATTTGACTGGGAGTGGAATGTTTATTTGGGGATATTCAGAACAGAGACTATTTTACTAACGACCCTAAACCCAAGAAAAACCTGCAAATCATTTTGACTTTTATCATTCAAGAATTGTTTTCAATATCTAGGTAAATCACAATAGAAGACTCAGCCTTGTGATTAAGGCCAGTAGAAATTAACTAAAAATTCAAAATTCATTTGCAAAATATGATACTAAGCAACTTGCTGCTTCTCAGTTGTGAATGATTAATTCCAGGACTCATAAATGTTCAGGAAATGCATTGTACTGCCTGCTTTAGTTAATTCTACCTGGATGCTCCATAGAAAGCATAGAGCACAATCATGGCTTTCACTTTAGGAAACTAGGGGAATTCCACAGAGGAACACTCCTAYCAACACTTGTGTTTTCAAGCATACAAAATGTATTTTCTTCTGTCAGAATCAAAAGTCATCTTAGACCTGGCTTTTCCACTGGATTATTGTGAAGTTTCTGTCTTTTTATCCTTTTCTGAGAATGGACAAACTTTGAACCAAGCACACTGGGATGACAGTAAAAAAAAAAGTTGGGAACCATCTAGGACAGTTGTCTTGAGAACAATCAAACTGAGTTCAAGAGGCTGAAAATACATTTCAGAGTGGCTTTTCCTCCCAAGAATCACTGCATTATAGCAGAACTTGCAAAATACACATTAGCAGGATACAGCAGCCAGAATTTCAAGGGAGAAAACAGTCTAGGGACATTTTTTCTTAGAATGAGATGAAAATACTAGAGCTAACTCAGAAAAGCTTTATGTTTGAGCTGAAATTAGTAGGAGTTCCAAGTCCTTAGATGAGGAGTAAATTATCAATCCTTTAGAAATGGAGAGCCAGTAAGGGATGTACCCCATAGACAGGCTCTGCTTCAAAATAGGTTATGAAAAATTAATCAGTGATTAGTAGATGTTTTAAGCATGTTACAGATATGAGTAGTGTGTATGTTATAGACATTTAGAAGCCCATCAACAGAAGATGTCAGATATGGTTATAATCTATGCTTATAAGAAACCTACTTGTCTGTTGAACATTGCAAAATCTACAATTGATTGGTCATACATTAAAACATCTATTAATCATTCATTAGCCCTTCATGAAGTATTTATAAATGCAACCTTGATATAAAGTGTTGCTTAAAGGGGTGCCTTGAGCACATCCAATCCCTCTACAGATTGCAAAGTAAATAACTAAATAGAGATTAATAGCAATGCCAGACAGAAAAGATGACATTGTCTGGAGGAAATATTTTGATTTGGAAAAAATTGTTATATGAATCTCTAAAAGCAGTCCACAGCACCCCATGGCAAAAAAATCAAGCAGGAATAAAACACAAAACGGTGAAACTGCTGTGCGTGCTTGATTAGCAGTCCTGATGAGCTGTAAAGAGAACAGAGACCAGCACAATRACCAAAGAGAAGCTCAGTCCCTGAATGCAGACTGCAAGCAATTCCACTGACTGMGCAAAGGTGGGAGCACAAAGGTAACTGATGCACTCTTCAGTGATTTGGGTGTTGGTGCCCGAGCACGGCAGCGTAATGCCAGAGAACAAACAATATGGATAAACTGGTCGGTTTTCTGCTMAAAACATTGACATTTCAGTGACATATCAGAAGCTGGCAAACCCTGTCTTTTTTTCACAGCACTTCGTGGGCAGTACTGGGACTTGAAGTAATTCCCTTATAGCTGTAAATACTTGGAGAAGAAAGGGGCAGCAGCAAAAGCATAAGACTTTCAGAAAAGGCCTTCTACAATCTTATTAGCAACCCACAAATTACTGCACCTCTGATCCTACAGCATCTGACTGCAGGTATAAATGATAATCTTTGGACAGTTACCTGACATCAGCTAAGAAACTACACTAACTGTTATATTCAGGGCTTCAGTGGCATATAGGAACAGCTGTTTGGGAAGCATAAATGAGCTTGTGAATCTGGAAACTACAAGGGGTTAAAACCTTCTAAAAGTCAGACTATCACCTTCTAGAATCTCTTTTCCATTTTTCTTGCACCAGTTTTCAAAAAATGTACATTTTCAAATACAACAATAAAATTTAATTACAACAAACCCTGGAGACACTCAGGATTGCYTTTAGTTGCATCACAGAGATAAGCTACTTATTAAAAATGATGGCAGAGACTGTGATATGCATAGGTATCCTGCATAGTGCCATGTTCCAGGAAAAAATACAGTGAATGGGCCAAATCGCAGGGTAAGAGACTTCCAAGTACATATGAAACCATCCCTAACTATTCATAAGTCTGATTAAAAAGGAGAGGATGCATTTTTCTTTGAGTGCGTCGGGAAGCTGTTGACTGCAAGTTACGGTGTATTCAATTGACCTCTTTTATATTGTGTGCAAACTGGGGATGGAGAAATACATCTCGTTTCATTATGTCTGGGCATCAAGATAACACATCAAATCTTTTATTTAAAAAATAAAATCTCTAACTTTAAAGGTTTATGCAATTTCTTAGTGAAGGTTGGATCCCTAAGAATACATGTTGGAAATATTAGAAATACATTGTGAAAACTCCCACAGAGGGGTCTTCCCATTTTGTTTCTGTATTTAAATAACTACTTAATTTGGAAGGCTGAGATGTTTGGATGTCAATTCCAGTGCCCAAATCTCTGCTCCCACTCAAAACATCTGCCATAACAGTAGGCAATAGCAATCCTCATTTAAAGTGACAGGCCAGGCCTCTCAATGATGCCTCTGCTAATGACATTTATTGATTATATGAGGAAGCAAACTTTATGAGGAAGAATCTTCTAATAACTGAGTAGGTTTACTACATTTTTCTGAATTCCCAAAGCTGAACTTTAAAAGGTAAAGCATGTGAAAATTGTTCTGCTCCAAGTCAGTAAAAGTAGAAGACATTCCAGTGCAGCAAAYATAACTAATCTGGGAAATTACAGTGGATGAAAAAGGCACTACTTACAAGATCCTAAAACTGTGCCATGTGAAGTGAGCGTTTCTATGGTTAAGATAAAGTCTTCAAAAAAAAACCCCAAACAATTTAAAGAAAAGTATGTTAGAGTCAATGTTGCAAGCAGCTTTATTGAGAGCAAGAAATACCTTTCTTTTGGAAGAATACCACCTTCCTCTTTTTTTGAAAGCTAACTTAATTCATTGAACTTGCTGTGAGAAACTCATCAAGCATTCATCTRTTGTTGAATGCAAGATCAGATTTGATAACCTACACAATAGTTTTACTTTTCTCTGAAAAGGGCATATCCTACTGAACGTTTACTTTCTGGGTCTGGAAATAAAAGGGCCAGTTTTACTCGTTACAATATCACTCATTCAATGAATATAAAGAAAAGACCAAAGAGTTTTACCGATGAAAAGTCAAGACATTTCAGGATGCCAGAGCATCAAAAGAAAAAATGGGCCTGTAACCCGAAAGGTAAAGTCACTTAATGTAATCCCAGTATGTAGATCTTGTGTGTTTTCTAACACACTTGTGGAGGAGGCTAAGAGTGAAGACATACTATCTAAATGCAGTAATGGAGAACKGAAGGACATGCTGTGGAGTAACAGYAGGCATGACTTCATTTTACAAAACAGTATTAGTGTTTTTCAGGAAGACTGTTAAAAAAATCACATTTCTGGATATCTCCTAGAGATGAAATTGTTGTAGAAAAGTATTATATTTGATTAGGGACTSAGAGATCCTCAGTCTCTTATGTTTTCTGACAATCCCTTCTGTAGGGAGCATCACACTACTAGATTAGCTGCTGAGAGTGCTTGCTTAAACCAATGATTTTCAAGGGAAAACAGAAATATTTCTAAGAGCTGARAAGAATTCAGCAATGGTTCTCAATCAGAAACACATGACATTTTTCTTTTCTATCCATAATGAGTGAAAAGTGATCGTAGAAGTTAGATTTTTATCTGCATGGTATGTGCTTTTGTAGGAATTTTTAGCTGAGAATCTATCTGAATTTTATCTGCTTAGATTATGAGAGAATTACARATTAAAATAGAGTGGGATTTATTCCCAGTTTTTCTCAGTGGCTTGTGAGACAAATTCTGGGTAGCAGTCACTTGGCCTTAAGGAAAAAAGACTGTTTCAAACTGAGCAAGGCTCCTGAGAATGTTCTGACACTTTCTTTGTTACTGTGCCCAGCATTATCATCTTTATTGGGTGTGGATGGAAAGGTTTTGGTAGTGGTCAAGCTGGAGAGGAGGATAAAAAAACCAGAGTGAACAAAACAAAGGGAACAGCAAGGTCAGAGAAAGGAGAAGGAGGTGTTCCACAGCAGACAAGGTACCTTCACCGTAGCCCTCAGAGGACCCTAGAGTGGGCAAATGGATGTTTCCTGATGAGAATTGTGATCCATGGAGAGCCCGTGCAGGAGCAGGGGAAAAATGTGAAGAGAAAGGAGCAAAAGGGGGGAACTATTAAGGACTGACCATAGTTCCCCATGTCCCCTGCMCCACTGAGAGTTGGTAGAGAAGTCAGGAGTCAAGGAGACAAGTTAAGTCTGRGCGAGTGGGGAAAAAAGTTGTTTTCRTATTTGTCTTTGTTTCTCACTGAATTGGCACTAAATAAAATTAATTATCCCCAAGCTGAGTCTGTTTTGCCCTTAACACTGATTGGTAAGCAGTCTACCTTGACCCATGAGGTTTGTCATCCTGTTTCCTCCCCCATTCCACTGAGGCAGTGAGTGAGTGGCTGGGTGGTCATTGCGAACCCACCAAACTATTCCACTAGAGTAACTGGATATCTAGCAACAACACCACTCGAGTGTTTACAATACTTTGATGGCATGGAAGCAGAGCATTCCAGCCTAGATACCCATWTGCTTGGTTTTCAAACATGAATGAGTTGAGGCAGAAGTGCAGTTTCCCTGAAAGTCCCCATTAGCTTTTCTGGCAAATTCTTTACATAGCATTAATGCTTTTATTCCTAATTGTTTTCAATATGCATATATACACAGTATCAGTTGATGGCTCYCTGAACTTACATAAAATCTCTCGGTCCCTAAGGGAATTTAAAATAAGACACTGGAAAGATTGCATCAGCTGAATCCTGTGAAAGTACCTAGATACCACAGCAATAAGTACCAAACAAAYGTTCATAGTAATCAACAAGATCACCACTTAGCACTCGTATAGAATTGTGGGTGCTTGAGCTCTGTCAATTTAATTTATTTTTAGGGTCTTAAGTAAAAATAAGTCAAATTTTGAAAAATTCTTGAACATGGAGGTCCCAAGAAAGTCAAGAGAGGTTACATAGGTAACATAAACCAAAAGAAATTAATTTCATCTAAAGAGATGCTATGAGCAAACATTTTGGAAACCTTGTCTGGTTCTGCACTTATCGGTTACATATTTTTTTTAATGTTCATCTTCCCCTCCCTCCATTTTTATTTATGTAATAGGATAACTACAACATTTAACTTTTATAAATGAACATCAGGGTAAAATATCTACTAAAATGTCTGTCATAGAGCCTAATGATGCATAACTCTTTGAAAATATGCCCAGCAGGAAAATCCCAAATTATGAAAAAAAAATTAAATCTGTCAACATTTGGTTTTTGTACACTGCTGTGATATGATCAACCTACAAACTGTACAATGTAGTCATAATATCCAGACCCATCCAAAATGTCTGGTTATTTCAAACTGCACAGGTCTARATTTGCAAATGGTTGTAGATGGTAAGAGTTCCAAATAGGTTTCTCAGACAGACATTTTAGTATATGCACATATCTCAGAAATTTATGTGCAGGGTACAGTGTAGAGACAAGGATATTGGAATATCTGAAAGCACCGACTTGACAGAGACACTTAAAATATCTGGTTCTCACAGATACTTAGTCTGCTCATTATATACATTTATTGTGGTTGAGCTATTTGCTGTCTAAATCTATGCTGAATTTTCTATCAGAAATAAGTGCTGATAGTGGTATCACTGATGCAACATGACTTGATCCAATGCAAAGCGACGCGACCTGAGGTGATTGGAAGTACACAGTGCTCATGTAAGCCTTGATATGACATGGATAGAGGAGGATGCACAAAATTTCTCACAATATCTTTGTAAACAAGGTGCTGCTGGTCAAATTTGTACCAGTCTGAAAAACTACAATAACAATTTGCAAAATAAAAAGGGTATATTTCTAACAGAGCCATGGCAAAGCAAATAAAGAGCAGACATCATTCCCAGGTCTCTCAGACCAAACTACTGGAGACATGAATAATGAAGAACACATTAGGGCACAGGCAAGGACTCAGCACAAACCACCCTAGCCATTTTCATTTCTGCGCTATTACTGACAGACAGAAAAGAGAGACGAGGAAACTAGGAGAGAGGGATCCTTGTTAGGTCTAATCCTACAAGATAAACTAAATTGAAGGCATCAGCATGTCTGAGGCCGGGTCTTCCATGTTTACAAAAAAAAGGGTGAATATATTTAAATACATTGTATATCTTTAAATATAAATAACTACAAAATGTAGGGACTGACTGATCCCTTCAGCAGCAGGTCAGTATTTATAGACTGCCCCCATACTCTTGTCCTGTAGGTTCCTGACTGTCCACATTCATAACTTACAAGTTTGAAATGTTCCAGGTCTGCTTAACCTGGCACACACCGAACCAGATTTTAGTTAAACAGAGCATCTTGGTTTTGTCTGATTAGTTACTTTTATGTTTAGATAGTCTTTGAAACTGTTTATTTCATGCGTGATGCATATGTACTGCAAATAAATGACACCTGACTTAATTAAACTTGGCATGTCTAATAATCATAAATTGTATTGGTACTCATAAAAGAGGCGAGAGTACTGAAAACCTTATGTGTATACTATAGTTTTCTGAAGTATTTCCCATGTATTGCAAGAATGAAAGCAAAAAAGCACCTTGTAAATTTTTTGAAAGGAGCTGCAACACAGTTCATTTCACGTTGATTAGTTTCTTGGTTCCTGTGTTTGTCTATTTTAGAATGATTTATTTGGCTTCTGAAAGATGCTTTCCCTACAAGAAAAATGGTTACTTCAGGGCTCCCTTGCTGCTAAAAACCCGAATTCTTATCAAAAGGAAATTGCCATCTGTCTTCTCGGATAAGAGCCCAGCACTTGGGTCTCAGTGATCTAGCCTCTGTAGAAAGTGTGTCAACCGTGAGACATACCAAATTAATCTCCTTAATCTAAAACATTTATTTGTCTTTAATTTGAATTTGTGAATGGCATGTGCACATGTAAATATGACCATGTGCATATATAAATATTAAAAAAGCAACGTGAGGTCACACCATGTTAATATGACACTTCATGTTAAGTATTTGAGAAAATATTTCCGAAAGTTGTGTTCTACAATACAATATGCAATCTTACTATATATGCCTGGAACTGTTTTTTCAAATATTCATATTAAAAATCAAACTTTTAGGTACAGACCTTCTCTTTCACCCTTTGAAGAACAAATCCTACTTAATACTTAGGGACACATTGCTAACTAAGAACATATATAAGGCTTCTTTAAAAATTCTATGTCAGCTGTTCTGCAATGATCCTAATTTTTGAAGCTGGAAATACATCTGGATACTTTTGGTTTTTTGTAATGTAATAGCATCACCAAACAGTTTTGCTTTCATGTAAGTTAAGTGCTTACATTGAATTTTCATTAGCYTGAATGTGAAAAAGATCAGATCTAAAAGTGGAACTACGTGGAATATTTTTCTTTTCACTACTTTCAGCTCCAAACTGGACCTTACTAGATGCACTGGTATGATACAAAGTTGAAGAACAATACAAATGGCTCCTGAGTGCAGTGGAAAGATTGCTGTCAAAGGTACAGGTCAGCCCAAAATCTGAATCTGGTTCTTAATACAGGTATCTAGAAAGCTGGAAGGATTTAATTCCCTGTGTTTACATCAGTTCACCCCAAAGTCAAAATGACATAAACACCAAACTGATACCATGTGTTTGATAAGTTCTCTTTCTATTTTCCAGGTTTTGAGGAGAATATGAGATACCAAATGAGTTGAGACACTGATTTTTAATTAGACATTTGAGTTTTGCTGAAATCTCAGTATATAAAATGAGATTTGAGAAGTATGAATAAAGTTGAAGAAAACATTCAGTTCAAAAACTTTGAAGTCAAACATTATTTCCAATAAGATAAATATGAGAGGTGAGTGATAGCCACTGAAACAATTAAGCTAAGTCTATGAAAGGGAAGAAAGCATGCAAAAAGGATGTTGGGGATCCCTAAGCAGGATATTGTTAACATATTTCCTGGGCACTATTTTATTACATTAGTTCTGAGTGTCCAGTGGTGGACTGGAAGTGTGACTTTGTTCAACTTTGTTCCCAGTCTGTCAATGGGAAGGTTACTGCTGCTATTCCTTTTCTAAAGATAAAGCAATGAACACCTCTGAGCCTCCTCACATGAGCACTATGTGAGCATATTGCATTTCAGCTGGTAGCAACCCTCTGACACATTCATCTTTGGATGGCTTACTTTGATGGYAAACACACAGGAAGACACTAGATAGCACAAGACTGACTACCGCAATTTAAAGCCACTGTTTATACATACATACACCCAGGGTTGTCTTTTTTCACCAGCAGTCCTGCTCTGTAGATAAAGCTACAAGTAAACTGGTAAGGGTTGTGTATTTAACATGCTGCAAATTGTGCCCTCAATGCAGCTCCTACAGAAGGAGAAAGGCAGAGAAGGGTTAATATGCAGCCACATATATAACATATGTTACGTATGCAACCACATGCGTACCTTTTCCACAGAGAACACTCTCTCCTCCCAGGCACTTCCATCTCATTTGGTGTCATTAAGAAACCTGCTCCCAAAAATGAGATGTAGGTCCTGCCTCAGAGGCAGCACTGCCAATGCCTGCAGCATGCAGCTGCGCTGTGCTCTGCATCAACTGGGTGATTCCAGATTTAATTTTGTTCATGTTCTTCTAAGAGGTATAAAGAACATTTCAAATGTACTGATTACCTTGAAAGCTTTTATAATTTGTTAGTTTGGTTTTTGTTTTTTYACTTTGTTTTCATAATGTATCCACATCTCACCTTTCCTGTCACTCGCCCCTGGGTTTTTCTTTTTTGGGGTGGGTATAATTTTTTTTGCTGTGATAGATCCTTCTTCTGTTTTTACCTATGTGAACTCCTTTACTGCGATCTCTTATCTCCAGTCTCAGCTACTTCATGTAGCTACTTCTCAGCTACTCATGTCACTCTGAATCTGGTCACAATAGGTTTTCCGTCTGGGAGTTGACACTGAGCTGCAAAAGCAGCAGTAAATCTACTGGATCTGTAATGCTGCCATATTAATTCCTAATCAATTTCAAAGCTGTATTTGAAACTCATATATTTCACCTCAGCAAAATCAAAATAATGTCAAGTTGCCAGCAGCAAATGAAACTTGCAAATATAATTAAAAACATATAGGCTAGGAATGTATTGTTTCTGAGGTCTTTGCAATTGTCACTGCACTAGGCACTATAAATTGACGGCAAGAGGGTATATGAAACTGAGATCCTCTTATAAAAAAAGCATAGCTCCATATTGCTTGAGGTAACAGGAGAACTCTCAGATGAATGTGAGTGATGGCTGCAAGTATAAACTGTATGATTTTTTTTTTTYGYTGCAAGGATCAGTTCCAAACTTGTTAAAATCTGATGCTGAAATCCTGCAAAGACTGCTTTGTTAGCCTGCATGCAATCCTGATGCAGTCCTGGGTAAATTCGAGAGAGTTCGTGCTAGTGTGTTCTTGTGTCTGATTTTTCTATTTCATAGATAAAGTTGGGGTGTGACCTTATACTCCACATTATACATGTCATTACATAAAATCACACACGAGTATTAATTTATCCCTATGGTGATATTACTGTATTTTAAACAAAAGACATAGCAAAGTTTAGCTTCTATCATCCTCTTTTTTTTTTTTATTTTTTGTGTGGAGGCAGAATGTCAAAAATAATGCCTAGGTTATTACTCAATATCTGCTACTAGCTGAATGCATAGCCTGGGAAAAGTCTAATTACCATTTACAATAAATAATTTCCTCCGTATTTATTATCAATGGAAATCTCATAGACATTCAGCCAAGGAATTCTGCTACATGGGCAAAAATATGTACTATCTTTCAACAGCAGCTCAGCTTACAACCTGAATGTCTGTAGCTTTTTCATTAAATTCATTATTGCCTTATTGTACCTAGACTCTTGTTCTTCCATAAGGCACTGTCAATAGACAGACAGATGAATTTCTTCATGTTCTAAGTATTTTCTACTTTTATCTGTTGACCAGATTCACAAAATATTTATGGGCCCTGTAGCAATTCTTGTGCTTTACAAAACAAGGGGKTTTTTTTTTGGTGCTAAAAATAACATAAGTTCCAAGTTCTTGGTCTGATTCTGATTTCCCTCTACCGGAATATAAATCTGATCTAATTTTAATGAGTTCGGAAGAGTTTCAATTGGTTAGAACAGAGAAACTACTGTCAGAATCAGTCCTTTCAATTTCTTACAGGCTTCAAATCTGTAATAAGGGGGAGGGGGAATGATTTTTCACTTGAAATACTAGAATTAGCTAATTACACCGATATTTTATTTAAATGAAATAGTCTCACAAAAGCCCTGGTGGTTGTTTCTTAATTCTTCTTTTTTTTTTTTTTTTGCATTTATGCCTCTGTGAACTAGAGAAGCTATCCACTGAAGTCAGAAGTCAAAACATTTACACCTACAGCTGTGAAACTAATGGATTTTTCTGTTTGCAGACTAAAAAGTTTCCCTGAAACACCCTATTCACCCCCTTAAAAATAAACAAACAAAAAAAACCAATAATAAAACATAGTTCAGGCAGACCTGGAGTGGAAAAAAATGGAAAATAAATAAATTTCAGGTCACCTGAAACATTTAGTTCAGAACAAAATGGTTTCTTGAAAGGAAATGTAAAATGGATCACCCTCACAGATGGGTGTTWTATAAATTGAGTGGAAATACTCAATCCAAAAAATCCAAAAAATCACTCTTACATGTCTTTTCTTGATCTCATCCATTTTGGGTTGGGAGGAACATATATATCTACCTAACTATTTGCCAAAATATACTTTTGTAGATGGTGAAGTATGCAGACCTCTTTGCAGTCACTGGTAACGGTGGGTGCTACTGATAATTGTGTCAGTAAAAGGGATAAGTCAAGGGTCAGAAATGTTTTTGCAGGTAACCTAGTCAAACAATGCTGCTATTCTAATGCACTTCCAATATGTCAGAAACTGTGATGAACCCAGCCTGAGTGCAATTAAGGCAGAACTCTTTCACTATGCCTATCACATTCGTAATGCTTGTACATGCAATGAGGCAAATACTACTTCTAAAATACCAGGTATGTGCTGTTTGTGTTCCAAAGTCAAAGCTGAATATATCCCCTTGACAAAGAAATTTCGCAGAAAGCACTCACATATTAGAAACCATGCCAGGAGAAGAAAGATGAGTAGAAAAGGGATGGCCTAGTTTTAAGTATGTATTAACTGAACACAAAATGAGGGTGCAGTTATTCTGTGTTGAAGTGTGTCCTCTTTCAAAAATGGCAATCAGCAGGCAGGTAACAATCCTCCTAGTTTCACCTCAAAGAGACAGACAAGGACTATGACCTGCAGAAGGCCTGGTGATCATCAGCCAGCTAGAAGAGGCAAACAAGATCAGCAGTCTAAACTAAACCAGAAATGGTTACTTTTGCATGGGTCGAGGAACCTTTTTTATGGTTGTAGATGCAAGAAAGCAATCTGAGTGTGCTAAAGCGGAAATTCCTTTCTTTCTCTTGGAGACTATGAGACCGCAGAGCAATGCAGATTGCTAAGACATCTGAACCAAGATCTTCAGGGAGAGAGGACCAAGGGTCCATTTGTCACATTCACTATAACTCCAGGTTTTCCTGGCATTTCCACTGGTGAATCCCACACTAGTGGGTATCAGAAGGCCTCTTTTCCCCACTGGTCTGACAAAGAGCTAATTTAAAGTAGATTTACCTGATACACGGCAAGARCACCAAAATATTTCCTCTGATTTCAAGAAAATTACATTGCTTATTCAAATCAATGTCTGTGAAACCAGATCTCTCTCTTCATTCCTAATACTCATTCAAAAATAATGTTCCTCTTAAGAGCCATGAATGCAACAGGTGGAGTCCCACAGAGGTCAGTGTAATTGCACCAGTTTAGACCAAGGCAGAATTTAGTGCACTGATGCTGGCATGTGAAAAATAAATCAGAAACTTTATGGATACTAAAAACAGTGTTAAACCAGGGTGTTTTATACAGTAATTATAAGGTTATTTCTCAGTAATTCAATCTACCAAGGGTGAAAATATATCTTTTATTGCTGCCTATGATTGTAATAATTCTCCCTGGCATCTGTAAAAGCAACAATAGCTCTTCATTGATTTTGCTTAAAAGGAAAGTTCAGRGTTAGAAAATAAGTATTTCATGTGGAAACAAGAAAAACTTTCCAAAGTATATGTGATGGAAATAGTAATAATTATGTTTGAGGAGGAAGTCTCGTGATAAGGGTCACTGGATAGAGATCGAAAAACCTCACCAGGGGTCCGATTCTTCCATATATTTCCATTTCTTTAATTTCCTATCTGAAAAATGAAATAAATAATAAAACTCTCTTTCTTTCAYCTTGTTTTTTTGTTTGTTTCCTAATTAGATAACACATCTGAAAGTCCATTAAGACTGAATTACATATCCACATGATCAAAAATAAACCGCATTTTCTTATTTCAGRGTAAATCTGCATGTAGAATAATTTTTTCTGTTTAATACACAGTACYTAGTGATTTATGTATTTACCCAGCATTTATGTATGTTGGGCATTTTAGCCACTGCCATAATATATATCCAGGTAATATAAATGGAGGCCAAAAAAATCCTCTAAGGTACAGAAATGAATGAACATCTAAGTCACTAGCAAAGCTGCTCACAAAATGTAGATCTTTAGCTAAGAAACACGTAAATGGTAAAAATAACTACAAGGGGCTATTTTGAAGTGAAGACTGACTTTACACAAGGAAAAGGTAAATCCGGGAGAGCATACTACATAAGTCTGGATTTGCTGCTCTTTGTAAGTTAACTGGTTCATCTTTGTTGCCTTGCTGAGAACACCCTGCGTAAATGAATGCCTTGTCTTACGTCTGAAGTTGTGATCTGACAACATATATATTATTTAGAAAACACTAATTTTACCATTAATGTTCTAGACACTTTTTGTAAGATAAACCAATTATGCAGCTTGACACTGTGGTCGTGGGCAATGCATCCTAATATTCMTTCTGGTTTTCTGTTTCTTGACACTCTTGTAGTAAATGTCACATATGATACCTTGTTTTTATCAAGTCCTATTTTAAAATGAATTACAGTAACTCAAATAGAGCTTACTTGAGCTCTAGACCTAACAGTTTATCTTATTAAGCAGAAAAGATGACTCACTTGCATAAATTACCTTCATYCATAGCTGTTAAACATTACAAAATCAGGGAAGAAAACTGTATGTCAAAGCACAAAAGGTGTACTACAGAGCAGGACAGGCCCCTTGTTTATAATTAGCACTAACTGGCCTCCAGGTTGGTGGACAGAGATGAGTAGCCATGGATGCAAGGCCTCATCAACTCATCTGTACAAGTGGCTGTTGTGGAAAAGAAGGGTTGATGATGAGGTGGGCAGCACTATGGAGCTCTTGTCCTGCCTCTCATTTGTCACTGCTAAGACACAGATGGTTTTGCCTTCAGTTGGCATCCCGACCTTGGTGACAGCCAGCTCCCTACATCACTGGCAGTGTCTTGGGGATGGCTCTTGTCCCAGGAAGGATGGCTCTGATTGGCCTGATTTGATTCTTGTYTGGGGTTTGGTTTTTCGTGTGTCTTCTGAGCAGATACTACAATCTGCAATCCTACACCCCTTTGGCGTATTCTCACTACCAAAGATCTAGTTTGGTTTCCTTGACACTACTTGTGCTTTGCTCAGGGAAAGAAATTGGAGAGTCAATAGMAACCATATGCTACTGCATGCTATCCCATAGTCTGAGTACAGAATGCCTTTGAATCTTCAAAATATATTACTTAGTCAGAACCAAACTTGGATGTCGTGCCTTACTCAGGGGAACTCAACAGAAGATATTGGAAGGGCAACTGAAGAATCTTCTCTCACAGCTAAGATTAATGTTTAATGCTTACTATCTATTCTTTATAAATGTCCTGCACCGGATGTGTAGTAACAAAGGGAAGTGGGAAAAATGTGCATAAACAAACTATTCTTGGGCTACTCTTTACCTCAAAAAGGAGATAAAAGTTTGAAAAACCTAGTAAAGCTGGAGGCCTGGTCTTTGCTTATGCCAAGGTAAGAAACGTAAAAGTCAAACACTAACACTATAAATTTGAAAACTTAAAAGTAAAAATAGATGGACAAATAATCAAATTACAGTACTACAGAACAAAAATGCAGCAATAAAAAGAAAGAAATGCCATGGGCATGTGGTACATGGAACAAATTTGCCAAACTTGCATGAAAAACACCCTTGAAGTCAAATTACAAAAGACAACAGACATAAAAGAAAAAAAAATATAAGAAACATGCAAGAGAAAATGCATGAAATGCAAGATTTCTCCATAAACTTTAATGAAAAAATAGCAGCCTACTATGAACTACCAGCTAACACAGGTGATAGGCTATATCAAAACAAAACCAAGAAATATGTCACATATACATTTTTTAATGTTCTCATTACCCAAGCAGAACACAATTAATAAAATGTATATAGAGCTTAATCTCACCAAGGATAAAGAAAATTAAAGGTCTTTAATTTTATTTACAGAAGTAAAGCATTGTTGCGGTAATAAAAGAAATAACTAATTCTAACATATCAACACAAGAGTGCTGAAACAAATAAGTGGAATCACAAGAATGACTATTGAAATAATTATATTAAATCAGACACATGACATACAACACATCATAAACTCACTAAATTCTAGATTAGGCATAGAAGACTATAGGTAAATCAAAACACTTATGTACTTCTGTCATCTTTTCTGCATCTCATGAAGCCTATACAGCAGTCCTGCTGTGCAGAAGATCTAGGAGAAGAGATGATAGGCATATATAAGTCACTGCATGAGAGATGAGCCTTTAATCTACTTGTGACAATCTCCCAAACACGCAGTCTTTTTGACTAGTGTTCTTTTTAGTTTTACAAAATAGTGTCACAACTATTCTGATATAACTTACATTAGTTTAGGAGAATAAGGCTTGCAGTAATGCTCCTCTCAAGCCCGTATTCTGACACAAAGCTGTAAAAATAGCCTGTGTCGTAATACAGTTAGCCCAGACGGCAGCCACACTTTTGTCTTCTTCCTGTCTGGGGAATACCCAAATACCTACAATATGACACTGAAGTTACAAAGCCTTCATGGTCTCTATAGTTGGTGAAAGGAAACAGATGGTCTTGGGGGCAACCCAGAGCTGGCAAGAGAAGACCCTTTTCAGAGCTGTCTTGCAGCGAGGACTCTTTTTCCACTGACCGTGGGAGGCAACTGAGTATATGTTTAAGTGGCTCGGTTGGGTGGCATGTACCAAAGGCATGTACCAAAGGCATGCAACTTGTACGAGGACACATTGCAAATGGAGTTTTGCAACTTTCCTAGTTTTTGGACACACTGCACACCAAATCCCACTGCCTGTCTTTGGGTATGTCTATGCATTACTTAGTGATTTAGATTGCAGCAGAGAGAGGTAAGAAACCTGCATTAGGGGCCTATCTCTGAATGTTAACTACACAGGACTATACAGTCTGGGTCCCAAACGACCTGTTCAAGTCAAATGATCATTGAGTTAAATGACGGCATAATTGTCTTTGCATCTAAAGCAGAATCATAGATTCAGGACCTTGCAGCTCTTACCTTTGGGAATCTGTGACCAGTCTCTGAGCATATATTCTGACTTCTTGTAATGAAAGCAAACTGTAAAGAGCAGCAATGCAGAAATGCTTGCCCAGGCCACAAAAACTACTGGCTGTGCTAACATGGTACTCCCCTTCTCCCTGGTTTTAATTCACTCTACTTATCATGAGAACAGCAGTAAGGAATACAGACCTCTGCCCCAGCTTCAGGACTGCCGCACAGTTCTGTACCACACAGGGCAAGCCCAAGAGCCTCAGGCCAAGGTACAGAAACTGTGCTGTTCTGCTTAAATTATGCTTCCCTTTAACCACATGCTCATTCCTCATGGACAATAAAGGTACTGTCCCAAAAGTAATCCATCCGTAAGGAAAGTGTTATTAATTAAAAAAAAAAATTGAATTGTTTTTAACAGAAGAATACATAAACCTCTGACAAAACAACTAAAAATTGACCCTTAGATTATTCCTTACTTCACTGAATATCCCTGGTTGGTTGTGGTCTTATCTGTGGGTTTTGTCTGGGATGGAGTTAATTTTCTTCACAGTAGGTAGTATGGGGCCATGTTTGGGATTTGTGCTGGAAACACTGTTGATAACACAGGGATGTTTTAGTTATTGCTGAGCAGTGCTTGCACAGCCTCAAGGCCTTTTCTGCTTCTCACACTGCCTCACCAGGGAGGAGACTGGGGATGCATAAGAAGTTGGGTGCGGTAACAGATGGGACCACAACTGACCAAAGGGATATCCCAGACCCTATGGCGTCATGCTTAGCAATTAAAGGTGTGGGGGAAAGGACGAAGAGCAGATATACAGAGTGATGACGCTTGTCTTCCCAAGTCACAGTTACATGAGATGGAGCCCTGCTTTCCTGAAGATGGCTGAGAACCTCCCTGTCCATGGGAAGCAGTGAATTAATTCTTTGTTTTGTTTTGCTTTGCTTGTGCTCACAGCTTTTGCGTTACCTATTAAAGTGTCTTTATTTCAACCTACAAGCTTTTTCACCTTTACTCTTCATTTATTTCCCCCATTCCACTGTGGGGTTTGAGTGAGTGGCTGCATGGGGCTTAACTGCTGGTTGGGGTTATACCACAACAGCCTGTTTTCTACAGCTGTTGTATTCTGAAATATTACACTGAAAGGGAATTCACAAAAAGTCCTGACATGTGCACACCACCTAACTCACTTCGCCTTTGTTTTTAAGCTTTACTTATAACAACAACAACAACAACAACAACAACAACATTCATCTCCTACAAAGAATTTATACCCATTAGGGTAATTATTACCAACCATAGGATGACAATTGCTATATCTTCTTATCAAAAATTTCTAAAGAAGGGTCAATAATTTCTCTGTGAGTTCATAAAATGCTCAAAACCAAACCAACAAAATTAATTCACATAAATCAGCTGATGCAGATCGAATCACATTCCATTTCAGAGGGAATACAAAATAATCCTACAATCTTTAATGTAGACTCCCTTCAAGAACTTTAGAAACTAGCATTTGAACCATAATAGCCTGTAGAACATTGTAAACAGCTTATTTTAGAGAGAAATCACTTTACTTCTCAAATAGGGTTCATGTACTGACCAGCAATCAAATAGAGTGAACCAACTGAGTAACACTGTGGAAGTTTTCCTCTCTGGTTTCAGCTTTCCTTGGAGGATTAAGGTCTGAAAACTCAATTTTTTCAACTACTATATTATCTATAAAGGGTGGTCTCTTGCTAGTTGGATCATCATCATGCCAAATCCTAGCCCTCTAAAATACATCTATTTGATATCTAGAAATTATTGGGCAAAAAAGAAAACAACATCCACCTGAAATTAATCAAAAAAGGGGCCTTTTTTCTCCATCATTACTTTCTTACAAAAAAAAAAGATTCAAATAATCTATATTAGAAAAGGAATTTGCTTTATTGTACTGTTGTGAAAAATCCATTAATCAAACTGAAAGGTAAAGAAATTGCATTTTTACTTCTGTAATATTTTAATAGGAGATTCTTCTATTAAGAAACATAGCTTAGGATACTATTTCTCAGAGACTGATCCTTCCTTAGGAACGTAGAAAATCTAGGTCCTAGTTCTGTTCCTGTCAGGCTCCCTACGTGACCTTGGATGAGCTAGTTAATCTCTTACTAACTCATTTCTCCATCTGTGAAGAGAAGATAATTGTAATTCCTTTGTCTTGCTTGTTTGCTAAGACAATGTCTTTGGGAACAGGAAATGTTAAAGACTGTGCTCATACTTCATGCAGCCCAGTGGCCTTAGCCTGTCCTCCTAGATCCCTTCCTAACACCCACTCCTACTCCACATCTTTTGTATCAATTTTGTCTTTGTTTTGGGAGGGAGAAAAGGGAGCTGTGAATGGCTCTAGGATGGTAAGAGTGAACATCCAGTCCAACTGCTGATCACTGTGATTTAGTTCTGACACTCCAGTAAGGCACTGTGTCATACAGGATAGGCAAAATGGAGGACAGGCAAAATTACCGGGCTAAAATACAGACTGACTAAGGTGTAAGAGAAACCTGGATAAGGAAACATCTTTGAAAATGGTAGTTTTTAGAGCTGTCCTTTTCTTAGTTTTTTTAATCAGTATTACTTTAAAGCATACTCAGCCAAGTTGGGACAATAATACATGTTTAATAGATTTATTTAGTGTATTTTTGTTTTCAGTGTTTTCTATATTGGTAAAGAGGAACCATGTGTATTTCGAAAAGACTACATTAAYAGCAGAATGGAAAAGGCAGCAGACAATAAAGCTTCCTAGCCAGCTGGAAGAGGAGTAAGTGGTATTGGTTTCTTTAGAGCTTCAGGAATCTCCAAATGCTGCAACAAGTAGAGTGGAGGACTGAGAGCAAGTCTGGCTGTTGACAAACAGGGGCGGGTAATGCTACCCCATGCTTTATACTTTGCTCCTTTTCACGAAAGCTAAAGATCCCATAAACCCCCATTTCAGCAGACTGGTACCCTGTTGTTTTCTGGAAAGACTTTCTTTCCTCTTGCTGCCCAAGCCCAGTGGCTTTATGGTCCTGGGCTCTCTGGAAGGAATTCATGAAGCAAAAACCAAGGAGAACTACTGGTATAAAAGCTAGGCCCAGTATGAGAGTCCAGAGGGTGGAGGACTGAACCTCCATACGGCTTGGGTAGAAGTAGAGGAAATTAAGGTGAAGGAAATGGACTGAGAAGGGGACCTTCTAAACAAAAAGGTGAGGGGTAGGGTTTAGCTCTACAAGGGCATTCTGCTTGCGAAATTATGGCAGGGTGAGGTGGAAGRTGGCACTATATATCTATGGCACACATTCTTGGGCACTTCTGTGTAGTGCTTGCTTGTTCTACTGCTGTGTCATTAATTCTGGTCAGCAGTAGGAGGGAGAAAAAACCGCTAAAACAATTGCTATGAACATCATTTTCATTTAGGAGATCACATGCTAAAGGTTATGCTGAGGTTTCCTGTAGACATGTAGGGCAAGAGTTGTAGAGTCCTGGCTCTCCACAGTTTTCAGCAGCACTCAACTGCTTCCTGCAGGCTAGAACAAGGCATGAGCACTGTTTTCAGCATTTATATAATGCTTTTATTTCTCCTATATTTAGATACTGGTTTTAGTTTCACTAACTGCTCCTGCAGCCAATTTTGAGAATTTGA
The DNA here is from genome assembly GCA_018881555.1 of Amblyornis subalaris. Classification (NCBI taxonomy): domain Eukaryota; kingdom Metazoa; phylum Chordata; class Aves; order Passeriformes; family Ptilonorhynchidae; genus Amblyornis; species Amblyornis subalaris. The sequence continues at coordinate 502,049 of JACAXG010000247.1, read as the reverse complement.
ATGAATTCCTAACAGCCACAGGGAGTGTGTGGACTCAGTCTGTGGGGCCCGATGGGATGCAGGATATGATACTCCTCATCCTCAGTTTGGCAGCCTGGTAAGATTTAGCTTCCATCACTTGCCAGTGGCAGACTGGACAGCCACTGCCCCTTTGTGCTATTCCTGTATTTGGGACCCCACATACACACTTCTCATTACAGAAACCCATCCACAAGCTTTTCCATTTTGAAGATGGCTCCAAGTTGACCGTGACRTTGATAATTAATGTACCCAAGTAGCTGCAGGCAACCTCTCCACACATGTTGGATGCTTTTGTCCCTTCCTTAGGAAGCTCACTGCTTTGAGACTGGCTGATCAGTTTTTGCAMATTTAGCCTGTTGCCTACAAAAGTAATGATGTTCCTTCATAATACACCAGGGAGAGAGATCAGGAGGCAGAATAACTTTTATTCCTACTTGGGTGTGTTCATCCAGTGATTTGTCACTGCTACCTAGGAGAGAAAAACAAACATAAAACCGCCAAGTGTACAATCCAAGTCCCAAAGCACTTGGTGTGGMGACACTAATGCTACTTTTAAAGTTGGAGTGTATCTTATCTTGCGTGCCCAATTTAATACAAATGTACACTTTCCTGCTCTGGTCAAATGAGAAATGCTTGAGGGAGTGCCTTTTTCAGTAAGGGCTGCCAGACACTGCCAGGCACTGATTCACCAGTCATAGAAACAGACTAAAGATTTCGTGTGTCCAGAGTCAAATCTTGCCTTACTCTGTGAAAAGCTTCTCAATGTCACKTGTCAGGGAAGGCTCTGAATGTGGTGCTGTGCCAAGAGCTCTACTGATGTTTCTCATGTGCAGAGTGTTTAAGAGAAACTCAAGGATGAAAACAAGTCACTGCCATAAAGTTCTAGTTGTGCTGTGAAGACAAACTTCCCAAAATTCACAGTCACTAAGATCAATCTCATTTACAATGCTTTTGTACTATGTATTGCACTTGACCTTCTATAGAGTGGGATCTGATTTACCCTAGCATGATGTGTCTTAGACTTAGTGTTTGATTTAGGACTAGACAAAAATATGACTAATGTTATCAGCAGAAAAAGGAAGATCACATATTGGCAATTGCTTTTCAATAAATAATGACGAATATTGAACATGTTTGAATTAAAGTGCTGTCCTTTCATRAGGTCTTCATAAAAGTTAGGCATAGTTGGAAGTATGAATCAAACATCAGAACACTGCAAASAGTGAACAAAGTAGAGCGTTGTTAATTATTACAAAAAAAGAAAGAAGTGTTTCAGTTTATCAATCTATTTCCTAAAACTAATTTAAGCAAAGGCATTATCTGAGCTCTGTTTTATCAAGCATTGTTTGACATCTCTGCTTTTCTCTATCATAACACTCTCTAATCTCATTTTTACATCTTATAGCATCCCTAGGACGTAAAATATTTGTCCAGTCTTGTATGAAGACTAAGAAAAAAACTTAAATCCAGGTGTGCAAGCAGTCTTGAGACTTTGCTCCTTCCTCTTCAGTGTTCTTCTTTCCTAAGAAGGTAAGAGACAGCAGATCTGTCTTGTTGCAGTCAGATTATTTATTTAGTTTATTTCTGTTCATTTTAGGGGCCACATGAATCCAGTCTTTCTTATGATAATCAAGTATAGAGCAAAGGGGATACAGAGAGAAAGCACCACTGGCTAAGAAATAGTCTGTCAAGTGCTTCTACTTTAAAAGATTGGAAGAGAAATGCAAGCATGAGTACCAAATAGCTTCATATAAAATTTAAAAAAAGGCATCTAAACTAAGCTTTCTGTAATGCCCTGTAACAACACAAACAAAATGTTCCTTGCAATTTCAAGCATTTACCCCGCTATTGACCTTGTTCATAATTGACGAGCTGCAGACATACAGGTATTTCTGAGTGACAGAGCAGAYGAGAAAAAGTCTCCTGTTAGTATCATAGCATGCCACTAACTTTGAAGGCTTAAAAAAATTCAAGTGGAGATTCTGGTGGGCCCACTAATTGCAACCAATGAGGTATTGCACTCTAAGAGTTAGAATATGATAACGGAATTTAATATTCCTTGACTTTGCTCCTCATATTATGGGCTATTAACTGGGAATTAAAGCAATGTCCTAACATCATGGCTATAACATGCAAATATTAACTAGGAATAGTTGGTAACTCCAACCTAATGGAATATGTTCACTATTTCAGGCCTTTCGGATACAGTAAGAGTAGAGGAGTAGAGTCAAACTCTTGAAGGTTTACAGAGCATTATGCAACCTTCTTCTCCTAGAAATACCATGAAACTGTTTTCTCCTCCACAGTAAAAGGAGGTGAAAACTTGCCTCCTCCATGATATTTTGACATTTTCATAGCCTGTTCTAGTTATAATAAAGCCAAAATTAAGGTAAAACACTTGAAACTTATGAATTCCCTGAAACTACCACTCAGCTTTTGTATGTGAGTGATTTGCAACTGCAGATTTGATTCAATTTGTCTTCTGTTTGAAACACCTCTGCCCATTTCCAGGAATTCTGGATAATTTACTAGCACAGATGCCAGTGATAGATAGGTCTACACTGTAATCAGGAGCAGGTGGAGTCRTATCCAAGCCCATCTAGTTCATGCTGATGCCGCCATGAAGATGCAGCAGTATGGACTTTGGTGTAGGCYGTGCCTGGGATCCTGCATGTTTGCTTGAGGGGCTCATTGCTTTTAATGCTCTTCCATAGTGCCTTCACTCTTCCTGGCATTGAGTCTTGCTTCATTATATCGACACCTCTGCAGTGCTACTTCTGCATCTGCAGGGCAGACCTAGCCTTGACCACCATGCATTTGTAGAGGTCTCAGATTCCACAGGGAAAGAGTTTTATTCTGAAATACGTGGAAAGAACAAGGAAACAAGTCATATTTCTAGACAGATGTGCTGCTGTTAAAGACTCCTCAGACACAGCACTTACTTGCTTTGCATGTAACTGCAGAATTTTCTTATCCCATCCCCAAGAGATGATCAGCATTGTAGTGCTATAGCACCAGAGTCACAAGAAAAACACTCTGCAGAAAAATGTCCACTTTGAGAATTCCCCATCTACCTGGCTGGTAATGAATCTTAAATTTTCTTGAGATCATTGTTCATCACCTKAACAAGTACTGAAGAGTAAATGAAAATAGCCATCCATTGAAAAAAAAAAATCATTTAATGGCTGAAACAAAACGCCATCACTGCTGTGATAACAGAAGGTTTAAAGTGCATTACTGTCGCTTCTCTATACACTCGAGGGCTGGATACTGGGTCAGATGGTGCAGCAGTCCATGTAATCTCCTGATCTCCTGAATGGGAAAAAATTAGGTTCAAAGTGCCAAATAGACGCCCACAACATAATATCAGGCAAAACAAACACATACCTCCTATTCCCCCCCACCAAATGTTAGAGAAATAGAGAGAAATTCCAGTCATTTCTCATTACTGTGAAGGTCAGCCTAGCTGGGAAAATTGTTTCTGCTTTACAATTCCCCAAACTGTAGAAAGCAGTTAGAGTTCTGGACAAAAACTAATGTTGCATTCAAAGGGAAAAGAGGCTGATATGGCATTGCTGCAGTAATAAGAGAATTTTTTACTCTTTCCACTTCCCTGTGAACCTAATCAACTGTGACATAAGAAAATATACTGGGCTCACCCAGCCAGAATCTGACTGCCACCTGAAAATGTCCTCAATATTCCACTGTTTGGAGTGTACAATGATCCTTCCGACATCAATTTTGTACATGTACATCAAAATGCCATTAGAAATGCTTACAAACGCCTCCTGCTCACAGGCCTCCACTCAGACTCCAATCGAAGCCAGGCTGTAAAGACTCCCCAGTGGTTGACTAAAGGTTTCTTTCGATTACTCATATGAAAGCATTTGGTTATGGAAAGGCATCTTGGGGGAGCCTGGGGGATCTAAAGATCTCCCCCCTGACCTCCCTTGTAAGCGCACCTGAATGTCATTAGGAGCAACACATATTGAAGGTACTTTAAAACCTGCCTTTAACATTTAATTAATATCTGTTATCAAGTTTCCTCATTCTCCTTGAGGTTCAACAAATAAGCCACACCTTTCCAAGCTTGCAAGTATGTGTCACAGAGTAGGAAGGTGTACTGAAAGGAGAGAATGAGAACACACGGTATATCTATCCTGTCACACTCAGTTACATGGATGGGTATGTTCCTGCCTTCGTATACATGAACTATTGCGTGCAAACACCCCATACATGATGCAGCTGTAAATTAATTTAGCTTTGATAAATGCTTGGCATATTTAATGCATTATTTAATGCCACTTTTATTATGTCTCAGTGATGAAAACCTGAATAAATCTAAGGAAACTGAACAAAATATTATCACATTCTTCTTTTATTCTAATATTTACAGGAAATATTACAGGTGTTTGACTTATAAATTGAGCATTTGACTGACTTTAATAACCATGTGATCAATAAGAAGTGATATTTTTACAGGCTAAGTTCAATTTTTAAAGGGCCAGGGGTCACAGATCTTTATCAAAACACTAAGGCTGAAACTTTATTTTCAGAACCTGTAATTCCTCGTATTTTAAAGTCTGACCTAATATCATTAAAAGTCAAATTTTGTTCATAAAGTTTCRATCCTATTGGAGCTAACATCTAGATATTTAGGGATTTATTTTAGCTGTACTTTCTAGAAGAATTTCAACACTTCCTTCTATTAGAATTATTGTTGAGCGATAGGAAGTCACTCATTACATACATTAAAAACTACTCTTTATGCTTGGAAGATATCAATTCTTTAAAAAAATTCTGATCAACCTTATATATATATGTGCTCCTTATGCATCTTAGACTTGTCTTTCTATATCAATCATCTTTCCCCCTAAAAGTAGCTTAGGAAATATCTTTTCAGTTTTCGTGATTATAAAATGAAAGTCAGTCAGATGCAACCCAAACACCAGGCAGCAATCACAGGAAAAGTAGTGCTCATGTTATGCTAAAGTGGCAGTTCTCCCATCCAAACAACTGATAAAATATCATGTAACCTATACATTCAGCCCCTCTTCTCCCAAGAGACAATAAAGACAAACCAGCCCTAGTTTACATCTGGAATATTTACACAGCTCCTTGTGGACTTGCCTAGCACTTACAGAAATTGTTCATTAAAATCTGCAGCAGACAATCTCAAACAGAAAAGATGTACTTATACATAGTAAGTTAAAGGCTCCCAACATTTCTCTGCTGTTGTTTAGAATTGTTTCTTTAGTAAAAGTTACCATGCACACGGGGACAAGTAGGAGGATAAGTTCTCTTTCTGGCCCGATGAACAGTGAACTATTCATATTTCAAGATGGAAAAGTAAAAGCCCTCGAGCATGTATTATTCTGCCAAATCAGGGCACTCATAAGCATGTGGAGACTCTGGTTGAGGCCTCATGTCTGAATCAGGTGCAGCGAAAAGCTTGAACCTGAGGCTAAGATACTATTTTATGAGATGATTTAACCAGATGCCACGAATAGATTTGCTTTTCAGTGAATCTACGGTTCTCAACAAAAAATAATGAAATAGAAGTTTTGAGTTGTTCAGCTGTTTAAAAGAATGCTAGGAATTTTGCAAAGGAACAAGTTATAGGAAAATGAGAATGGTTATTTTCCTGATGAGTACGAACCTCAGCTCTGAGGTAAATCTCCTCTGCTCAGTGCTGGAYCATCTTACTGGTATGATTGACTTTATTTCATAGGGCAAATCCTGATCTGTCAGAAGAGGGAAGTGTACTGATGTTTTCTTTCTTCTCAGAACCTTATGCCATTGAAGTTCTGAATCATCCCAGGGGAAATTTAAAAACAGCACCCTAATGTGAAGTTTATATTCTATACTTGGATTAATTTACAATATTTTGTTACAATTGTTTTTTCAAACAGGCTTTAAAATATGTGGTGGAAAAATTTATTGCACTGTAGTTCTTTCCATTAGAATTGAAACTTTTTAAAAAGTGGTGGGCATTTTGATTGTGTTTAGTAAGTGTCTCCCTTCATAAATTCCCAAAGAAAGTGTTTCGGTAGTACTGAAATTTCCCAGTTTTAAGCTTTTTATTTTGAATCAAATTTCTCAAATGGCATGGGGTCCATGTGCATATGATAAAGTAAAATGGATGAAATCAGACTTAACAGTTTCATTTCATCCATGYGCAGCTGTTTTTTAGTTGCCATGTTTTTGTTGTTTGCTTCTGATTTGAAGTCAAATATTTGTTGAGATGATGGAATATTCTTGGGTCTGATTTTTGCCTAATCCCTGTAATACGACTTTCTCCTGTGAAGAAATTACAAAATAAAATAGAGCATGTTCAGAAAAACATCTGCAAATTTGAATATCTGTTGCTCAGATGAGGGGTAGATTCCATCTGAAAATAAAGCAGCTTTTTTCGACAGTCCTGGAAAACAGAGCAGCATCTGGTTGACCTTCAGACTTCCAAGTGAGGCTATAATCTGGACAGTGACCTTACATTTTATAATTTGGAGTAAAGGATATTGTTAGCCTACAGAATCAGAGTAAGACTTTCAAAACCACACACTGAAGATGAGGCTTGCATGTCCTTATTGATTCGTGAAGGTAAATGGAGATGATGTATACAAGTGTCGAGCGTTTTTAAGTCCTGTCTAGGTTGATGCTTGTCAAAGAGTATAAAGCCAGAGAGCTGAGAGACATGCTATATTTCACTAGGTGGTTTGAGGTTTCTTTGTAGGTTTTCCATATACATGAATGCTATGCAAGTCATGGTTACAATGAAATAACTGCACAGTACTTAGTGCAAAATGGCAGTAATGACTTTTTTTCGTAAGTAATAGCCGCACCAAAGGCATTTCAGATATATATGCTGACATTTCTAACCGTTATCCTCATTTTTATTTTGTGAATAATTGCTCTTTCTGTATGGCACTGCTTCTTTTTCTGCTGACTCCATTCCCCTTTCAACCTGCAGAGCCCTCAAATAAATATCCCAGGGATATCCTCTCTGTGTTCCAAGACACAGGATAGTTTAATGATTTGTGAAACTGTCTGTTTCAGCTTTTAAATAATTTACATGTTTCCATGTTTTCCTCAGAAAACTATGGTAATGTTCCTTCTAGAAATAACAGGTAAACCCTTCTTGTAACTTACAGTTTATACATCACTACATTAGAAAATAAACAACAAAAAAGGAATTATCACCTGCTTGACAGGATCACTAATCTTTGGAAGACAGAGTTATCTCTGTAGAAGAAAAGAATCAGGCTCATTTGCTAGCAGACAAACCATTACTATGGTTCAGCCAGCTATGTGTGAAAAACAAACAAACAAACAAATATAAAAAGGCAGATTTTTCACCCGCTCACCTCTCTTAGGTATTTAGGCTGGTCTCACAGGCAATAGCACACCCCAGGGCAAAGCAAAGGTGCAGTTACTGTCAAAGCCTTTTATTTTTCTTTTAGTAGTTCACCTGGGGTCCGGATAGAAACTTCCTATGGGTCAGACCTGGCTCATAGACCATCAGTTGCATAGCTTTGATCTAAATGTGCTTTACTGCCTCTTCTACTTTCCTCTTGTTGGACCACTGACCGATGGTCTACACACAAAATTTTGTACTTTTCCTACTATTTTCCTTAGTGTGCTTTTACCAATGTAATCCTTAGTATCATTAAACTAATGTAAATATGAATTGCTTAGAGGACTTAAAAAGTACTTATTATAAAATTCCTTAATGCTGATATACTAATATGCCCATCTGTGAAGTTATACATTTCAGAGATTAGTAACTCAGATAAACACAGGATATTGTATGCACCAGGCTGCCTTGGACTGAGCTTGGTCTGAATTTTGCCATTTGCAAATTGTCAGTTTCCTATGATAAAACTTATAGACACGAGCAAGGCTTTTCTAAGAAATCTAGAGGCTGAAATCTGTATCTTTATTCCTTTGAGGGCTAAGTAATAATTTCTACAGTTCATATCAACAGTAGTGACTCAGCCCGTCTGAAAATTAGATCACTGCTTATTCAAGAGACTAGCATTAGACTTTTTCACAGTATTATTTAATTTTAACTTGCCTACACTCCTTTAGTCCAAAGGCAAATAGACTATAATTACACTAGGRTAGGAAAAATTTGATAATGTTGTAGCCAGCCTTACATTCAAAAATCCCTTTTGTCACTTTCCCGCAATAACTCTGTCAGCGACATACTATTGTATGTCTTAGCCATAATCAAGTGAGATGAAGATTATTCTGAAAAGTAAATGGTGAGGAAACAACAGGAGGTACACATCAGCACAAAGGATGCAATGGCCCACAGCGCATGTACTAAAGTAAAGGTATTCATTGGCTCACTATCAGAACCATTGGGTTTAAGCCTCTTTCAACAGATTTCAAAGGATGGTTTAAATTAACTTAAACTATTGTATGATCAGGCTTGATTAAGAGATGGTTGCTGTTGGACCTCAGCATGCTGAGTAGTGCCAACTCTGGGAACAGTGTAATGAAAAGAAAATGAATGGGAATAGGAACGCATTCGGTGTTCTAGCATTTCCTCATTCTTCTCAACCCTTGATGTAAACAAATATCTTTATATCCACTTCTAAACAAGATTTAGGCTATAACATAACACAATAACATAATACAAAGGTATATGATGAGCATATTTAACCAGTGCAACCGTTTACCAGAAACTTAAAGCTCTGCCCCAAGGTGATACAGGTCTTTAATTAAATTAGTCCTCTACAACAAAATGGTGGTCCCATTGAGTTAATTTCTGTATATACATAAACCCTCCATAAATACTTTACTAAATATTTGTTTCACAGCATGGATTTAAGCTTCAGAAGCTTCCCTCTGTTTTCGAAAAATTAATGTGAACATTTTGGAAAAAAGAAAAAGAAAGTAAACCACACATACAGACCATTCGAAATCTGACTATTCAGCCCCAGGAGCTTTTCTTATACATCTGTAGTTAACTACGTTAGCACCTCTTAGCTGTTTTCCATTGCCTACACAATACTAAAGTTGCTACAGGTTAAGACTGAGTTTTAAAGCTGTTTCTATCACTAGTGAGTGCTTGCTCTCAATATTTTAAAGTGAAGATGTGAACAAACCTTTGAAAAGCTACTGAATACTTCAATGCCAATATATTTTGCATGTAAAATATAAAAATCTCTGTGTGTTTCATTCGAAATCTGATAAATATTTATTATCAATGCTGTTTGCTTTTAATCTGTTCAGGATATCATTCCTCCAGCTCCTTAGTACTTAAACAAAAATGGCATTTACATTACAATATTGCTTGCCAACAATCTCATTTTCTGGTTTAGTCAGCAGCCTTCATGCTTGATTAGTCTTTAATTATACAAATACCTACATATTAAAAAAGTTTTCTTTTTTCCATACTTTAAGCATGTAATTATTTTCTCTTGCATGCAATAACCTTTAATTTTAGGATTAAGCAACTGATTCTCTTTAGTATGGATGGATTTTTTCAAGTGTTAAAGCAAATTTGGTTATTGTATTACGAGYAGGAAAATTAACTTTAGGAAAACCTTTCATTAGTGCATTTGACAGCACAGTGAGCAGATGACAGAAACTTCAAAATATTCAATATACTTGAAAACAAAATGGATACCAATTCTATGTCCTCTGAAGTCAACAACAATACTACTCTGAATTCAGCAAGAGAGTGACGGGGGCTATGTGATTTCTCCTTTGAATATTCCTTTCTTTTGTAGTATTAGTGCTACAGCAGTACCTAAAAGTCCAATGCATGATCAAGGCCTCATTGCGTTATACCAAAAAACTGTAAAGGTTTTCAGTATAAAGTGATCAAACAATGGTGGGAGAATCAACAAAGGAATAGAAAGGCGAAGTGACATCCCAGACAGTGACAGACCCAGGACTGCAGTCTTGTGCTCCTGACTCCAACAACGTATTTACTAGAGCACTTGGCTTCCTAATGCAAATTATTTGTCAAAAGTGAATTCAGTATGCAAAGGCATAATTTGATGATGAGATTAGAGCTAAATATGCAGATTTTATGTGGCAGTAAAAGAATTCCCTCCCCTTCTTTTCCTGCAGTTTTCACTCATGAGAGCATGGACTGCCAAGTTTGGGTCTACAGGACTGACATATGTTATCTCTATACCTGCTTTTACATTTGAAGTACTAGTGATTTCCCCCTAGACAAACTCTTTGAATGTCTATGGGGAAAACATCAAGGATTTTTAGAATGGCTTGGTTTTCTCAAGATCTGTTTATTTTTATATTTGTTTTACATGAACTGAAAATTCTGTCAGACACATTTTGATTGCATGGAGAACATGTTTCAGAGTCAGAAGACAGCTAAGAAAAAACAAACAGGGAAGCTGCAATTCTATAAAGTTGGGGAGGAATAAGAGCAGGAAACCTTCATAACGGCATGTTGAGCTTGCTCCTGTCTCATTTGAGTGCTATGAGAAACCTTCTGCCAACTTCCCTAGTAGTGGAGTTAGGTCTTGTTATAAAGTGAAAAGTTGCAGACAGAGGTAGGATGGAAATGCACACAGCATCTTATTCCAGAGTGGTGATCAGTGACAAAATTTCAGCTTTTCACATGCCAATACTGTTTTATTTTTTTCTCTCTTTCCCTCTAGAAAAGGCCAGTGGAAATAAAGGCACTGTGAGTAAAAAAGTCACTTTTTTTCTCCCCTCTCCTCCTCCCAACATTTTCCTTTTCCTCCCTAAGATCAGGCCCTGTCCCTGAGGAATTCTACACTGATGGAAACTGCACCCTCAGAAGAATCCTGTGAATGAGACTAACTTCTCCTTACTTGCCCCTTTCTGGATCTTGATCCCAGTACAGCCCTAGTCCTCATCATCTGCCCCACCCACCCCATAGCCCATGGAGCACCCACACTGGCAGCTCCACTTGTCACTCTGTGAGGTGTCCCCAAGTTCCTGGGAAAACGCCAAGAGGAGATCCACTCTCTACCATTTTCTGTCGTGTTCCAGCTGAAGCCACCAGACCACAAGGATACCCAAACTGGAATGAGAGCAATAAGTGACAGAGACAGCACTCCAGCTGGGTTTGGCTCTCTAGCAGATTGAAAACAGAGTTATAAGGTTACTATGGTGAAAATCATGAGAGCATTAGCAACTAACAATTTTTATATCACTTATTATCACATTCATTCACAATCATCTTCTGACACCAATTTACTGGCCATCTCTAGGAGACAGTACCATTCTGTAATGTGACTAGGCCCATATTTTAGGGTTTTCTTTACATCACCAGTATTTTTGCTAAAAGACTAGGATCCTCCCAAATCTGAGTGCTTCTCCAATGCTTTTTACAAGCATGTAAGTATTTCTTAATAGTTATACAAAAACATTGCAGAGGTGATTGCTGCTTTAAAGAATGTCATCTCCTTTAAGAACCAAAATGTACCATCATCATTCCTTTAGTAAAAGGATAATCCTAGCAATACATGAAGTTCTGATTTCATATGTCAGTTTTTCTCTTCTGGAAACTCAGCTTTGCCTTCCAGTCTCTTTCACAAATACAACTTAACTTGGTTCTTCAATTGGAATCCTCACAGGATATTAGGTCTTGTCTAAGATACTCAAAATAAGTCAAGTTCCTATCCTGTGGGAAAAGATCTGAAATTATCCTAGTTTATCATGTAATTTCTGATGCAAATGAAGATGAAAAATGAGATATTGAAATGTCTCAGCAAACAAAAACTTATATTTGAAAATGATTAGGTATTCTAGCAGATTTCAAATCAACACCATGAATTAAAATATTTTCAATTTCTTTTGTTAAACCAGTATGTTTTAGGCAACTCAGTATAATATTTTTTTATATACATAATAAGCTGATTTTAAACAAAAAGGTATCCTTAATTATTTCAATTTATCGGGCCAAAAATAGAAAATTAAAATGAAATTTTGGGCAGGGGAGACACCAACTATATAGAATTGCGTCATTATTGGAAAAGAAAAATCACTTAGAAAATTCCTGAGCAGTCTAAAGTAATACAGTATCAAAATAAAAATTGTGTGTATTTCAGAGGTAAGACTTTTTTTTTCCTGAGATTCATAGTGCCCATCTATCCTTTCTTGCTCTCTTTACTTCATTTCCTTTCTCAGCTGGTGGCAAACTTCCTCATTTCTAGATTTTGTCCTGGATCAGCAGCGAAAAATACAGTGGTGCTACAAGAAAAGTTGTCCTGAAAACCTTTCAAACCTTGCTGGTGGAACAAATGCTACGGGAATTGTAGAAGGTTTGTCTTCCTGATGAAAATGTTACACTGGGGCCCCTAASGACACACAACCCATCACCTACTAACATGGATTCAATTAGTGTTTGTATATTAAAAAAAAAGGTTCTAATACATTGTAGAATATAATATATGATAAGTACAAAATTTAAAAATAAATTTTGGGATCATCACATCTATAAAATATCAAGTCTGATTTTTGATTTCCTGCTTGCTAGGAAGGACATGTACTGCTAAATGCCCATTTGTTTAAATTATCCCGATTTTCTCATATCCTAACCCACTAGGAGCTCTTAGAAAGACACATTTTCTGACTGTGTCTAAGGTGGAAACCTCTGACTTATTAATTTTCCAGTTTCCACATAATTAATTGTTAATTACTTCAAACAAAAGTAGAAGGTTGGTGGAGAAAGGCAAAAAAAGAAACAAGTAGGATTTGGAAGCTCATGTTTCCAGTGTAACCCCTTCGATAAAAGGGTATTTTTTCTTTTGCCTAAATTGTTTCTAGTTGCAGCTCTAAGGTCAGAATAAGCCAAGAGAATGAATGGAACAAGCATCCTGATGGGCTGCCTGAAGCTGTCTGGTGTTACGGATCAGCGTAAAACCAGCTCTCTTTCCTCTGCCTCGGCCGATGTAACTCACTGGAGTGGCAAATTACATCAGACCTACAGCTGTAACCCGACATTATGATTAATTTGATCAGTAATTTCTCCTGTTTTTCATTTTAATCGGTGTGACTATTCTGCTGTGGCAGGTCTTTCAGATCTAATTAAGATAAATTTCAGAGTAAAAGACTTGGCAGAATTTTCGAGTCAAATCCGAGCGTCAAGTGTGAAGACCTGCAGCACTAGTCAATCAATTTCCAGTAAAGACGGCAGACTGTAACTCAGCAATCAACCCATTAACACTTAAGCAAATTTCATAATCTCCAGGCCTGTGCTTAGTTACTCTCTCAAAACATTCTGGCTACCAATAAAAAAGAGAAAGTATTACTTTTTTAAAACACCTGCATCTGCTAAAACCACCAACAGAATCCACAAGTGGACATTCTGAYAGATGTCAGCAATACCGCCAAAAAAAGGCTTAATTTTAAAATTTAAAACACAGTCTAGAGTAGCTTTTTTTTTTCTTTTTTCCCCTAGCAGCATGTAGGAGCTGAGCAACCTCTTTTAGGTGCTTTTTTCTACAATGGCTATACCACTTCCAGAACATTGCTCCTCAGATTCAACAAACCCCAAGTCCACTAAGTTCTAAATGTTCACTTGGTCCACTTGCTTCCAAATACAAAATTTTTTTTCTTGCAGAGCTAGAAACCTGTGATGACATGCAATTTTTTTTTTATTACAAAGAGATGGGAGGTATGAAAAATGGGGGAAAATCAAGTAATGCCTTAGGATATGCTCTACTTTCTTTAAAAATTTTTGGAAATATGAGTGAAAAATAAATTAAGATAAATGAATGGTAACAGAACAGATCCACTGGGTTCATAAGACTATCTGAGGGGCTGTGTCAATTTTTTATGTCCTTAAGGTCCCCAAGAGTCCTACTCTGCCTAGAGAGGCTTTGGAAATAGAAGACCTTATGGGATATGTATCCTTTCCCAAATTTGTTCTCAGAGGATGTTATTTATTTATTTTTCCATTTATTAAATACTTCAGTTGCTTTAGGGAGTTTATTAAATGCTCCCATTTCAGACACTAGAGCTTGCTGGGCAAACAGCTCCACTTTCCTCTCCTTCACAGAATTCTCTAGCAAATGGTTTCCGTTATTAGCCTCAGCATCTGCCCCTTGGGTGCTAATAATGCCAGTTGTTTTGCTCGAAGATTAATTTCCTTTGCTTTAAATGTGAGTCAGACACCAGCACTCCTTGTGCTTCTGAAAATAGCAACATCTGTAGAGTATATTTGGATGGACCAGACAGCCAGTGCTCCACCTGAGAGAAGGAAATTAAAAGACTTGCTTATAAAGTCTCTTTGAGAATGCTTAAGCACCTCTGCTCTGTTTAAACGCAGTATTAAGCAGCTTTACAGGGGCAAGTCCCAATGCCTCAGAGACCCCAAAAAGCAGTGAACTACTGGGAGAAGGAAGACTGCTGAGGAGAAGAAGATTTGGAACTCTGCTCACTGTGTGGATGGACGCAAGTCTTACACACAGCTGAAATTAGCTTTTCTGTGGAAATGACACCCATGCATCTCCAGGGAGACATGAATACTAGCAGCCCTCAAACAAGTCAGCCATAGCAGGAAACCAGCTGGCATGTCTCTGCACTGTACCCCAGGGCCAGGGTACAGCACAATGCAGAGACTCCTGAGCGTCCAGCCGGGACAAACTGCCATGTTGCCATCAGAGCAGCCCAGCTGGTGGAAGACCCAGAAGGATGAGTATGACCATGGAAGTGCCAGAAGAGGTAAGAAGAGAAGAAGAAAGGAGGCCCTGGAGGCACTGAAACTCAAACCCAACAATTTCTCAAGCAAACTTCAAGTTTGTGAACAGTAATGTCTGTGTGGTTCACAGAACTACTGCAGTGGCAAAAAGAAGAGCACATAACTGAGAGTGCCTGAATCACAACCCACAACCCACAAATTTGCAATGGGTAATAAGCATGTGCATGCCTGGTACATGAGCATCATGACTTCCTAGCTAGTGGAAATTTTTACACAAGTAGTTGCTTGTTCTGCCCATGAAATCACCTTTATCGACCCACAAAAATCTTTACAATATTATAAGAATACACAGAAATCCAAAACTGTAGTAGAAAAAGGTGTTCAAATTTTTCTGGACCTGTTTGAAATGAACAGGGGATGAAATAAGCAAAATATTCTCAACAGATCAAGCTTAACTCAATTTAGCTGACTGCAGGGGAGTTTCCATGCTATCAGTTTAGAGCTGAGACTCAGGTCTTGCCAGTACTTCCTGGAGATCTACCTAAGATTAGCACTTCAACTGGCTCACTCTCACCAGGTGACAGGCATGAACATTCTCAAATAAATGTCTTCTGTACTTGTGTATATCACCTGTCACCTTGTAATGTGGATTGATGTGGATTATCTCACTCCCTATTGACACCAAAAATTAGGAAATTTTGGACAATGGATTCAAAGCACTGCATTTACTCACCATTTTAAAAATATTTCTTTGTCAAATTGATTACTAAGTAACTTGGGAACAGATTCAATCAGTCATACATTGCACAGTATCATATGCAGAAAAAGGCTAGATAATTTTAGCAAAACAAACAAAAAAACCACACAAACTCGATGGCATTACTGGTGTCACAATCTTGATCAAATTTTCTTGATCTCAGGATTCAATAAGCATGAGAAAAATACAACAAGTCTTGGATGTGAACGTGACCATAAAGACAGACCATGAACATAGTCCTTGAAAAATTGGCATTCATCAAGCCAACAGAGACTTGGTTGTTACTTCTGTATCTTAAACATATGTAAATATGTTAAAGTCTCAGTAAACATTGAGATTTCTTCAAAGCTGCTTTTTCCTTAATGAGAAGCTAACCAGTGAATGAGGTTGGGGAGAAAGGGAAGGGGCAGTTTGTTTTCTGTGACCATTGGAGCCTCAGACATCTCTGTACATATTCTCCCTCATTTGCAGCTGAGTGTTTCAGCCTTTTTGCTTTTCTTTACTCCTTTGTTATAAAAGCGTTGAGTTTCCAAATACATTATTTAAGATTAGTATGAAAATTTAATCTGAAGGAGCTTCTGGTTTTGGTATCCTAGAGTTTGCTATTACTTGGAAGATTTTTGTGCTGTTGTCATCTCCTCACTTCCCTTCTTCCCTATTTTTATTGTTATTTTTTTCTCACTCATGGCTTTCCATCAGCTGCAGTTACTGTAGTTAGGCTTCTGTGACAAAAGGAACTCTT
Organism: Amblyornis subalaris; assembly: GCA_018881555.1. Classification (NCBI taxonomy): domain Eukaryota; kingdom Metazoa; phylum Chordata; class Aves; order Passeriformes; family Ptilonorhynchidae; genus Amblyornis; species Amblyornis subalaris. Next base: position 485,876 of record JACAXG010000247.1, on the reverse strand, counting down.
TAGGAAAGAGTTCTGAAAATGGTCAGAATAATTTTACAGCAAAAAAATCTCTGGGGGATTTCCTGTTTGTCTGTTCCTATTCACACACAAATGGAACAGTAGAAATCATTGAGAATTCTTCTATTCCTATATTGTAGCTCTCCCTTTGCAGGTCTGGCTCTGTGTACATTCATATTATCCATATCTCTAAATATACAGTGAGTGTCAGTACCAGAAACTAACCTTTTTTTTGGAGCCAGTTAAATATATGTTGCTGATACAAAGTGCCTTATTCTGGTAGTCAGGCAGAATAATTGCCTACTTAGTACTGTGCTCATCTGATTTTATACAATATATAATTAAGTTCTTATGACTCCAGAAGTTTAATTGAATGGAAACTCTGTAAGAGGTGCTAGTTATCCTTTGAAGTTGCAACATGCTGACCATTCAAGAACCTACATGTTTCGCCATGTAATAACACTAAACATTCACAGGGTAAGCATATTTGGAAAAGTCTATTTTCCCAGAAGTAAAGGTTTTGAAGTCCCCAGTTTAAAACATGAGATAGATAGTATTTCACCTCGGGATTCCTTATTCTCAATCAATTGACACAATGAAAATAAAAATCAGACTATGATTATATTTACGAGGAATTTCACCATTTTAGAATGGAGGGAGGAAAGTATTTTGTCATCTGCCTGGCCCACCACTTCCTGAAAGAGAGCTCAGCTTAAGAAAATTCTTCTCTGGTTGCTGTCTATTGCAAATCAGCAATGACCCTGATTCTGCAGTGTTTTGCCTTTACCAGTGTAAATCTGGAGCATCATCACTAATGTTAGCAAAGAATTCAAGTTGTGGAACCTAAAGTGAGGTTTTACATCTTTCTACACAATCATTAAAAGATCCCATAAAAATAGTTTTGTAACTACAATCCAGCCCACTGAATCATATAAAGAATAGTGATAAAATTAGAGCAGAGTATTACAGAATACTCTGACAAGAATAACTCTGAGACTTTTAGCTGGTGTACACTGCACCAGCATTATTAATTTCTGATCAGCTAGCAAAGTACCTCACCCAGGTATACCTAAGCAAGTCACTTTCATTTAATTTGCCTTCTGAAGGACATGACAGCATCTGTACATTTTGAGATGTAATTGCTGTTATCCTTCAGTTTTTTGAAACAAACACAATCATCTTCCTGAATTACTGACTTTCCATGACAATTTTTTGAGGTTGCATTTTTTTAAACTAATATCTTTCAGACAGATCCTGAATAATGTAAGAGGATAAAGCCCACATGAAAAAAATCAAGAATTCCAAAATGAAATTTTAGCTGTCAAACTTTAACTTAGTTGTTCTTTATTCCCTTAATATTCTTCAAACAAAATCCATTTCACTCTAGTTCATAAAGAACATTACCTTAGAGGCCATAATGTCTTTGAATTTTGTTTTAGGTTGATTTTTAAGTTAGAGCACTGAACATTAAAAAAGAGCCACATTCTAAGCAGCTATTATGAGGAATTGCTAGCAAACCTGTGCTCCCTCTTGTTTTTTTTTTAATGTCCATATGAAAGAAAATAATTTCAGATCCAGTCCTCAGGGTAGATGTACAGGAGTAAAACAGCCTTTCTCTGCACGATTTAGAATGGAAAGACAAATTTCATGGAGGAGATCTTACCACTGCTCTGATTTAGAAAAGTACCTAAACGACCAGATATAAAGTGCAACATCAGTTCGTCTGGAAATATTTCTGAGGGTCACTTGTTTGTATATTAAGGTGTCTCAGCATTCTTGGCAATATGACAGAGCATGCTTCAAGTTTTAATTATTTCTAGGGAAGCTTGAGCAGTATTATGCTTGCTGTACAGATGGTGTAGAGATGGCTACAGGGCCAAAGTGATGACCCTACACACATCGCTTAAAGTGAGGGCTGAAGTAGTGTGCTGAATTCTGGCTTCTCTTCTGAATGTCAGTACAAAGCATATTTGTATCTGTGAACAAACTTCGGGTTTTCATGGCTATTTAAATGGTAAGGATCAGAGAGGAAAGAACACTAAAAATACTTATCCCACAATTTATTAGCAAATCTTTAATGCTGAGCCAGAACTGACAGCTAATGACTTCTAACTCCCTTACTGCTGTACTGAAAGCGTCCCAGTCAGGCAGCTGGCTCGGCAGCACTGGCTGAGGTCAGCCCAGGGGGAATGCTAGAGTCTCACACAGGTATCTTTCATTAAGTGTAATCCCAATTCCTAAAATGTTTAAGGGACAGTGTTTGAACTAAAACCACATAAGAGCACTTGGTTCCCTCCTTTCACTTCTTCTGAGTCTGCCACATCCAGATTGCCCACAGGAGGGTAGTTGTGAGCATAAGAATGCTAAAGAGAGAGATATGCCAAGGTGTCTCTCTCAATGTGTAGCAACATTGTCATTGGCACCTACCCTGAAAGGTTTTGTTTACTTTTATTGTACTTCTGCAAACGAGAGGTGACCCAGGAAAGCTAACAGTGGAAAGTGCCTCTAGATCACAGATGAGACTGGAAACACTCAGGTTCAGTTGAGATTTACATTGGGACCAAATACTATATGAAAGCTAAGGCCTCAGATTCAGTGTTAGTACAACCCCCTTGATGTATGTTGTCTGGGATAATCCCACTTCCTCCCTACTCCAACTGTAATTTATGTGTGCACTTGCTTTGTTTATAAAACTTAATGATTTTTGAAACAATATTTAGCAGGCAGCTAAATGTGCACTTTTAGCAACATATAGTGAATACAGTTAGTGTGCATACATTACAGCTGTACCAAGACAATAAAATGTAACAGAAGCTCCTCTGAAAATATTTGTTTCTCTGTATGTCAATAATCTGCATACAAAAGAGCCCCAAAGCACTCACTAACATGATAGATTGGGCCCTAAGTGATGCATAAGTAGTCCTTAAGACAATACAGAGAAGAAGCTTTGGAAACATAACGATGTTTCTCTACTATAAGAAGAAGTTCAGCAAGCAAGGATACATCTCTTGCAGACTTTTAAGTCTATTATCTAAGCCATTAAAAAAATCAGATTTGATACAATTTAGTTGAAGCTTAGATTAATGCAGGTTTAACTGGCCATGTGGCAAGAAAAGCTTCTTGTAAACCAATTCCCTTAATTGTCAAAAAAAGGATTGCTTAATTATTAAGCTAATGCAGTTTTATTTCTGCAGGAAATGGATCCAAGTCCATCAGTGTGGATAAAACATTTAAAGTGGTGTCTCAAAATTTAAAGAATAAAGGTAATAGAGCCATTTCTGGTTTCTAAGTGCAGTTTCACTGCCTAGTGAATGAGACTCCATTCGCTCCACAGACTATCCTGGTGTTCAGAATCACAGGSTACAGGCTTCTTGTATGATGTGAATGTAGCATGACACATGTAGTGCAAGAAYACCCAACTCTAAGAACATAAGACCATCGGATCAGAGCTCTCCTGTTTCTGCCCAGGAGTTCCAAAATGGGGCAAAGCTGAGCATAAGTATGGATGCTGTAGCTGTTGGTCTATTAAAAAATATCCCTGTAATTGGAGTGAGCATCTACGAAAGGCATTAACTGGCATCCTTAACTTTGGAATCTATACTGAGAATCTTAACAGAAGCATTTGATTCTTAGCAGGATAAAAATTAGGACTGTGATTTCAAGAGGAGAGGTAACCCACCCATCCCTTGCACATGTCCACCAGCATAAGCTGACAGTCAGGATCATCTGCTAATGAACAGCTAACATTGTTGTCCTGTTGAGTTATCATAAAGGGTGTCTGCTGGGCATATGTCATTTGTGAATGTCACATGATGAATCCACGGAAAAATTAGAGTTTTCTATGGGTTTTACAACATGGACTTAAAAGCAAAAGACATTTACCCTTCAGGAAACAGCAGCCTAGAACCACCATTAGGTATGATTTTCTGGCTTATCAGGCCTTTTAGCTGTTCTAAGCTGAATGCCCATAAGTATGAAGTAATACAAGGTGGAATTTCTCAGCCTGTRTGGTTGGAAGGCATAACCTTCACTTGATTTCCCCTTGCAGTGAGAGAGAATGCACTGGCTGTTGTTAGATCATTAGAGATTTGTATGTACCATCCTACCTGCAATGGATTTGGTGAAGTAAGAGGAGATGGAAGGCCATGCCCTGGTGACTGGCTGGGTTTCTGAGGAGAGCTGGAGGACTGTGGGGCTGGAGGCAGTTGGCTCTGGCTCTGGGACTGTGTTTGGTTCTGCTGCGGTGGTGCTGATGGCTGTGGCTGTGATTGTTGGGTTTGCTGGGGTGGCTGTGGAGTCTGTGCCTGCTGACCTTGCTGCTGCTGCTGGCTTTGTTGCTGCTGCTGTTGATGCTGGAGCTGCTGAAGATGCTGAAGCTGTTGAAGCTGGGAGTTCAGGGATGAGGTAGCTGTGAATTGAAGAGACGGAAGAGAGTTACGCAAGTTTCAGTAATACCTACTGTGTTAAAGGTATTCTGGATAAAATTCTGGTTTTGTTACATTGAGGGACACACTGCTCACTGAGGACAGCTGGCCTTAGACTTTGGGATGTGGTAGGAAATTGTTCCCATCAATAACAGCCTGTGGTTCTGCCAGTATAATTCTGTGGTGAGAACCAGACTTCACCAGGGGCAATGAAAGCAAACTTTTGAAAGGGATAGAGGTGTGCCTGCAGGAGGTCAGAGCTGACCAAGAGTCTTTGCTCAGACAAGCTTACTAGTGAATATTACCCGCCTAGAGAAGAGCTAAACAGGTTGTCACTGTACTTGTAAGTGTAGCAAAACCCATAACATGAACTTGTGCTGTTATATAAAGCAGGAGAAAGCCATAGTTGTAAAATAAAGGATGCTCTGAAAAGAGCTTTGTCATGTCATTATACAGCAGGTATCAAGAAATAAAACATTCAGCTGTGAAATTTCTTGTGCAATGCCTAGGTAGCAAAAAATATCCAATAAAATGTGGGTGTCTGAAATAAGAACTGCTCCTTATAATTCTTACCTAAAAGCTATAAATTCCTTCTTGTAACTTGCACTGCTCACTTACTCCTGATAGTAAAGGTCTGTTGTGTTTTGCTAGCATACGCGCCAAATGTGAGGTTTGGAAGTGCATGGCTCACATCAACTTGCTAGCACAAAGGAGCAAATTTTATTTCCCAGAGACACTTTCAAATTGACTAGGGCATTCATTAAATCCAGGAAGACAGGAAGTGTGTCATGGGGATGTCACCAAGGAAGAACAGCTTTAAACAGCAGCCTGATCCTTTCTGGGCTTATGCTCTGAATAAGTCACATGGGTCTCCAGCCTTACCCATGTTAATCAACATCTTAGGGGTCGCATTAGTTAGCTATAAGATCCTAAGAGGAACAGCTGGCGAGGTCATTACAATATTTTTCACCCTGTATGCTGCTTTGCCAAAACCACCTTGTATTCTAGTTTCCATCCACAGAAGCCAAAGTAAACTGGGCATGAATTAAACTTGTGATTTTTAAAATGGCATTCAGATTTCACGGCCAGAAACTCTGTTCACCAAGTTATTTGTGGACTGGCACATAAAACAGAGTCATATCCACTTTCTTTTCATGCCAACATCCCTATTTCAGCTTTCTAGATATCTATGCCCTGGGGTTGAACCTGAGGTCTTGGTATGACTTATGAAATCAATGAGCCATAAACTGGTATAAGCAAAAGAAAAAAGAAAGGACAATGGAGAAAGATGAGGCAGAATGGGTAAGTCAGAAAAGGCTGTATGGAGGAAAAGTATAAGGCTTGATAGCAAGAGCTGCTGGGCCTCCATTCCCATACTCATAGCTGCTCTAAATTTTCTTTCAACAGATGCAGTAATCAAACTAAAATTATGCCTTAATAAGAATTAAAACCATGTGCATGTGACTTCAACAAAGAACCTGAATAATACAAAGAAGAAGGGGACTGGTAATACCTGTCTATTTCCATCAGGAAAGTTACTCATAGTTTTGTGTTTCTACATAAAACAGAGTGACCATCAGATTAAAAACATGCATGCTATCTCAAGCAAAAGAAATTGCCCTGGAGAAGTAAGAGTACACTCCCAATGAGAATTGTGCCCAAAGCCAAGAGGGTAGTAAGTGGAAATAAAATCTAAGGCATATGAGAACAAAGGTGTGTATACAAGAAAGCAACCATATAGATGAATATTAACCATAGCATGAATCATCTCACATGACAAGGAAAACCATTCACCAAATCTATCTGTAGGTACGTACAGACAGGCAGAAAGACCCTTCCCACTCTCCAGGGGAAAAAAGAAATCTAGACCAACTCTTTATATTGTGCAAGCCATTTCTTCACCTGTGATAGCTTAGCAGACTGAATGAACTGGATGAACCAGAACCAAGACTCAAAACTGACCCTGACTGCATCCACAGACTCCAATATACAAACAAATTAAATGGCATCCCAGAGAAGCATAACTTCTAATCCACATGGCTCATGGTGAGGAATGAGGGACCATTTTATGTTGTATGTGCACAATTAGACAGGATGAGACAAAACCTTCTCATCTAGGACTATAAAATCTTTGCTTTCAGTACTGCTCAATACTTGAATGCTGGTGAATGCAGAAAAATCAATACCTCTACCATTCACATTTGTACTGGAAATGACAACATTCTTGCTGGGGTGGAAGATATTCCCTGAAGGAAAATGTATTGATGTAGAAAAGTTGCTTCACAGAAAAGTTTCCGAGTTTATTGCCAGAAGCTGCACAAAATTATTCAAATAACTTCTTGTGCTTTCATGTAATTCCTTTAAAAAGCCTCTCCGAAGCCTATCATCATGCTGAGCTATAAATTTCATTGAAGTGGCTTAGTGAGGTATGATTGTTTAACATGATGTTGCTAAACAAATAGATAAGGAATTGGAAGAAGGACTGTTGGATCAGAAAAAGTGTTCTCAAAGCCGCACAGTAGGTGTCCTGCGAAGGTGGATTTAGGGCCCTGGATCATGCCTGCAGTCCAGTGTTCATGCTGCCAGATTGCACTGGCTCTCACAATGTGTGTGCTATCCACAGCAGGGGTTGTGTCATATTATTGTTTGCAATCAAATCCAATCCAACTCCCAGAGCTTGCTTGCATGGCTCATCCATTATAAATCGTATACCTGTCTAGCATTTGTCACTTTCTGCAGAGCTTGGAGCCTGATGGAATTTCAGGTGGTACAACAGTGCTATGTCTGCATGTATAAAAGATAACATGCACTGCCTAGCTCACAGGAATCTTTTTTATGACTTACTGGCTAACAGCTGGATAAAACTTTGACATATTTAAGTGAAAAGTGCCTACTTCTTTCAGAATTGCATTCGGGAATTAAAAAGGCTTGCAAAGAACTGCAGAAAGTTCTTTCTATGGTTAAAAAGGTCAACATAAAATACATCATTTTAAAAGAGAGATGCTTAACTAAAAATGCATGCAAGCTATGAAAAACTGTGAGGAAAATCCACAAAAGCTGTGTGATATTTCAACTTTCCTTAGGAAAAATACATGTTGAATATATACCAGGTATCCAAGAAGACAGTAAAAATAACTAATATCTATGAAGAAACAATGGCATGAGGGGTTTTCAAACCTATTGAAAACAGGGTTCAAACAGAATTTCTTGCTTGCTGCGGTGCCGTGGCAGATTTTCCATAAGATCACCCCATGGTTTATGATCCTACTCTAAGAAGATTATGTGTTGTCATAGTGTCAAAGCATTTACATTAGAATAAGAGGCATGGAGTTAAGTGGTGCAAATCAACGGTCAAGAGGCAGTGAAAGCAAACTTTCTGATCTCCTAGGTCATCTACTGCAATGCTTGTCACAGACCTCAGGCTACTTGGATTATAGAAAGTTATCACCTAAGGAACACGCTCCTCCTTAACTTTCTTTAAGGGATACCTTAGGCGCAGTGTTGCCATGGATTTACAATATTCACACAAAATGTGTCATTTCATATTCTGCTCCTCTGCTGGTTACCTGCACAGGAAGCTGAAATGAAACGAAAATGCCCTTCCGTCAAGTAGAGTGCTGCAATAGGGAAAATTCACCTCTGATGCAACCATGCTGAAAGAAGCAGTCTGATCCATGACGGGGGGATGACTGAAGCTTTATCTTCGTGGGCAAACCGAAAAGGCTCTGTCTTCAGTTCCCAATCCTGATTATATTAACTGAAAGTAGTAGCAATTGCCTGCTGCCTCTAGCTAGCATATCGTGACATAAGTATGGGAATATCCCTGGTTATATTTTGAATTAAAATATACACTTTACAGTTTAATCACAATTCTCCAAAAAGCAAGGAACATAAGTAGGCCGCAAATGTTTATATAATTAAAACAATTTAAAATTAGAACTTCTTTTTCACCTCTCCTTCACAATATAAACTCAGATTCTTAAGACCTCTACACTGCTTGGCAGATGATCAAATTAATATTCAGGGATTCAAATTGTATCTAGAATCTGCTCTTGTGGATAAGCTTCACACAATATCTGATTTATTTTATTAATGTTTTGTGCATGTTTGTTTCTGTGTAAAGAGGAAGGAGGAATAGGAGGAATAAGAAACAATTTTAGCTTACAATTGTGCTACTCTAGCTTCTATCCTCCTATTTACATGATTGCATAGTTGTTCTTCAGTGCCTTGATACAATGTACAATGGACTAAAAAGAAGAAAATCATACACTAAACCTTCTCCTATCTGACTGAGCACAGAACTTGACTCCTGCCATTTCAAGGGCTTAATGCCTTTTTCCACTTCCCCAGTAATGGAGAATGGATTTGCATTGCGTTAAACTGAAAAGTGCAACTAACTTAAGCATCTGGGCTTGCGTTTGAACTGACATGGCCTGCTTTTTTTTTCCCACCCTGTTGTTTCTCTTCTAATGAGGGTTATGCCTTTCTTTTCTTTGAAACAGATTTCTAAAGATTGAATACACACACTGAACAATCTAATGGAAGTCCGTGTTTACATTCTCTCCCTCCTGGGTAATGAGGAGTAGGTTAGCCAAATACCCATCTTTTTCCATATGCTCGAATTTTCTTTTTGAGAGAAAAATGCGAGTTCTTTTAAATATGTTAGCATCCTCTTTGTGCAAAAAAATCCCTGAAGGGTTGAACTTGTGGCTGAAGAGATTAGTAATGGGATACAGAGCATATTATTTCTAAATCACTGGTTCAAATCCAGCCTAGGTCAATGTAGGGAACAAAAGTCATTGCACTTTAATGGTGCTTTTGCATGTTTTCTACCTTATGGAAGATGTATTAAATGCATAGAAGTTGTATTCACACACAGATATCCACAAAGAGCCTGCCTGCATTGGAAGAAGTTTGCCACACAGTCAAGGTAATAAATTGATGATCTGCCAATATCTAATGAGGAAGATCATAAAGACTATGGCCTTGAATGGCATCAATTGACATCTTTATTTGCACTTTCAGCAGAGAGGCTAAGGATGGAAAGAGTACAGAGACCAGGTCATCTTCTCGTTCCTAAAGGTGATCCCTCAAGGTTACAGCTGCAGAACACAGATGGGGTTATAGGGAGAAACTTGCACTGCCAATACTCCTCTGTACCAATTTTGCAGACAAACAGAGGACTTCACTTTCTAGTGTTGTCACATCCAACATCTTTCATAAGCACTAAATTCACTTTAAAGAATGTAGGCAATAAAAAGGAAGTATTAAGAAGGAAACCATCATAATTTATACCATGCCTGTGGTGTCTCCACATTTTGATGAATACTGGAATTTCCTGAAAAATGATCCACTGCATTAAATAAATCTGACATTTTTTTTCCTTACCAAACCTTAAAATGTACAATAATCCATTAAAATCTTACGGAAAAAAAAAGAAGAAAAAGTTGTTCTAGGTGGAGAGCTTGACTGAGTATCAGGACAAGTAGATTTGAAATAATTCCCATTTTAAGATAATCTAGGGGATATTTTCCTCTAGTTTATGACAACACTCTGTGAGTAAAGTTCCCTGACTGTATTGTAAAAATTGCATTAACCTATTTAAAATGCCCAAAGGCAAGAACAAGCTGGAAAATTAGACTTTAATAAGCCATTTGCTTCCTCAGTTCAAATGGGACCTTAGGTCTCATATTGTACAAATGGCTGAAACATTAACTGGAGTCAGGGTATCATCAAGACACAGGAGATCAATCAGGGACTTGTCTTGGGACTCTCATGCAAAGACAGGTAATTATACAGAGTATGACAACAATGTAAGTGTTTGAATGCCAAAGTCGGTGTGTCAAGCAAGCAATATCTAGATCTGGTAAAGTCCTAATTTTACCATCCAGACCTTTTTTGTTGTTGTTTTTGTGAAAACATGACTCTCTCACAGATCAGGGGTAGCATCTTGACTTAGTCCTTATGCCAGATAAAAGCAGTTTTCTATTTACAGATTGCAGAATCAGTCCCAGATTGTCTAAGAATAGAATAGTAAATCAATTTGCACGGCGTGGTATTCCTAGAGAGTGGGTTTCCAGACCATATTGAGCCCATAAGGATGTTCCTGTGGACCAGAATTTAAGATAACCCCCAATTTCTTGGGAAAAATTTTTCAGGACTCCTTTGAAAGAAACTAATTGACAGAGAAAAAATTATCATCTAAAGACCAACAGAACCCAATATAAGATTTTGCAGCTGAAACAGCATGACAGGGAACAGATGAATGACACAAAGAAATTAAGTTTGAAACAACAGTCTGCTGTCTCAGAGAACTATGACCAGATTTATAATGGACATAAGACAAAATCTGGGCACTCTCTGCACATACAACCTTTAATGACAGGAACCACAGCTTATTTTTGCTCTCCTTGACTCTTTCAGATGCTCTAACATTGATGGCAACCATAATTTCAATGGCATTTATGTAGACTAAGTGTTTGATGTGTCTCAAAGTAATAATATTTTTAGAAAAAGCAGTGCAAAAACATACAGCCCCACAAGCTTTGGAAGAGGTTGTGCAGAATCCTGTCCTGCAGTTCAGAGTCGCAGGTTCCCAGCCTACCGGGTGTTCTGCCATTTCTCCCGACAAGGTGGCTATGTGAGGCTTTGGGGCAAAGTCTCATCCAAAGGAGCTTGTTGAACTGCCTGGTGGCTTCAAAGAATGATTTTGTATTCTTTCAGATAATAGATCTGCAGTTGCATCTTCTATGATTGCTTATGGCAAATGGCTCTCCTGACAAAGAAATATTCAGATGTAGCTTCAGCAATGGTTCTTTGAAGATCAGAAATTACAAAAAGTCTCTTCAAAGACTCTTGGAAGTGAGTGATGTTTCCTTAACTAAAAGTGAAGTTACTGTAAGTGAAACATACCRGCTATTTTGTGCATGTGTGTGTTTGGGTGGGATTTTTTAGAAATGCAATCGAATAGTGGATCAAAATGTTTGTAGTTTAAAATGTTGGCCTGTATGCTGAGTTTGTGAAAGTGTCCTGGGAACAGCGAAGGGCAATGTCACATGCCCCCAGCCTCAACCAATGGAAGCAACAGAGGCTACAGTGTCCAGCAGGTGACTTGGTATGAGTGATTGCTCTCATGACTCAGGCTCTCATTATAACCATGTTTCTTTCAATTTTCATTTCCAGTCTTTTCTGAAAGCTGATAGACTTGAAACTCTTAAGAACTCCAAGAGTCCATCAGCTGTAAATTCTGTTCCCTGTGTATGAATTCCAGGCAGGGAAGTTAGCTGAACAGCAGTGAGAAGAGGCCATGGAACGACTCAGAAAAGAGCAACATGTACACTATAAGGAGAAAGGGAAAAAATGCAGCTCAGCTCACTTCTTCTCTTCACAATCAATAAAACTACAACAGCACGTACAAGAACCAGGTACAAAAGTGGCAGTTCTACCTTGCTGCACACAAATTCTCTGCTGGAGCAGTGACTTGGGCTTCAACCTTGTTAACAGTCCCTACTTTTCTCAATATAGCCTTGAACTTTTGCTTTTACCAAGACATGAAAAATTAAAAATGGTAGTAACAAGGGTGAAAAAGGTGGGGAAGAACACATAGCAAAACAAAACACGTGGCTGCAATGCTCCCAGTCCCTGTGTACTGACTGAAAGCCACTCCTCACCAGTTGGGACACATATGCAATACCATGTTAAATATGGTACAATTCATCAGTCACTGAAGAATAAAAATGGACTAAAAACCTTTGTCTGAGTCACATGAGATATTGCTTTCATAGCTGTGGTCCAGAAATAATCTCGAGCACAGGTTAGTGAGGAGGTGCTGTGCTAGGTGCTGTAACAGCACAATGTGAACAGAAGATGGAGGTGTTCTTTCTTTAGATGAGGGATCAATGTTTCTCCAGACTATTCAACTCCCTCCACACTAGAAATTGTAGAAGAGCTGGGAGGTGAACTTTATTTCAGTATTCTGTCATACCACAAGCCATTCCTGAATGTATGTACCACTAGCAAGGTACATGATGTTTGCCTGCTGTTGACTCTAAGCAGCTCTATTTAGCTGTCTTTAAGAATCTTCCATGATTTTTAATATATGCCTTGCATAGTTAAAAACACCGCATTTAGTTATGTGCACTTCAAAACATACCACAGTATCTGTAGCTGTTTTCTTTTTGTAATATTTAAGCTGACTACAGGTCGGTTTGAGGCGATCTGTCTATAACCCATTTTCTAGTTCATTTGGCTTGCAGAGAGCTTCAAAACAAAGTTAAACAGTAGGTAAGCAATGGTTCTAGACTGTGCAGTTGGTCATTTGCCACAGATGGACTGACCACTCCGTTTTAATTTGCAGCAAAATGAGGGAGACTGAATACCAGATTTCTTTCCTGTCTCTATAGCTCATCAGCCAAACGTTGCTGCTTCATATGCTAATCCTAGTTTGTCTACGCTTGGCATCTATCAGCTTTGTGCAGCAACCATGAATTAGTTGCTCTTTGAGTGCTCATGTGCTCCCACCTGCCTAATTTCCTGCTCACTGTTGAAATAAACAGCCTGGATATTCACATAAATTGTTTATCAGTAAAGAATTTGGGTGGGAGATTTAGGCAGAAGATTTTGTAGTCAGTCCTCATTCACAGGCTGTGAAGTCAGTCACACTTCTGTGTTAGGATGAGCTCCATGAACAGCTGAAGGCAAGGGCTGGGGAGTCCAGAAAAGCAGCTGCATTGCACTGCCCAGTCAATGCAGTGTCCACTTTATGGCTTCCAAAAGCACATGGGAAACCCCATGATGTTTGATGTGTACATTTTCATACACTGAAAAGTAGCAGTTAACAGCAGGCCTTTGAACAAACTCCATATAGATCTCACTTTGACTATTAAGTTGCTTCTTCAAGGTTAATTATTTTTAATTTGAAAGGAACACACAGAAATTAATAAAAGAATTTCCACTTAAATGATGTATTTATTTACATGGAGTAGGAGCCCCCAGTTACAGAAAGAGAACAAAATCCAAATTAATTTGGATTAATTTACAACTGGCAAAAAACCCCACTTAAAAATAACTTACTATTTATGTACTCATATCCCATATTCAGTCAGAACAGAATATTGTTACTCTTTTGATGCAGTAACTAACACCTTATTACTCTTGTCAATGAAAATGCTTGTTTTTTCAGATCAGGTAATGGAAGAAAATCTGAATTCAGTTGCTAATCAGCGATTCTCAAAAGAAAAATTAACAAGAATCTAGTCTTTGCCTTCCTTAAGGCAACATTGCCCCACTTTTATTATTCAGGATAATGAAATATTTTAAATAAGGGTTTAGGTCTCRTCAGCTGCATGTTAGCTATACCAAATCTAAATGACACTACAAAACATTACCAATGCATTAAGGCTGCTATAAATATTAAATACACCTCCTATTAATGGCATGCTTTTAAGAATTATAATAGAATCCTCCAGAATTTGCTCTAAAATACAGAAAATTCATAAGAAAATGTATCGTAAAAGCTATATTTTATTCATCTTATAGAAACATACTGGCAGTGACGTACCCAGGTTGTGTGAAGTTTCCAAACAACAACTATAATTTTCTTCTATTTCACCTTTTCATAAAATAATGCAAAAGCTACCTTTTAACTGTAGAGAATTAAGAAAACATTGATGATAATGAAAATACTGGTCATAATGTGAAATTAATTGCTAATGTGTAGCCATAAATAATGATGTTCGGGGGTGGCGGGCAAGAGGAGAGAATTTGCTGTTCAGAAATTTCCTTTCTTTTGAAATAAGCGAATTTCTCATCCTCTTGTGGAAACCCACTAACAAGTGCAGGTAAAAATACTACACCAATACTGGGCAAATATCATTACTATATTTACTGCACTAACGCCAATGTAAATTAAATGGAGATGAGCTTGTTTCAAAATAGTGTATTTAAATGAAAAGCCTGGACCATTCAATAGTACAAAACAGAGAAATACATGTCAATGCTGATACAAGATCCGGCTTTTTCCTTAAATTAACTTCTAATTTAAAAAGTTAGTGGAGAAAGCACTGATCAAGTGGGATGAACTTTCTATCATGCAACCCTGAGAGCAAAAGTTGGCACAGTTGGTGCACACGGAAATCTGAAAGCACTACTTTAGATTTCCTTTGCCAAGTTTTAACTAAGTAGATACAAAGACTGTTCCTTTCATTTTCAGTGCCAGGGATTTTGTCTTTACTCTGTTGATTTTAATAGCTCGCTCAGAAGCTTGGAAATGAGTTTTTTCCATCACCAATTTAAAACTTTTCCATTTGCCAACTGTGTTTTTTCTACTGTGTGTTTTCAATGAAGCTGAAATGATATGGTTCCCTTTGATTTTTCCATCCAAGTGCCAGAGAGCATGGGGCAAACTAGTCTTTCATCTCCATCCTTGAGACAGAGCCAGGTCCAGCATCACATGACCACGACATTACTTCTTTCCTCTCCTCTCTCCCCYAGTCTTCAAAAATAAGGCCAGTTTTGGACTCATGTTTGTCTAAAGACCACCTGGGCAGACCAGCATTACAGAGGTCCTCCAGCCTTCTATACGGTATGGCAACTGCTATGGTGATCATCTCCAGTGGTTCAACTACTGTTCTCATACAGAACTTTCTCTTTGTGCAGCTATGGTCCCAGCAGCTTCTCTACCAGCCGCAGACATACTTACTTCTTTATAGTTTATGGAACTCTGATGGCACTCCAGCAATCCTCACCTTTGAACAGGGAACTGAAGCAAATGCAAATTTGGCTAAACATTGTTGTCAGAAAATAATATTATTCATATGATTGTGAGCAAAAGCTGTGTAAAAATCGTGTAAATTGCTGCCTTTATTTTTTCAGGAATGTTTAGGGCCTTTTCTTTTGCCAATAGCTACCCAATCGTCAGAGCTTTTGAGAACTGCATCAGAAAATATCTGAAAAGATGAGATCCGTAAGTGAAGGCAAGTGTTCTGTAAGCAATCATCCAGTGTAAAACATTTCATTAGGAGGTTTGCGGCATATACTGCTGACCATTTTATGTATTTAGATTATGAATCGCATAGATTTTCAATTTAAAAAGAAGCTAATGACAGGAAAGTATCTTATGCTTTAAAGTTTTACACCAGAAAATTAAGAGGAAGCCAAGAACATAAGACATTTGATGTTTGTGAATCAACACCGATCTGCAGACCACTACAGACAAAACCAGAAGTAATTTCCTTTTTTTTTTAAGCAGTAGTATTCTTAAATACATGAATTCTAGCACCACTTAATTATCTTGCACAGGGAAACAACATCTGACTTCACGCAAAATAGCTTCAGCTAGGAGCTTTGCTGATTTAAGTGATGTCGCAATGATTTTCAGATTTGATCCTAATACATCCACAAAATAGATAAGCTTTAGATGTCTGCACGATTCTGTCACTTTTCAGCTGCAACTGGGAGTGATCTTTTTGTTGTGTACTGTCTGATGGGTGCCTTGCAGACCTGCATCTCACTTTGCTGAGAGGACTCAGTTTTTCCCCTGTCAACAGCCCTGAGAAGACCACAGGGAAGATGCACGAGGCACTGCCTGAGCCTTGTGCCAGCAAGGGTATGAATACAGAGCACATGACACAGAGCAACATTCTCCTGCTGAAATTCACAAGAGTGCCATTGGCTTACACAGTGATCTGCAACTTTAATTTTCCCACAGAAAACTTTAATCAGAAACTACTTTCATAATTTGTAAACACTGCCAAATGTTTGATTTCAGGCTGTTTAAGTGATCAAACTTTCGGGTAGAAAATAAAATAAATATCAATCAAACCATCAAACAAAGACAGCAGTTATAAAGAATTAAATATGCTATACTGACACATACAATTCTCATCTGGAYGCTGTGCTTCCAAGATACAAAGCACAGCTTTCCTAATTAGGAAAAAAAAATTAAAAAAACATCCTGGATTTTTTTTGAACAAGTCAGAAACAGGGACTTAGGACTGACTGCCTTATAGGTGAAGATCAGCACCTGGGAATCCACTTCCTATTTCTGAACCTACCAGACCTGCACCACCTGGGCACAGCAGTTAATCTCACTATCTCACTTTCCTGTTCTAYAGAAGAGGGATAATAAACTTCACTTCCCTCACCACAGGAAGCTAAATTAGTGAACTACAGCAATGTGTGCTAAGATCCTCAAAAAAAAGAGGTCAAAGATACACAAAATTTTATTTCCCCATGGAAAAGATTGTTATAGAGCTATAATCTACACAGTGTTAATGAGAGATAGAGGGTTTAAAAGCACCCCTTTTTTTTTTCCTTACTTTTTGATAATGGTTGGATTTTATTCCCAGTAGCTCATAAGACTTTTTGAGRTCTACAACAAGCAGGATGTTTTTTAAGATGAACTCTCAGCTCAGGAACATTTTAGGCACTTGTCTCACTCTGGATTGAAAGGATGCCTCAGAATGAAAGCCAATCCCAGATTTCCTGGAAGATTAATACTTAGATTTCATTGCACACTGGTATGAGCACGTCTATAATCAGCGACACACCAATGGAACTAGCTAAACTAAACTAGCTAATGATAATAACAACAAAAAAAATCCAAAAGAAAATTTCACCAACAAGACATCACAAGTAATAAAGTGATTCCTCCAGTGCAGAAGCTAGGCCAGAGAAACAGGAGGATGACAAAACAAAACAAAGAAAGGAAAACAAATTCAAGGGCGATAACTATAGGACCCCAGTGGGCTTGTTATATGAATAGACTGCAGGCAACCACATCCTGCTGCCGTGATGCTTCATAAATTCAGTCATCTTGTTAAGAAGCTGAAGACTACTGACCTCACTTCCTCTACTAATAAGACTGTGCTGCTTTGTGCCCAGACTTTTACGATGCTTATGAAATTTGAGCCATTCTGTGAGCCTCCTTCCTTCCTACACCAATGATTACTGCCTCCCAAATTACAGAAGAACAAATGGGAAAGGGAGACTCCTCTCCCTCTTTTGTGCAACTGTCCCTTCTTTTCCTCTTCCTAACCCCTTGCAAAATACTTTTCAGGGCCTCAGGATCAGCAAAGCAGATCTGCTTGCTATTGTTTCTGAATATATTACAAGTAATCATAGTAATAAACCAAGAAATCTGAGTAGATGTTATGATGTTCACATATAGGTATGACATTTATACATGCCAGAAAGACCCCCATGCATGATAAATACTGTGCAGGCAATATTCAGCCATTTTGTCCACTGAGGACACATAGCAAGTGTCAGAGGGCCAAAGAGAGAGCAGCCACAAAGGTGTTTTGGAAATACTCTCCAAACACAAAGCCTACAAAGGCTGTGTACGCAAAAGTTCTCCTTATTGCAGCTCAAAATAGGAGAAAACAGCTACTGCTCTTAACACTTACTTCTGAAGAGCAAAATCTACAAAGCAGCTGAGATGAGGTCCAGCCCAGCTGGCTACAGCCACTCATGATCATGAAAAATTCAGAGAAAGGCAGGCCTGTGACTTGTCCTGTCCATATTTTGCATTATTTTCTTCCCAGTCTAAAAAGGCACAAGATAAATCAAGGCAGCCATTTCGTCTTTAAAGGCACAAGACAAATCAAGGCAGCCATTTTGTCTTTGCACATGACAGGGCAAAAATGTGTTCACACCATAAAAAACAGAGAAGGCTTGTCTGTCAGCTACTAGAGCTTTGAGTTTTTGCTCATGTAAGCATCTACAAAAGATATGCCTTCAAAACTTTACAGTATGCAATTTAAAAAAAGATTAATCATTATTTCCTTCTAGTACTTCCATAGTAATCACTGGCAATGGGGAAAAACAAATAAATCAACCAAAAAACAAACCCTCATAGACACTTTCTTTTCTCACAGACATCCTCTTACCCTTAAAAGTTTAAAACCTCCAATGGTCATCTCTTGCAGCCAGTGGACTACATTACAGATGCCCTTGCTGAGTAGCCTTACCTTTAGTATCGCGAAACAAAAATGCTGCAAAAAAAGTATATAAATCAACACAGCTGATGAGGACAGTAAGACAAAACTCTTCTCCAAGTTTTACAGAACAATGAAGACAGTGTCACAGCATTTTCACTTCCGAAACCATGAGGAAAATGCAGCCTTTACTTAATTCTTAAGAGCTTTACGTCTTTTGGGTATGACTTTCTCTTTGCTTCAGTTGTGCTTCCAACACTGCTCAGCACTTGCTTTGCCACCCTTAATAGATAACACAGCAGACATCCACTGTCTAGACTTATTGTCCTTTCCGATAAGGAGTGTATGCAAATTCTTGATAGTGTACACAGCAATAAAACTTCAAATAAAACAGTAGAAACTAAACCAAAATACTATAACAAGTTCAAAAATCCTGGTTTCTTCCTTTCTCATAGCTCCTACATAGGATTAAATATCATCTTTATTGTGTTTTTGCTCTTATTAAGCAAAGGCATCTTATATTTAACAATTTCATTATTTTCTTTTCTACATTACCTAAGACAATATTAGTAGCCTGATGACTGTTCTGAGACAGATCCAGTCTGTTTTGCCTTGCACAGTCCAGTGACTGACTTGACTGACATTCCAAAATGGCCCTGTGGAGAACTGGGTACCACCACCAGCTGTTCCAAATGGCTCTTTGTGCCAGGGACACTGCACAGCGCACAGAACACTTACAGGAGGAGGGTGCACACGCTGGAAGGAAGGAAGGAAGGAAGGAAGGAAGGAAGGAAGGAAGGAAGGAAGGAACAGTAAAGCTCCAGAGTCAAATGTGAGTGGCACAGCTATAATTCTTTATGAAGTAGCAGGTAAGATTGATTGTCAAGGGTCAAAAGGCTAGGTCAAACTCTGCTCATTCGTCAGCTGAATGTCATTTTTGTTTTCCCTGTCACCAGATAGCTTTAAAAAAAATTGCAACTCCTTCCTCATTATCTGGGACTTGGCTCCCTTGCTGCCATCCAGTATTAATGAAACCGTGCTTCAAGCCTGGCCTTCATCTTTGAGGTTCTTCTTCATGTATTTCTTCCCTTTTTTAAGTACTATGGACTGAGGACAATTTTGAAGATAATTTTCTCACAGAGAGTAGTTGGAAACTGCTACAATGAGAATTATATGAAAACATACATGCAGTATAAATGTCTGAATGAACAAAAGCATAACTAAATCATAACAAGTCCAAAGCGCATACAGCAATGTAACTGAATCTTGGTTAAATCTGTGCAACTCATATGGAATCCTTAAAAAAACAACATAATACAGTATTTTGAAAACATCTATGAGAAAAAAACCCCCACATTTTTGTTATAATTACAAGGTATGGACTGCTGGAATAACATTAATGCTGAAATTATCCATTGATTTATATATGCCTGATTCAGATAAAACTATAGCCAATAATTCCCTTAAAAAGAATTAAACATCAAAATCAATTGAAGTTAAATTAAATCTATATAGTAAAGTTTCAGCTGGCTTGAAATGAGATGCCACCCAAAGGATGCTTCCTCAAATAAAACGATTTTGTGTCAAAGGTAAGTTTAGGTGCAGTTATCCTCTTGTGAATTTATATAAAGGCAATACTCTTGTGTTTATTCAGTGCTTTTCACACAGGGATCTCAGGGTAAATTACACAAATAATTAAACCTCATCTAAAGACTATCCCTACGAGAATTACCTCTGTGTTTACAGGAACAGAATCAGGAACCTTTCCGTGACAGAATGAGAGGATTTACTAAATTAATTTTCATTAAACACATTGCTGCACAGGGTGATTTAAGTGCGTTGACTGATTGACATAATACCTCCTTTTAGTTAGAAAAATGACCTTTTAAAATATTTATAATCACTCTTGGGCAAAAACATCCTGAAATCCTGTGCTAAATTGGGATAGAATAACATTTCACACTATCTAATTTCCCTGCACAAGCAAATGTGGTGACTTCAGTGAAACTATCTTCATGAATGGTATCTCACACAGGAAGTTCAAAATGTTTCATGAGAAAGTCAGTTTTAACTGTGACGAGAAGATAAAAATAAATGATAGCTTAAAACAGAAAGAAAAGGTTTCCAGATGTTTCATGTACTATCCATCTGCAACTTGGGAGAGCTATTTCAAGGCCTGGCTGCTGCAGGAACACAAGCTAGTCTCTCTTTGCTTCCAGCCACAAACGGCGGATAATACCCATYTTAAATGTACAGAATTCAGCTCACAGAGTAGTGAATCACATAATTATTTAAAATAGACACAAGAGGTTTACAAGTTGGCAGTAATTAATCAATCCAAACCTTGAGAGCACCTGGCTCTCCTGTGATATTCAAAAGCCAATGGTGATGTTTAGAACAGATCAATTTTAGGAATTTCTGGTATTTTTTGACCTGACTGGGTTTTCAGGGCATGCGACATGTAATGTGCGTTCAAATGCTTTCTGCTAGCCAGAACAACTCAGTTTTGATAAAATTAGAGGAAATTTCAACAGTATAAAAGAAGTACAGTGAAGGTAAATAAAGAGAAAAAACATTCTTATACAAAGCTAAGTTTTCCCTCAGGATGCCTTTTTTACTCCAAAGTTCCAGTGGCAACAAAATTTGAATTCTGAACTTTGAGGTCAGATGAGAATGGTAACAATTAAAATTTGAATAGAGAGATTGTCATCAAAATAATATTGCTTAGAGCACTGTGTTTGACTGCACGTTGCTTTTCTAGCCATATTGCAGTGTGGACATTCTTCTGTAGTGTGCTGCAGTGTATCAGTTTAAAACATGGAGTACTCTACATCACTAATGTGGGAAACAGAACTATAGGATCAGTCCCAGTGCAGGGAAAAAAGTAATTGTAAACCAGAGTTGGGCTCTGTCTAGGAGAGCCTCTTTTAGTTATGTAAAATGACTGATTATGAGATCCCAGCTGGGTTATGCATGGGGCCTTGTTCACTGAAATATTAATAGGTGACATTTAGCTAAACAGTACAACAGAAACATGATAGTGTGCTGAAAACTGTCACCATAAACACACTTCACTTCCTCCAAGGAATACTAATTCATAGCAGGCTGTTACCAAAGTGCCACGCTTTCACCTGAGAAGTAACACCTCTACTACCCACAGCTCTTAGAAATTACACAGATCTCTTTTTGTTTTTGGCCAAATCTAGCACAGAAACTCACTGAGGAGGCAGTGAGTCCTTTGTCTCTCAGGCAGGAGTGGAGAGTGTGCTTAAGTCCCTGTGGATTTAACACAGGCAGCTGCTCTCTTCAATAGTCTGGAAGCAACGTAGATTGTCAAGCACTACTTCCAGGTGCCGTGAAGCACAAAGTTTCAGCTCCATAAGTGCATTGCTCCCCTCAATGAGCTGAGGAACATTTTTTAATCACACAGAACCCAAGAACAAATGCTACATTTTTAGTGAAAAAGACAAGGTGGTATGTGAGCCTTCACACCTGCTGAAAGTCAGTTAGTTCTCCTAGCACATTTGCTTCTTTCTTCATACACTGAACTAGCCCCTTTGCTCCCTCCTTTCACAAAAAATGGTCTTTTTCATTTTCTTTTGTTTATGGTTTTTTTCCTCTGTTTCCTTTCATTCTGTGGCTCCTCAGGGCTCCCTGTATGGATTTGCTGGTGATCATCAGACAGCATCTTTACAATAACTCTCATCGAATGAAACTGAACCATGTAAGTGAAAAGCAGTTGAATTCCTCTCAATTTTGGCAACAGCAGTTTGAAAGCTGTCCACTGAGTCGAATTTAAAAAAAAATTCTATGCTATTTTGCATGTTATTGAAGGCTTCAGTTTTACAGGGGACAATAAGCTAAATTTCGTCTCCTCTGCCTGAGGACTCTTCCATGCTTTTTGGTCTTTCAGAAGGAGTAAACAGTAGTAAGCTTCTCTATCCTTGAATAGGGTATTAGAAGCACTTTGTTCTCACTATTGCTTTAATCAGACACTAATGATGTTTCTACTACAGCCTTCCCTGTGACATGAACAACACTTCTCTGATTGACTTCATTCTTCTGCTTAGCTGTGTGTCAGTTCTACAATTCGCAGATCCATGTAACACAAACTACCATCACTTTTCCCTGTCATCAGAGTCTTATACCAAGCCTGTTTCCTAAGTGGTTGATTACCTTTTCACCCTATCTGCATATGGCATCCCATSTCATCTCCAGTCCTGCTTCCTAACTCACATATGATGTGGTTTTCTGCTTTCAGAATTTTTTGAACCTTAATGTATCGACTGACTATGTATTCAGTGCTTTAAGGTTTACGTTTTCTTAATGAAATTTACATTAACCTGCCACTCCAGCAATTTTACACCTCTATCCAGTCATTACTTGGCCCTGATACTATCTTTATGCCCTCTCTCTAATCTGCCACGATGAACTCCAGGTTTATGGTAAAACAGCATGAAATAATGTACATGTTCTGATCATGGTGATTTATTTTTTTCAATACCTCACTTCCTTCTGTGGCTGTGGTTTAGAAGTCCTCAAGAGAGTCCTAAAATTCTACATTATGAATTATGCAAATTAATCCCAAACTGGATTTTCTAAAACATTAAGGAACAAAGAAGCATGGACTTTGATAGACAGGAGGACAGGCTCTAGAAGGTGATAGTGAGAGCCATTAAAATAAACATGTGCTGTGAGCAGCAAGCAATATAGGGCTATTATTTGTTTGCATCAAAAGAGGCCAGAATTATACAAACCCAACAAAATGAGCTTTGATACCAATATTGTCCTTGAAAATTAGGCATTTAACAGACTCGTTTTAAAACTGACTTTGGCAAAAACTCTGTACATATAACCAACCACCGGAACTCAGAGTTCTTCCACCTGCTTCACAGCAAAAGTCAGCAAAAGATCAAAAAGACAAGCAAAGGTTCTTCCCACTTCAACTTACTGCTGCCCCTAAGATTTTTTTCTGTCATTAAGTGACTACTACCTATGTGTGAGAGAACAAACAGGATGCATGGAAGTGAACAATAGGGCAGAGGACTATGGATATCGCTTCAYTGCATCCTAACATCATTTTATGGTACTGAATTGAAAGATCTCTAAATACTTGAACCGTGAGCCAGATGATGCAATTATCACTTGAGCATAATTCCTATTCACTGAAGGAAATTTTCCTGAGTAAGGACTGTAAGAACTTATAAGCTTCCCTTGTTACAAGATTATTTTTTATGCTTCACATGTATCATGAGTAGCTGGGGCAGACAACTACATAAAAAATAATTTACAGAAAGATCATGGACAGATATGATTTCTTAGAATTGGGATGTAGGGCTTTATAAGAACTTTAATTAGAAAGCTGTGAATTGTATGAATTTGTCGCTTTCATTTTAACATTAAATGGAGATTTAATATGACTACTTTCATTTGTCACAAATGCACATAAGCAAGGCTGAAGGACTAATATGCAGAGACCTGAAATAGATTTCTTCAACAGCAAGCTTTGCATTTTTGCAGGCATAGCAATACTGCTATTTTAAGAAACGAGGATCAAATTAAATGTTTACTGCTATAACAGTGTTGCCAACAATGTCAGTAAATTTATGAGCAGTTTATAATTTTAACAGTCCTCCAGACAGTGGGTCATATATGCATTAAAGCAGTCATAATAACCTGTCAGTAAAAATTTCCTGTAGCACATTCATAGGAAAAAAAGTTCTCAAGTTCAGCAGCTCACTTACGCACTAGCAGAACAGTTTCTCCTACGAAGAGGTGCAGCCAGCTCCTCCAAAAAATAATTTAATTTTGACCTGATGCGCTGAGATTTTAAGACCTTCTTTTTTTTCGATTTCCAGAATTCCTTTTCAGAATTCACCAAATATCACTCTTAACATACAGCCATTGACTAGAAAATTGCCTGCTCTTGCCCTTAGATCTCTCCCCTAGAGAAATAAACAACTACCCATATTTGACTTAGGAGTTATTATCTGTTACCTAAACTCAGTATTGTTCAGAAAGTGAGAGGCTTTCCAAACACTTTGGGAGGCAGGATTCAACAACCTAAAGCCTGCCAGTCAGTGCATCGTCACTGCAGCTACAACTTCCTCAGGATTTGTACACCCTCATGTTCTCTTCCCCGCTTCAGATCTGCTCTCACCAYCCCCTTGCAGTAAACTACTTTTTGTAGGATCAGGCCCACTATGCTGCTCTTGCTGTTTAATCTCAGCAAGCAGAACGGTTTTCAGGCCTGAGTCCTTCCATGATGTCACCTAGCAGAGTACTGAAATCTGAAATATTATCCATCAGTCAGTCGTTCCTAGTGCTATTTGTCCCTCCTGCCAGGGTCACAGCACCAGCAAGGTCAGCAACAATCTAAAATGCAATGTTCACTCACTAAAACAGAGTCTTCCCCTCTTACGGGCTTAAGAAATACAGAAAATGGGAGTGAAGCATTCGGCTTTGAACACTTCTGCAGTGAGATGTCACTTGCTGGGATATTAGGAAAGAATACTTTTCTCACACACAGGCACACTGGTTGATTTGTGAGGAGATCTATGTTTACCTTTGAGAGGAAGAATTGCCTCAGTTTACTCAACCCATTATACAAAGTGGATTAAAAGAGTCATGCAGCAGGTCTGCTGGTGCCTTATTTGAGAAGGCAGTATTCATGCTGTGGTCAAGGCAAGCCCAAAGAAGGTCACACCAGTATCCCTGATAATGAGCACCCTCTCTCATACTAGTAAATTAAAGATTACAGGCTTCCATTTCAGCAAAAATGAGGTAAACTTACTTTTGCCTAGGCAGTGCCTCTGCAAGTTCAACAAGTATTTCAACTGAGCATTTGGAAGTTTCAGGCTGAGTCTTTTCCTTTCTACGCCTTGCTTTAAAAATCCCAAACAAATCCAACTTGAAACAGCCACTGATAAAGACCCTTTGAAGACAGTTAAAAAACCAGCTAAATGTGCATGGACAATTACATGAAGCCATGTTAAGGTGAGGATATTTCTCTCTAACTCCAAATGGGAGTTTATAATGTTGGGAAAAAAAGACTATTCTTGATTACAGGCCCATATTTAATGCATGTAGAATTAAGATCTGTGTTTTCTCAGGACACCAGGTATTCAATCCACATTGCCAAGTACAATTTGGCTACTCTGTCTCTAATTTACTAAAGTTATTGGTAAAGTTATTAAGCACTATGTATCCTGCATATAAGAACATACAAAACCCCCACATCTCCACTGAGTTTAAACAAACCAATTCTAAATTTATATGGATGTTAAGTAACATTCTGGATGGATCCTTAAAGACTCCAATTATGAAAAAAAAGGACCTTTGTTTCTACTGAAGCCCAACTTCATTTTCAACATGTTATATAAAAATTCCTGTTCCTTTTGTTAAATGGTCCTTCTTTTATTCCCATTTTTTGCCTTGTACTGTGCTTTAAGTACATATTCTTTAAGTTACCTGGGGTGATTTCTAAACATTTTCATGTTACATTTAATTTAGAATGTTTTATCATTTGTATATAGTTTAGAGTTTTATATCTTAAGTTTATTATTTTGAATTTAACTATAATGAATTTCATCCTCTGTTGTACTGCTCAGTTATACAGTTCTGGGCAGGGATGGGGCAAGGAGTAGGAAAAATAATCTCTTGGAACAATGATCTGCTTTGAGTGCACTCTAAATGCAAACCTCTGAAATGTAACTGTTATTATCATTTTCACAATTATGTAAATATCAACTCCTTAGCATATTCAGTAAGAGATAGAAAAGAAGCACTTGATTAAACATTAGTAAAAAATGGCAAGTTTTAATGCAAGAGTTTACAAAACTTTTAATATTGTTTAGGTTTGGTTTATTCTTTACAGAACTGAACTAATTCAATATAAAACTTTTAATTAAGAGTGTCCTCCAACTAGGTATTGTTGGCACACAGATTTCTGTACAGGATGTACCTGTTGATCAGAACGATATCCACATATGCAAGATAGCTATCAGAACAATAATGGACAGGCCATGGCAAGAGACAGTGGAATAAAATGTTTCCATAATTAAAAAAAGAAGTATCAATAGTTCCTCTATAATCAGGACAAAGTGGAGGAACAGAACCATGTTAATAATTATTCTGGGAGGCTACAGGATACTTGGTATTGATGAGCTTTGTGGCCTTGTCATGTCATATTATTCACTGTATTGCATATCTCATGTGCTATCCAAACCATAAAYTCATTTACCCTGCTGCTGCTGCTCTAGACTGAATGGCAGGCATCAAACTTTCATAAAACAATTGTTTCCTCTTGCTTTTTAATATTTTGTTCTTCTTGGTGCAGCCACTGGAATAGATTAAATGGAAAGCTCACTTATCTAAACTTAATGAAAAGAACTGTCCACTCCTGTGGCAGTTGATGCTGGGGGGAGTCTTACAGCCTTCAAAACAGTTTAAACAGATGTTGCAAATTTCTGCAAAGCAACTGATGCTTCTGCCTAAAAACAAACCTGTCTGAGGATGTGATATTGCTGTCTGCATATGGAAGCAACAGAGGTGTATCTCAGATGTTTATTTTTTGCCTTGCTTCTGTTCTCCCTGTTTACAGCACTTGATAGTTCCTGTGATTTTTCCTTCTTGGTCTCTTCTCTATACCCTCAACTGGCCATCTGGGTCTGCTATGAAACCTATCCCTGATTCTGCCTCCGCAGCATTCCTCCCTTATTGAATGTTCTGGGTTGTCATACATCAGAAACACAAAGAATTCACTAATAAAGATATATCTTGAAGTAAAACCTGTCCACTCATGATGACAAGACATCCTTGAGCAACTCCACTATTCTTCTCTGTTACATCCATTTGCACGGCTTCATCCATTTGTACATCCTGTGTTTAGGGCCTTATCCGGCAGTCAATTCTTGCATGAAAAATTTATCAGTGAGATTACTGTCAGACATCATTTTCTGAAGGAGGTCAATGCTGGAGACTGGACATTAAGGTAGATGGATCCCTTGTCCAACGCAATGTGGCAATTTCCGTATCCTTAGACTCACAAAATGACTCACATTTCAGCTGGAATGGTGCTTTACGGCCACGGCAGTCTGCCAGGCTGAACTTACAGAAGTTGTATTTTTGCATGTGGCTGAAAATACTTCAGTACACCACATACCTAACATTCTTTGGTGTGCACTTAACAAGAATTATGGTAGATCTGGTCCCTGCCTTATGAGCCCTTGGTTGCTGATATAAAGAGGACAGCCAGGATGCTGTCCCAGGTGGGAATCTGTGATTTCTTTTTCTTTTCTCCCAGAATATACCCTATGGTTCTGATCAAACAATAGGAATTACACAGATCATATGTAGACACAGTTATGGTATATTGACTTGGTCAGCTGCATAGCCATTAGATGGCTTTATGACTCCCTTTTCTGGTATGGAATAACTTCAGGTTAAGGAGTGATCAGTTTAGTTATCCTTTTTCAGCTTAAAAGTAACAAAAATGCATTTCTAGCGTATTGGAGGATAGTTGTATTCCAAGAAAAGCCCAGTAAGATACAGTGAATAGATACCTTCCTTACATTATTACCTTCCTTCCATTATTACTGAAAATTATTCCCCGGGAAATTTATTCCCTATGTGAACACTTCCCAGTGCAGTATTGTTCTTGCAGAGAACATGGATATTATATCGACAGGAATGCTTCTCCAGCAAGAAAAGAGCACAGTGATCGCGCAGCTATGATAATTCAGAGTTACCTATGGAGGTGCACCTGCACTATCCACTTTGCTGGCAGAATATTAAGAGCTGGTGCTTTTCATACAATTTCATGGCTATGAAATCATTCCCTGGATGTAGGAAAATATTCATGGCACCAGCTGAAGAAAAGCAAATGRTCCCAGCTCTTCAATCCAAGCAGTGAATTCCCTCTGACCTGTTTGTACAGACTAACACAAATGATCCATCACATGGCCAGTGCTGAGACACATTGGGTGCTTGGCAGGTGGAAGATGGCATGTCGTTTTGCATGGCACACTGGAATTGACCCTTCACAGCCTGAAACTATTTGTTCTTTTGGTTACAACCCAACCTAGTAATTAAGCACCGACTTGTGGTAGCACTTGCTACATCAATAATATTTTTGTGTGGTAACAGACACTGGATGCCTGATGGCTGCTGTATTGTGGCTCAGACTGGTATTAAAGCAAAAACTCAGAGATCTTGATCTATTGTACCCGCTCGAAAAAGCTGCTAATTTTCTCTTTTTCCACACAGCATTCCTTGTCTTTCCATCACTTTCTGTTTCCAGTCTCCTTCCTAGGCAGAAGTCAGAGTCATGGTTGGGGACCTATGTCAATTGCCCAGCATGAGAAAACTGTGTTCTTGCATTGTGGCACAGAGATATCACCTTAATTACTTGCTGCTTTCCATGCATTCTTATTGTTTTTCTTTCTTCTCCTAACATATTTGCATGGTTTTTTACCAAGCCTTTAAGGTTATTTGCATTTGCTGTTACACCTTCAGCTATAGTCCCAAAGAGGTTTTTCCTATCCCACTGTCCCATGCAATCTGTCTCATCTTCCCTCCTTTTTGGAGTATGTTTGCTAATAAAGGCTTACTGTCTACAGAACATGATTGATTCAGAGTCATATACATGCATGATGTTTTGCAGAGAAATAAAGTAGACAGATTTCTGCCACGAGGAATTTACATTTTAAAAATTACTTTATTCTCTTCCCTAATTCTCCTCTTTTTCTGTCAAGATTCACAACATCACCTTGATCTGTCTCTTCAGGCCTCCAATGTAATCTCTAATGGATATTCTGCTTTGGCAAAAAGACTTTGTTTATGACTGACCTTCTTAATTTACTTTGTTCCTCATTGGGCAAAACCACCTTTCTCATCTCTGCCTTTCTGACTATTCTTAGCTATTTGTGGGACTGCTTCAACCTGTTTCTTTTCCCTGCATTGCTGAAGGATGCTCCAAAATCAGCTACTGTTACTYCCCTCTCACATTAATTTTCTCACTTCACCTCTCTACTTCCACACCAATCTCTCATTATTTTCCAAATCTCATTCTGCTTGATTATAATGTAAAAATTACTTTTCTCAAATATCGYCTGTTCAACTTTTGCCATTTAAAAATCTTTTCTTCTAAGTCCTTTTTCCATCCTAGTTCTGGCTTCTCATTTTCTAGTCACCTACCCAGGTACTGGATTAGTTGCCTAGTGATGTCCACCAAATTTCCTGCTCTGAGTCTGGAACTCCTATATCCTCCTCACTCAGATGGTCCATACCTCTTTCAGGATCCTTCCTTCTTTAATCCTCCACAAAGGTCAACCACTTACTGCAAATACCATATGAACTGTACTGTACACATTTGTGGGTTTTCTTCAGAGGCTGCTAAAGTTGCTATGGTTTGAAAACAATTAGGATGCCTCTTCCTTTAAATTTATGGAATCTCAATCCCTGTTCTTTGTTTGGTGCAGCATAAAGGCTGCAAAGTGTTTTACAAAACAATGCAGTGTAACACAACTAATAATGACAAGCAAAAAGGTAAGCAACATACTTGTACTCAGGAAAAATACACTGTGGAAGCTTCATATTTAAACAGCAGTAGTCTTCATCCCACCTATGCTGTCATTAGAGAAACACATAAATAAATCCATAGTTAAGGGACACTGGAGCCTGAATCACATTCAAACATCAGGAAGTGCTGAATTACAGCAAATGATGCCACATAAAGACTAAAATGCTTCAGAAAGTGGTTAATTTCAGTTGCAATTTCCTTGTACTTTTAATTTTTCTGCAATGTGGATTATTTGCTCTTTATAAAAGCCCTGGTAGGAATCTATTAAAACCCAACCAGTCATGGCAGGATGCTTTTGTCAGTATTTGCATTTACTATATGAAGGGAGGGAGGGAATGGATTGAAGAAGCGCCAAATTATGGGATAAATTTTTGTAGTTATGTAGTGAAAAAAACCCCCACAACACAACAATCAATCAATCAATCAATCAATCATCAATCAACAGTGTTTCTAAAACACACAGACAATTCTTTAAAACTAAAAATACATTGTGTATAAAAAGCAGTAACCCTAATCTGGACCTCCTAATAATTGGTGAAGATGAATTAACATCTGAGCATCCTGCTGATGAGTGATGAGGGACCAGAGATCATGACCAGATTAGGTTCATCAGGTTCCCGATGTCACATAAAGAGCTGAACTCTTACTAACATCTACATCAGAGGATTCAAAAGAGAAATTACAAAAGCCAAAATAATTTGAACAAAACCTGACTCGGAGAGAAATGCCTATAGGAAAAATATGAGGAAAATCATCATTTTTTAGCAAACAGGCATAATTAAGAATTGTTCTGTAACTAAGATGCTAAAAAGACTTCTATCCCAATAAAAGTAATGAAAAATGTGGTATTGGATTGTCTTAATTAAGAAACAGGAAAATAAATAGCACCAATCAACGTGGCTTTATGAAAAACAGGCTTAGATGGACAAGCCTGACTATGGTCTTTAAGAGAGCTACAAGTTTGTTGTACAAAGAAATTATGATGACATGAACTCCTCAGATTTCTTTTTAGAAAATCAGGCATATACCATAACAGTATAGTACATGTCAAATGGATTAAGAACTGGCTAACTGACAGTTTGTCACTTGGGCATAATTCTCTGAAAGGGGTATTTTTATCAGTCTCTGCATGGATCAAAAGTAGACACAGAAGAATATGACCACTGCCATGCCCAAAGGGGTTTACATTTTCTCTGATAATTAATACTGTTATCCAACAAGAAAATATATTATCACAACAGCAAAATGGAAAATATTTGGGAGGAACTGGGTTGTAATAAAAGGTAACCTGACTCACTTAGTAAGATGGGTCTAAAACCACTTTAGCATGGCACAAAAAGTACAATGATACACCAAAGAACTAGGTAAGAGGACTTATCTCCAAAAGAAGAACTGCTTCTTGCAGGCTAAAGCTGCTTATTTTGCTGCTTTACAGAGCTACCAGAGCACAGCTGTTTCCCAAAGAACTGCTGGAAGCAGAAACATCATGTGCAAGAGGAGAGGAGAAATGTTATTGTTGTGTTGAAACCACTGATGAGATAGGTACTGGAGCACTGTATTAAGTTTCAGTGACCAAAGAAAAGAAGTTTCTAAAAAGGTCTTGAAAATTAGAAGAGATATGGGAAAGAACTGTTTAAAAGTGTTAGAGAAAGTACACTTTGACTTTAAATTGAAACAAAACCAAGCAAATAGTGAGTGGGGTCATTTTACTTCACTAAAAAATTCCTTGAGGTAGGCATAAGAAGTCTAATTCTATGTATATACAGACAAGAAATAAAGAAGCTTGTAATTAATGAAGGYCACTGCACCCCCCTCCCCCCACTCCCCAAAAATATCACTGAAAAACAGTGGTTTTTCCATTGTTTGTTAATTCAAGGTCATGACTGTACACCTTTCTGGAAGAAATATGCCAGCTTAACTCCAGAGTTTGCTAGATGAGAAATGATATTTTGGACAAAAAAACGGCTCTATAGTTCTAAACAGCTGAAATTATAAAACAAACCAGAGTGTAAAGTATACTTAAGTATATTTTCTGGATAAGAAAGTATATGTTATATATACACAATGACAAAATGCAATACAAACAACACTTTAGATTAGAAAAAACAAGTAGCTCCAAAATCTAACATTAGGGATTTTCTATTTGCTATATAGATTTTGTGGAAGAACCTGAATACAAAGGGAAAAATATTGATAACAGTCTGTGAAAAACAGGGTGTTGAGACTGTTTTGCAGTTCTTGTTGCCAAATCACTGTATTCACTTCACAGGAAAGAGGTTTTTCCAGTGATTTCAGAGAAACCATCGTGTTATCATATGCCTAATTTGCCATGCTTATAAAGTGCTTTAAAAATTGCTAAAACCTAGCACATCACTTCTTTTTCTCTAAACTCCTTCTGGAGTTTCAGTTATCAGAGAGAGGCAGTTATTGAATGGAGGCAGAAAGGACTGCTTGTATTGCTTACTCCTACTATAAATGCTGCCTAACAGTTTAGGAGCTGTTTAGCACATTCCCTTTTGGTGAAGAGATCTTCTTCACTATAGGCTCCTGATAATTATCTGTTTTTTAGCCTTCCTTGCTCTCCTGCTTGACAGCACCCCCATTACCCTCCTAATGTACTGTAAAGGGGAAAGCATTGCAGGATTTCATTGCTGCAGTTCTGTGGGGAAAAAAAACCAAGAACTGAATAGTTGCTGAATATAAAAACAAGGAACATACTCTCTAAAGCTTTGAGTAATTCAAAAGCATGAAGAGAAAATGAATTTAAATCTGTAGCAGCCAGTTGCCATTACAGTTTGCTCATCCGGTTCATAGGCTGGGGGCACATCTTTATGCTGTCTGGTGCAAATATGTGTGGATTTCCAGGAAAAAAAAAAAGTTCTTCCAGTTGTACATGTCTACTCAGCCTCTGCAGAGAAACCTAAGAGAAGTTTGCCACTGGTTGGATTCAGCAGAGGGCAAGGCAGATAATTAGGGAACTGGAGCATCTCTGTTACAAGGACAGGCTGATGGAGCTGGGCCTGTTCAGTCTTGAGAAGAGACAACTGAGAGGGGATGTCAGCAATGCGTCAAGGTGTCAAGACGATGTTTCTAGGCTCTTCTTAGTGGTCCCCAGCAATAGCACAAAAGGCAACAGGCAGAGATTGATGCACAGGAAGCCCCACCTGAACATGAGGAAGAACTTCTTTACTCTGTGGGTGACTGAGCACTAGAACAGACAATCCAGAGATGTTGTGGAGTCTCCCTCACTGGAGATACTCAAGAACTGTCCGTATGCAATTCTGTGCCATGTGCTCTAGAATGACCCTGCTTGAGCAGGGAGCTTGGACCAGATGACCACCTATGGAACCTTGTGATTCTGTGATTCCAGAGGATATCCCATATTAATGTGTCCTGGCCAACTCTGGTGGCACTTTGGGTAGGTCTGGCCCTCACACCAAATGCTGACTTTACAGTTCTATGAAGTGAAATGTTTGCTCTACCAGGTGTGGGTGGGGGATACAAAGTGAAAGGAGTTTGTCTCTGAGAAGATGGAAGTTTAGATCAATGCTCATACATACTTCTTCAGTTATGACTTGGATTTTTTTTGGTAACTTTGATATCTATTTTCTCAGAACTGGATCAATTCATTTGTCACAGACCAGTGTGCCTTCCTGGCCTCATAACTGTATCAGCTCAGCCTTGTATTAAACCAGTAGTTGTATCTTTTTATTTTGCTAATTAATTAATTCAGTAATTGCGCGTTCTTTGACACTCTAAGATCAAATAAAATTGTCTAGAGAATAATAGTAATAGTAGTAGTTGTAGTAGTAGTAATAATAATAATAACAACAATAATAACAACAATAATAATAATGATGTATGCAAAATTCAGAGGGAACTCAGTGGCGGAGTCTTGCATGTTTATCCAAAATGCGAACCTATCATCCCAATGGTTTCTATATTAGCATGCAGAGAAAGTGCTATGTAATGACTTTGTTATAATCTTAGTGCGATAGTAGCATGAATACAAAATTTCCTCAATTAAACAGAGAGTCAAAAAATTTAAAAAAAAAAATTTGAATTTGCAATAAAAATCAGCACTTTCACTTCTTACAGTAGTTGCATGCCACCTGAGAAATGCCAAGCTGCCTCACTCCATTGTCTTACTAGCAATTACTTAAAAAATAACTTGTAGAAAATATCTATTTGGTACCTGAAGAGTTAATCAAATCTTAGCTGATGTGAGGGGCTTCTTCCCTGCATGTCCTCAGAGACAGCTGTAATTAATTTGATCTTCTCCAGTCATTAACTCAGATTCATAGTGAGCTCTCCACACACTGCTCTATTAATTCACTGGAGATCAGTTCTCAGGATTCATTTAGTTAAGCAGCACTGCTGGATTACATTTTAAAACCCTTTAAACTGGTTGTAATTGATGTCTGTTTATAGAGGCTTACTTTAATGGAGTCAATGTGAGATGAAAATCTACTATACTAGTCTAAGATAGTGCCTTGCTGTTCAAAGCATGTCTCCAGAGACATCCAGTTAAATAAGAGACACTGCAAAATAAAATAAATTCCTCATTAATCACCAACCCAGTCTTGGCATTTTAAAAATAGTTTCTGGTGCTCCTGGATGCTGGTACCCTGGAAAGAAATCTAAATTAGATTTCACTATGCAATAACTTACATATTTGTTAGGTATTAGGGCTTGATCCTGAACTCAGTCAACAAAGCTCCTGTTGGCTTCAATGTAAAGTCAACAAGGTTGAATGTAAAGAGCAACGTTTTCCTCCATTAAAATCTCAATGCAGCCAGCACACTGGCTGTACTTCTCATTGTCAGAAAGAAACATACTTGCAAGAAGCTATTCCCAAAGTACTGGAGCAACTAGATATGGACTGCATTCTTCTGTTGCTGTTCAGCAGTTAAAGCATCAGGAAGATAATGGTGTTACTGCTGCTTAAATAGCACGACTTTAATGTCTGTCTTCTGCATACCAACAAATAGTTATAATAACACCATTTAAAACAAAATACTGGTCTGTATAAAAATATACAGCTTGGAGTCACCTTTGAAGCTACATAAGAGTAAGGAGCACCATTTATTATATTTCCAGCAGAAGACTGGAAATTCAGCCAATCCTCTGTGGACCATTAACTTTGCATTCTGCTTCCTCACCTGGACTATCTCATACCTGGTCATTTCAAAGCAAAGACAGAGGAGCTTTGGTCTATCCTATCTACGTGGCTAGACACAAACTGTGTAACATACCCCAGGTAACGTTTTCTGAAGCAGCTCATTGAACAGAGTCACTATTTATGGGAAAATAATTTGAGACTACACAGACTTGACTTTCTTTCTAAACACTCAGAATTTTAGCTGAAATGAAGAACAATTTCAGATGTTCACTTTCTCTGAATATGAAACCTAAGGTCTCTTAGTTTGCCATTCAAAACCCACAAGCATCACAAACTAATATTCATACAGAAAATTAAACAGGGCTTTGTGTTGGTCTCTGTGACCACAGAAGAAAGATAAACCTATTATTAAGTTATCTACTATTACATCTACTGTTATCTACTGTTCATTTGTAACTTCTTTACAGGGCTGTTGTGAGGCTAAATTAATAGCTTTAAAAACTTGCAAGATCTTGGGTGAAAGATGTTATTTAAATGCAAAATCAAACCACTGCATGACATGGAGAAGAGATTTCTATCTTGCAGCACCCTTTTCTAGAATAATGGGTTTCAGACCTCCCTGTGTTGTGCACAAAATACAAAGAAAAATGAGTTTTACTAGGTTACTTTAGAAATGACAGTCTTAATATTTACAAGGCGAGATTCTCTTTTGTTTTACAGGCAGCAGTTTTGTGTTTCTCTGCAGATAAACAGTACAGAAAACCTCACTCAATATGATAAAATTTTCCATGCTATTTTATCTGCTAAATATTGTGACTATAGGGGAAAGATCATGTATACCTTTTATACACGAATGGTAAAGGAATGGAAAATACTGGATACACCTTTTTTTTTCTCAAGCCCTAATTGCAGCAACATATTTACTCAGCATTCCTTAGGTCCGCTCAATCACTCATAGTTAAAGTATGGCTTGAGTGCATAGGGACAGCATGTGCTTTCACAAGATGAGACAAATTGCAACAATCTTCTTTAATATGATCTCATACCACATGAGCTGAACAATACTAGAGGAAACCAATGACAAACTCTACTGTTTGCTGCCAAATAAAAGTGAGGTGGAAATGGAGGTCGGTGATTTTCTTGGTGATGGTGTTCTTGTCAGGAGTGAAAAGGAACGGGGGTGCTGCTAACAGCAAATGCAATGTGTAATTTTGTTAAGTGTATGTTATTCACTGCAGCTTATAATACACACAAAAAAGAACCCTCAAGAAAGCTGTTTGATTCTCCAAGACAGAAAAGAATCTACAAGCAAGACACAACCAAGAAGCTGCAAAATATAAGAAGGATGTCACTTGCACTTTCTGTCTTTACCTTTTTTATTTTCGTAGGGTATGCCACCATATCTAACATTTATATCAGGGACTTGATCACAGTCGATCTTTTTCACCTACTGACATGAAATGAAAATTCCTCATAAGGTCTGAACAGTTGCTTAATGATAATTTCCTCTGCTTTTGTTCCATTTGGTGTAATTACTTACTGTGCTCTACTGGCAACATGACTTCTGTCTGCTCCATTTGGGCCCTTACTGCCACCAAAAGGGTTTTCTTCCACTTGTGCAAAGTTATTTTAAGGATGTAAGAATACTTTGAATATCAAAACCAATTTGCATTCCAAAAGGACAGACAGTTTTAGTGGCCCCAATTTCCATCAGGTCAGATGATCAGTGCAGTATCCCTGTACTTGTTCCCTGTACTCAGTTCTCCTGTATTGTGAGCAATGCCAATGTGGTTCCCATGCTGAGTTGCACCATGGGACCAGGGCAGGATGCTGGAAAATCCAAGCTTCTGTGAGGAAGGAGCTTTCAAGGGCAGCAGATGGCTTATGGATCTCAGCCCATCTTGCAGCAGGACCACTGGGGAAGCACTGACATCTTCTGTTTATGAAGCACTCCAAGGGCTCCACGTTCACCTGGCCATCGATCGGCTCCCAGGGTCACAAACATTTGCTGTCAGGCTGTAGTAAAGAATGGTCTCAAACTGAAGTCTTTCAAAACCGTTCAGGGCCTCGGTAAACAATATACTGCTGCATTCAGTTACTGCACACATGCATCCCTCAAAGGACTCTTACTGGAAGCATTCCAGGTACTGGACATTCCATGTCCAGGATCAAAAGTCTACTTCTCCACATAGAACAATAGCACCTTTAGTGTTACCCAACTGTGTCCAGTTTGTACCTACACTGGCAGTTTGTTCTTAAATTCTGAGAGCACTGAATGTCTGGTCTGGCTGCATTAAGCTAAGTAAAATCCCTGCTTGTCATCCTCAGGACACTTGTAAGAACATAGATAAACTGCTAACTTCAAAGAATTAATCTGCATTTCTTTTAGGGAGTCTTTTGAAACTGAATCCTACTGTATCACACTCCTACTCTATTTCTGTACCCATATTTGTGCTGAATATGTTAGTTTATATCCAAACGTACTCAAAGAGCTTATGTTCATGTGAAATAAGGTGACATTTTTTGCATGAGAGTGAAAGCCACTGATTCCTAGCAGAAAATGTACTGCTTCTTCCCAGTGTGACAGGTTTGTGATACAATGCAAGTTCCAGTTATAACTACAGAGAGGCCATCACATAATTGAAATAAGTGCAAAATGTCCTTACTTTTTATTTTGGAGGAGAACAAGAGGATATATGGACTGCAAGAGAGTTTCCCTTTACAGAAGATGTAACACAGTGTTATACTGAAGTGAATATACCTTTTACATTTCAAATGTGAAAAGTGGCTTTTACTGCCCACAAGCCATAGAGCCCAGTGACTAATATAAAATAGTTCTGTCTTCATCAATCCATACTGCTCTCAACAGTCCTGCCCAAAGGTGCTTCTGGGTGATTATCTGAGTTTGATAAAGTGATTACTAGATAATGGTATCAAATAACTATGATGATTAAAAAAGTTACATGAGTCTTGAAGCACTGGAGCACTTTATGTGAGGAATGAGTTTCTCCTTCAACCCGCACAATGAAAATATATAAAACAAATTGGGATATGAACAGCATGTTGGAATTAGGTCAAGAAGAAATAAGTTTGTATTTTCTGAATAGCTACAAATACTACAAACTACTTTCCTATGAATAATGCTATTACTTTAAGTGGCAGAACTGTTTTTCCATCCCTTTCTTTGGTATGTTGTTTCATGATGCGTGTGAGATCTGTAGTAAGGTTGTTACACTTGTCACTGTGGCTTTCTGCACACCTGGGCTATTTTATGACATTAAAGATTTCCTCCTCTCAACCCAAAGCACAGACACACAAATCATCTAGAAAACAATTTACAGCTATTCATGATTTTTACATCCAAAATGTGAAAAGCTGTTAAACATAATTTGAGCTCAGATCCTCCTTGTAATCCTAAGGTTGAGATGAAAGAACTAACAATCAGTCAGAGTGCTACTCATTCAGATTA
The DNA here is from genome assembly GCA_018881555.1 of Amblyornis subalaris. Classification (NCBI taxonomy): domain Eukaryota; kingdom Metazoa; phylum Chordata; class Aves; order Passeriformes; family Ptilonorhynchidae; genus Amblyornis; species Amblyornis subalaris. The sequence continues at coordinate 447,346 of JACAXG010000247.1, read as the reverse complement.
TATGGGAAATCAGAGTGACCTGTACTATTGAATACTTCCCGCAGCTGAAATGACCACTAAATAAATTGATGGTGGTGTTTATTATGTACAATCCATAAATGGAAGGCAAGATTTACTATAGTAAAAACATGATTATCCTGAAGAGAGGAAGGACTTGGRATAAAGTCAGACAACAGAGATCCCAGGTCATCAAAGAAATCATAAATATAAGTATTTGATGGCGATCCCCCCCTCCAACTATCTCTTGATGCTGGCTGTTTAAGATCTTTTAGTACAACTTCCTCTGTAAAACAGACTAAAGACTGGTAACCTTCTAGCAGGAGAGACTTGTTCTTGCCTTCTCCTCACTCCTAAATTGAGCAATTTGTGGTTCTCTCATGCTTGTTTCAAGTTTAAGCAGCTCCTTTACTTCCAAGATCTGTAAAACTGTGTCCTTGATGGCAATTCACATCTTCATTCTTGTCACTCTGTGGCACTTTATGTCCCTTTTATCCTCTGACTTCTGCTCCCTAAGTTTCTACATCCTGTCCCCAACATGTCAACTGTTGTTTGAGCCTCAGTTACCTCATCTTCATCCCAGCCGATACCCCAGATCCATGCTCTTGGACTTGAGCATCAACCTGCTCCCAAAACAATAAAGCATTATTTCTGAACAACAGCCAGTACCAACACCCAAGCTATTACTCCTCTCTGCCTTCCACACAGTAAGTCCTGCAGGGCATGGACTCCCTTCATATTTATGTCTTGTACAGCCCCAAGCACACTGTAAGCATTTAATGCATAAAATAAATAACAAGAGACATGCAGCTCTGCTGGAGACAAGAGTGAACATTGAAGAAGCTAATCAAACTTGTACTGTGTGAGGAGGGGCTTCAACTTACCAAACACTCACAGAAGATAACTGGGGGAGGGAAGAGGAGACATACAGTTCTTAATATTGACCCAGCAAAGATTCTGGCACATATTTAATTTGAAGGCCTTAAATAGCCCTTCTGAGCACAAAGGCACTACCCATATATACCCGACAGGCATTTTATTACTCACCTGAGCAGCCCAACTTCCAGATGCATGAGATAAYCCTTTGGGTATCAGAGTACGTTTTTAAATACTTCAAGAACAGAGAAGTTTACCACAGTCCTGATTATTCAATGGTTAATTACCATGGTCTTTATCAAAATGCATCTTTTTACCATGTAACCTCAGCTACCTGTCATCCAAAGCTAACAGTCTGTCTGTTAAACTCTTTTACTGTAATCATAGAAGTTTTCCTCATTAGGCAATTGCGGGCCGTGGTCAATTTTCTCTTTTTTACAGCTAGGGACCATCAGACTTTTAAGTTTCCACACGTAAAGAAAAGCTTTCATCTCTCCAAACACTTTTCAACTGCTTTCCTTCATCTTTGCCAATGAAACCATTTCTGATGATGTGTATCAGAAGTGCACGACCATTTTTGTTAGGATCCTAATAGTGCTATAAACAGTGATGCAAACTCTTCTTCTGTTTGCACACAGAAATAGGTCCACTCATCAGTTTTAAGGCAGTTAAAATGGTTTACATTAATTTAGCAATTCCCAATAAGCTTTTAGTTCACATTTCACCATTCATTACGACACATGCTCAGCCTTGATCTTGGGCAGTATTAATAATTTAAACAATAATGTTGTACAATGCAAATTTAAGTGCCACCACACAAATGTGAAACTATGGTTTTGTTCTTGGGTGTTTTGTTGGGTTATTTGGTTTTTTTGGGGGTGGGGCTGTGTGTATTATTTGTTTGTTTGTGTGCTTGTTTTACTGTTAGAGCACTAATATGCATTAGCAACTGCATTTTTGTGCAAACATGGAAGGACAGCCTTTACTGCACTGACAGCAGGTCAACCCAATACTCTCCAGCCATGTATGACCTGGCTTAGGGAGGTGACATAACACACGGAGTCTGTCATCCACTGGACATTACAGAACAGCAGTCACTGCATCTTTGTGGTCTCACTAAAGAAAATGTACCTTTTCCAGCAGGACATCAAAACCACACCTACCAACCCCATTGACATATTCTTTCTGTCGATTAAAGTTGATCAAAGTACCAGAGATATATCTTCCACTAGAAAAAGTTCCAGTTCAGAAAAAATTAGTTCCCATGCTTTAGTTGTTTACAGTATTGACATTCTATTATTTTCTCTAGGATGCCATCTTGATGGATAAATAGAAGAATTTAGTCCTACAGTAAGAAGCCTCAGGCTCTGAAGCTTTTCCAAACATATAAATTATTATGTCTTAAAAACCAAACAAATAAAAAAAACCCGAACAAAACAAGCCAAACCAAACCCCAATAAAATACTTCTGTTTATTCATGTATGCATCTTTTTTTTCACAAAGTTGCCATGAATGCAAATAAGAGATGTGGTTTTTTAATCAAAAAGTCCTTTCGCAGATACATTTTGATACCTTTCCCATTTGAGTGATGTGGCTCAACATTTTTTTTATTATTATTATTATTTATACATCATCACAGGTGAACCTGATGCTTTACAGAGACCTAGAATGACAAGACCCTGCCCTGAGGTGCTTACACTCTAAATTAGATGTACACAGTGAAAGATGACAACAAACAAAAACAGGTGTGGATTAAGAGTGTTACAACAGGGAAAGAACAACACATTCTGCCTCATATTTCTAACAGGCRGTAGTGTGTCTATTCTCTTCAGTTCTTTGATTTATATTTCAGATGATGATATAAGAAAAAAAAACCCCACACATAAAGACCAGGAATTAGAGGAGATGTTTGAAAAATGAAAAAACCCCAATTTATTAATGCCCAACACAATAAGGGAAGTCATCTTGTCCATCCTGTGTTCTGTGCCAGGTCCTACCAGCTGAATTCTGATGAGAAGAAAGTTAAGAGAAGGAAACTCCCACCATGACTTGCCTACAGAAAGATTTTATCACTCACTGACAACACTACAGCACMTGGAAAGACTGTTTAGTTTCTCTTCTTTTACAGACATATGGATTTGTTTTGGAAACCATTTACACTTCGGGAGAAATACCAGCATTTCAGAACCAGAAACAAACTATTTTTTCCTATGGAATTAAATGTAGAAGAAAAGAAAAAGAAAAGCATTTGAAAAACATGTGGTCCTCAAAACATTGCACTTGAATATTTTTSTAATTTCTTTGCCAGGGCAAGGGATTTCTCTCACTAAATGTTTTCACAATGTTGTTATTCTTGAGTGGGATTCCTGGATAGTAAATCTTACAGTAAACCTTAACGATAGGAGGGAAAAACACACACTTGTATCTTAGAAATCCACTTGAGACATAATGAGCAAAGGCACATATTTATATCACTATTGCTGATACAAAATTCCCTCTCTAAGGCATGGCACTGAATCTGGGTCATTCTGGATATTCATGTAAGGAATAAACCATGTGTGGATGGGAGTCAGGAAGAAGGAATGAGGGTCTTTGTTTCACAAAAGCCTAAGTTTTATTGTATGGCATTGGACCTATTTAACATGTAACAGTCTCCAGCCATGGCCCTTGGCAGACTTTTACAATGTTTAAGGGCACTGTTAGAGTGATCCTAGTGCATCATCCCAGGCTTCAGAAATCAGCAGTCAAGGGACTTCCTCAGCCTGAGGTCACATCTAAACCACTGAATTTAATTATTATAAAAAAACACTAAGCCAATCCTTAAATTAATTTATCTAGTCCTATTTTGAGCTAATTTATACTTTTTGCTTCCACAGCTCCCCTGTGGCTACAAGTTCCACAATTAAATTACACACTGTGAGAAAAAGTATGTCCTTTTGCTTGTTTTGAAGTTATTGTCTAACAATTTCAAGGGGCAGTCCACGTCCCTTGTTTTGTTGCTCTGTGCAATTCATGACTTACAAACCTCTGCATCCTACTCTTTCTTTGTTTATAAAAGCAAAGGAMACTAATCTGTTATATTTGCTCTTGTCTAAAGCCTGGCATTCACTTCTGAACATTTTGGTCATGCTTCTCTGGGTCTTCTTAGTTCTGTGTTCTAGTTACATCCTGTGTCTGCATCAGTAACCAAAACTGGGAAAGATACCCAGCACGTGAGCAAACTACGTATCTGAAAAGTAGGAGCATGATGCTTTTTGCTTTTGCTCTCTCCATTTCTTTCTTAGAATTGATAGAATTTTAATGGTCATTCCTAACAAACTGATTCTGATGTCCCACCTCACTGCAAAACTCCTCATGGCCATAACGAATCTCTTCTACTTTAAATTGCACATATGCTGGGATGTGGTGAGGTGAAAGACTGCTTGAGCCATCAAGGTAATTTTGGGTATCTTTGCTACTACATTCAAGCAGGGCTCTTAATCAGAGCTGAAGCCTATAATTCTCTTTCCTGAGATTTCTTCTTGCCCCTCACATGATAGTGGCTTAATGACAGAGAACTAAAGTAGCAAAATAGGGAAACAAGAGACGGTTTGCTCTTGTCTACTTTTCTCTGTTAGTGCGATGTGGCCTTGTATTTTGCAGTTCTTCAGATGTGCAGTGTTTTTGGTTCAGCGAAATAGTTTCTCACGCACTTTTGTGTAAACATGAATTGTTGACCTAACGGCAAAGATTGTTATGAATTCCTAACCTATGTGATAGACATTATTACTAACCAGTGGACAGTAAGAGGTGGTATCTCCATCCTCCAATCCACGGTGAATTTGGAAAACATATAAATAAAATGAGGGCAGAGGCCAGCTCTCTTCCTCCTCACCTCRTCCTCCATTTTGGCCTCTGCCTGTTGGAGAACCCTGACAGCTGTGTCCGTGTGTTTATTCGAACCTGAGAACAACAGTGCTACAGCAGCATAATATGATTTCTTTCTCTTTTTTTTACCAACAAAGTAACAGATTCAGAATCAAACATGACCTGTTATGCAGTACTAAATGCTGTCTTAATCTGATGAACTGAATCTTTATTTTCACACACAAAAACTGGGGAATTCAGGTAATAAATTTCTTCGAAGCTTACTTTTAGTATATTAAGTTCTGTCATGCTTACTAAAGTTATGTAATTCTTTATCCTGAAAATATTTCATTGTCAGCAATGAGAATATTTAAGAAGGAATTTTGCAAGATAGGTAGTTGTTCAAGGAACAAACTCTAAGTTGAAAAGTGTACCTACCGTACAATTAGATCATTCTTCCCAAKAATTTTTTCAGTTTTCAAACTTCAATTAAAAAGAATCAAAAACGTACCTTTTTGAGAACAAAGTTGTAAGAAATGTTTAGCAAATCCACACACATTCAATTATTTTAATCTTCAGTCATAAGTCAATACTTGCAGCACTTAATCATTTTTGATTCTCTTCCTTGAACTCCCTTCAATTTATCAATGCCTTTTTAAAAACAGATTCTGTAAGATGTAGTGGAGTCATTTTTTATGAAGAAATGAGTGGCCATTAGCAATGTGCTCAAGCAAAAATAAATGTTAAAGATTAAATATACTTTTGAATAAAGAGTAAATATTATTTCATGTTCATGAAAACCAGCTTTTCCCCCTTCCTGAAAACCAAATAAATCTTTCATTAAAATCACATTCACTGGACTTTTTGAGGCACTCAATTGGGCTTCTTTCCATGTGTATGTGACTGGATGTATTTTAATCAGATGATCATATCTGAATTATGCTACAACTCTGCTGAAGAGTCAAAAAACCCCTGTTGCAACAGGCTTTTGGATTGTGTACAATTTTCTGCATTATTTACGGGCTGGCTGGTGATCAAATTAAGTTTGAGAAATTAAAAGAGTGGAAGCAGTCAAGCAAATTATTATGTCCTACTTGTACATGCTGGTCTATGCACATTAAGGCAGTTCTTTACCATTCATTCCGTGCTTAGGGGTATCTTGTTATTTCAGCGTGTGAAACAATTCAGTTGTTCCTCTCCAAGAAAGACACATTGACCAAAACTAACTCATGGAAACTGCTGTGAAGCAGCAGGTGGCTGAGGTAAGCAGGAGAAGCAGGAGATAAAAATCTGCATCAGCAACAAGTACAGACAACTCTGCGTAGTCATCCAAAGCGACACTGCTGAAAACCAAGACTTAGTTAAGACCTGTGAAGGCAGTTCACTGCCTTTGCTGAGGACACATAAACTCAGCATAGGTGGTGGTACAGGACCCTATACAACAACCTCCAATTCCTTGAAAAGTCAGACTACAGCGGAGAAATTAACCCAACCCCATTACTGCTTATGGGATGACCATTCTATTGGACTTGCAAGCACTCAGAAGGATATATGCGTAAATACATATGTAGTTTACTTGTATAGCTCTCCCTGCTGCTTACTTAGAACAGAAAAATAACCCATTGAAAGGAGCACCAATGGTCCAGATTGGAGCACAGAATCTGGACCTGAAGTTACACTCTCAACTTAATGAGAGTATACATCTATGATCACAGATATTTCAGATGTAATTGCAAATTGAGGTGTATCACAGACTGGTCACCTAAAAATTGACACATTCAGAGCTAGTGGCTTTCACTTCAGTTTCTTTATTTTCCTATGTCCAAAGACCTCCGAGAGTTTTGGGAGGAAAATTTTTGCATGAAAGGAATGGCAGTCTTTGTACTCAGTAAAAATATTTCTAAAATATATGTTGACACTTGAGGCCAAATTCGCCCATCTAAATCTCTGCACCTCAATTCATCTTAGATGCCATTGGTAGCCAGTGGAAAATGACAGGCACTTCTTACAAATGACTCCACCTCAGTCAGCTTATTCAGTTGCTCTGGGTGCCTCTCCGTGAGTACGAACTCCAGATGGCACTTAGGGGAATCATGTTCCCAAAGTACATGTCTCAGGTAAGTTAACTGGGAAGAACTGAGGCATTTGTATCCTGTAAACTGACTTGGAAATTCCAACTCTCTTTCAACAGACAATGCAAGGCTGCTACACTTTTCAACCCGGGAACCGGCTGCAGTGACATCACCTTTGGGGTTACGAGTCTTCCTGGAGGAGCCATCTCCAGGCATCCTAAGTCAAGGTTTTACTAGACATTTACACGTAAATGTGACGTTCACCTCCAGTTTTAGATCTGGCACTCCCCTGCCCTTCTGAGCACTCCTAACAAATGAGAAAGGCACCTCGAGAATTCACTCTTGTTCCTCAGTCAGGTATTCCCTCTCCTGCGAGGTGAGAAGATAAATTTTAAACCTGGCACAAGGGAAAGAGGTTCTGTCTGAGCAAATAACTGCTCACCCAGATATTGCTAAAGCCACTCATGCTTCCTGGAAAAGACTTATTTCTTTGAAGGTGGACTATGCTGATCTTAAATTGGACATGTCTATATTACTTCCTGCAAAACTGCATATCTTTTCTGAGCGGCATAAATTTCTTTTTTACAACTACAACGATGCAAAACAATTTTAAATGCCCAGAGGAGAGAACTAGAGAAGACAAATGGAAAGGAATTGAATGATTCATTAGAGTCAGAAGAAGATTTGATGAGGAATTCTATAATTCTAGACTTTTAATTTAATTGCGTCTCTCTCTTACTTTTCCCCCTTCTTTACCCTGATGGAGTGTCATAAAAAGTATAATTTTTTAAGAGATCCCTTTCTTACAGCACAGAGTAAGATATGCAATACTGTTTATTCTGTTTGGACAGTACATTTGAGTTATGAGGCTGGTGATTTATTAGACTTCTCTGGTACTAGCTATACCTGTATACCTGGAGTGTCCCGATTCCTGTTTCAGTAAAATTATGCCTTTGACATAAATTCCTGACTATTTTTGAACTTTATAACATTTTCTATGGCTAGGAGATGAGTGCTGCAACCTCTCTGCTTATTTGCTCAGGTATTGGCTAAAATCTCTTCTCACATTGCTTCAAGGCACAGAAGTGCTGCTGAAATCAATGGAGCTGTTGAGGATTTACTCTCATGAGCACAATCTCACCTATATCTGTGTATAGGTATCCTTGAGGATATTGTTATGGTTTGGATCAAACTATGAAATTCATCATATAATAATTAATATACATGTTTTTCTTGATACTATATATCTGCATATCAGGCTTTCACTTGTTACAAAGAACTAATTTATAGGAGATGACATTCTACCCTCCAAATTACAAATTAATTTCTCTTTAATTCAAAAGGCTTTGATTCATCCTACTGCATTCCTCTGGTCTACCTTTTCTGAAACCTGTTTCCTCTACTCTTGCTTCAAAGATTTGGTTGATTTCCGTGTTCACCACTGTTCTAGGCTAAGGATCATCTTTAGACCAGATACTCAAACAGAAGCAGTCAAATGCTAAAAGAGACTTTCTTTACATCGGACAAAATAGATTAATAAATTAGGTATCCTAATTTCATGTTTATAAATGTAAATAGTTGAGCAGCAGAACAAATTATTCACATGTTCAAACATTATATGCAAAAATTATCCCAAAGTACTCTGCCAGACCTGCCATCACTTCTGTGGAGCAACATGGGAAAGACTTTCCTTCAGAGAAATGCAGAGCAGGAAAAAGGTATACAGGTGCACTTTCACTTGAACTACTTTCTTTAAAGTGATTTTTGCTACTCCATGCTGTGTTTCTACAACATGTAACAACCATCTCTTCTCCTCATTGCCATCTCATCCCTATACATTTTTCCTTCATTTCCCAAGCAGCTTTTCATCTCATACAGAACATTTCCCTGAGAAAATTTATTATTAAAAATAGTTTGATTTTTTTTCACAACTCCTATCACCTACATTTTCAGAGAACCTATGCCACTTGTCGCTCCTCCTCAGCAGGACAATTTTACACAGTCCTTTAATTTTTTTTTTCCATTTTACAAGTAGTATGGTCAACATTTAATTTCAAAGAATCATCTCCTTTGAGGGCTGCACTCTACTTCCACTACATCAAAATGAAAAGTTTATGAAAATTAATAGTGCCCAGAAACATGCAACAGATATAAAGTTCCTGTAAATTCATTAGTAATGTCATATCAGCTAGGAGAAAATAAGGAACAAATAGTTACAATACCTTACAATGACCCTTTGTTTCTGAAATAATCCAACAACTGGCTTGGGGTTTTTTGGCTATTCTAATGTCAAAAACTGACATGCAATTCTCCATTCCCCCATTACTACTTAACTGTATTTAGGTAATTCAGAAAACCATTGACTTGACAGTTTTAACCCAGACCCTATAAATATGTTTTTTCAGCATGACTCAATAGAAATGTCTCTGTCCTTAATATCAGGTATTTATGTAAGTGGTTGCATGATTAAGAGTGTGTGAGTACATCTATACAGAGAGACATAACTCTGTAGGTACAGTTATCGGAATAGGCATAGCTATAAACGCTATTAAATCATTCAAATATTTGTGTGAAATGAACCTATGATGTAGCTCTTATACTTACCTATTTTAGCTAGTGATTAATGTTACAAATTTTAAAATGTATATGCAGTTCACTATTTTACAACAAATGAATTATTATTATTACAGATGTCTGTAGTGAAGGTGATGGTATGCCAATGTCATGCTCATTGTCATTCTAGGAAAAAAAATCTCATTTCAGAGAAAAAAAATTATTGTGATACTGTAATTCCTTTGATTAAAAATCAAGCAAACAAACTAAAGAAACAAAAACCCAACCCAAACCAAAACACAACCCAGGACAAAAGCACATCCTGCTCTCTTATTCTAAGACATGCTTAACTTGAAATAAAAGTAATTTCAAAACTCTATCAGGGAAAGGGAGCACTTACACGGTCACAGTATTCAGATCAGTACGTTATTATAACCTCAAGAAAGGAGACGACAGGTGAATTTGGGTAAGGAAGAAGAAAACAAATCTAAAATACTCCCTTGACCAGGGAGGTCAGAGCCCTTTTATCCCCAGCAGAGCATCTTCAAATGAAAAAATACGAGTCTCTCCTCTTAATGCACTGAACACTAATCTGCCTGTACTACAGACTAACTCCTTCTGTATAAATATTAAACATTTATTTGCATCCTGCATAAATAGAAACAGAAGCAGTGTTTCTAACGTCTGTCATTGCTGGAATAATCATGCTGCTGTGCAATTATTATGTTAGGATCCTTTTACAAAATGAAAACAGCATTCATTCGCAATTATTCATTACAGTAGGGCCCACTCTCCTCCTGTGATTTTTTTTAAGATGAAACAGTTCTCTTCTTTTCACTGACTAAAACTGGCTTATCAGTGAGCTTTTTGCTTACAGATAAATTTTCCTCTGGGTCAGTTCAACTTAATTTTAAAAGGTTGCATTGCATTATATTATAAATTAATTACATCAACTGCCTGCAGTTTAATGCACTTTAAGGAATAGTTAATGCACTGCTGCAGTTCTTAGTGACAAATTACTTCTTGTGCTATTATTTCAGACTCACACACTGGTTAGGATTGCTCCTCTGTCTCCTTCCATTGACATGATCCCATAACCAGATGAATGTATTTTACACTAAACATTTAAACAATAGAAGGAGAGAGAGGGAGAGAGAGGGTGAGAGAGAGAGAGAAGTGAGAGAGAGAGAGGGAAAGAGCGAGTGTGGGAATATTAATGAGCAGAGGAACTTCAAGAGGACAGCAATGAGATGAAAGCAACGTTGCTATTAAGGAATGTTTTCACTCCTGCCTGTCTATCACAAGGCCGAATCTCTAGATAAGGGTTTTTCAGCATGATACAAGATGTTATCAAATGCTGTTGTACAATAGTTAGTCTCAAGGGCTGACTTAAAAGAAATGGCATCAACTATAAAACAAAACAACACACCGCCACCAAAGAAAAGTGGAAGGCAAGTACAGCAAAAGGTTCAAGTTTGATGCACAGTTATTATCACAGCCCTACTTTACCATAGAGCTGATTTTTATCTGTACTGGATATCACTGATGAGTATACTTTATGTCTATACAAGTTTGTGTGTATGTGTGCACTTCCTCCCTAAAAGGGGACTGTGAAAGTGTAGGGGGGAGAGAGAGTATAAAATTGAATGCAGGTTGCCAAGATGGAAATGATATTTGTTTTCTATCACACCAGAGATGCACCATTCCAGCTTTGTCCTTCAAAGCTGTGAGAGACCACACTTTAATGCCTGCAGGTTGACCATGCATTGTTATTATACAGTCTTCATGTTCACATCATGTGTCATCTGACCAAAGGAGAGTCTACAAAGTGAAAGCCTCATGCAAAATTTATGCTTATATGGCTGTTTCAGTCAGTGGAAAAATCAATACTGCAGGCTTGATGCACAGAAATGACTGAGTGCTCTCTGACTGACACTAAAAGCACTGGGAGATTGAGCGGCTGCATTTGCTGTTCAAGGAATTGAGTGTATTAGAGCTCTTATAATAGTCTGCTCACCTTATATTAGCCTTTCCTTGGGATTATTTTTTGATAACAATTATGATTGTGGGGTTTAAGGCAATTACACTATTACAAAGAAAAAGCTGCTTTTTATGTCCTGTAAAGCTGTCATATATTTCACACCACAACTGCCTTCCAATTATTTTGTTACAATGCACTTTGGAAGCAAAATGTCCTAACTGATATATATTAGTCCTTTATGTTTTATAAATAAAAATCAAAGCTGTAACACAATCCTTCAAAAGAAGCTTCTCAGTTTCCCAGATGTTATTTTAAAAAGAGCAAAATGCAATGTGTGTTGTAAGTCTTAAAAAAGACATACACAGGAGCTGTTCTTGTACGGGAGGACAACACAAGCCAGGAATACTGCACAGATTGTGCAGACTGTTGTAGTTCAAAATGCTAACACTGCCCATTAAACACAGATGGATATGAGCCACAAAGATGGAGTTTAACAAAAGAAAAGAAACAAACAAAATCTGTCCACTCAGAGGTTTTTTAGAAAAGCAGTTTCAGGATGTAGTTTAATTGTTAGAGTGATCGTCCTACCTTAATGACTCAAGGACTTAGACATAGAAAATGGACAAGGAAAATTAATTTTTGAAATAAGAGACAAACTCTGGTAATCTACTTTTAGAAAATTACACATATTCCCTCTATCAAAAATTACCTCTTGTCAGAACAGGAATGTACTGCATTTTTGTCACTGTAAATACCCAGAAATATTTTATTAGATGGCATTACAAGCTGGTCATCCATGTATTCTACTTGTATTATAACTCATAAATAATGAGCAAAGTGATTAATACAGATTATGAGAAAGGATTAAGAAATGCATTCGTAGTAGTTTAGAAATCCCTGAATTCCATAGCTATATTACAAAATACACTTCACTCCCATATTTAGCTTTTTGACATCTATGCWCTGAGGTGGGTAAAAAATATGGCCCTTTCTAGCCATAAACAAAAGAAAAACTGATGAAAACAAAACACACAAACTACTTTGCAAAGCACTGGTGTTTTTATGCTAAAGAAATGCAGTTAATACTATCTAGCTGAATTCTTACAAATTAAAAATTACTACCTCTGCAGCTCCTGCAGCAGAGCTAAAGTCCTTGCAAGCAGATGGTCTCCTGTCTTGGAAGTGATGCCTGAATGAAACGTATTGAATGGGGCTTCAGAGCTGGTTTATAGCTGTGCCAGTCCAGCCTTCTGTGGATGGCAGCTGTTTCTTGGGGGTTCGGAACTCAAAAGGGTCATGCACCTCCACTACATGCCAACACAAAAATATAGAAAGTTGATGGCAAATTTAGTCTAAATTCACAAGCCCTAGTAGCAGAAATTTTTGCTTGAGAAGAGGAGTAAAATAGCATAATCAGGGTACTCAATTCCATGGCACTATTTAGCTATTAGACACAACTTTGTGAAACTTTTTTTTGGGAGGAAATAGTCTGTACTTAGCTGCTTGCAGGGACTTCATTAAAAATGCTGGAGTGGCCAACATCCCTCAGATCACGGTCCTGCATTCCGTTTTTCTGTCACATTTATCCTCTACCTGAAGTGAGTAGAAAGTTTGTCTGTGGAATGACTGCACCGATTTGGGCCCTCCTGGGGCATGGAAGGGACCAGCACAAGTACTGGGCTGATCACGTAACTGCATCAAACCTACGTGGGCAGTGGAAAGGTGACTCAGTGAATTCTTTTTGGTGAGAGGATGAATTTTCCTCTGCTTGTTGTGAGAAGAGGGAAGGAAGAAGGAAGGCTGACTCCATGAGTAGAYAGCTGATTGATGCCTGGTAGGAACTAGTCAGTGTAGAGTCACATCGCAGCTCTATGGGAGTCTGTCAAGCCTACAGTGTCTCTGAACAAATGCTGAAACCAACTTTTTCCTGTTGATTAGAAAAAAACCCCTACCTGGCACACAAACACTAGCAATGCACCTTAGAGTATGGATGCTGTCATATAAATCACTAGCTTGCCCATTTTTTCTGCCACCATGGGGAGAGGTTATACGCACATCTAGCAGGACAGAGGAATATGTGAGGCAATGCATTGCTTCTACCTATGGAAGTTGTAACCAACAGCACAAAAAAAGGCCTCAGAGTTTGAGGATGACTTCTGCTAAACAAGGTTTCTGTGTTTTTGTCTTTTTTTTTTTTTTCTTGAGTAATGAGACACCTCTCCAGTAGATGCTCTAAAAGAAGAAACAAAAGGAAGAGGAAAGATCACAGATAAAATGCTAAAATATACTGATTCTTTTGATGTCTCTTTTCACTTAGCCTAAATGATTAACAGTGTGGATAGGTCATCTTGACTAGAAATGAAACAGCACAACAGCCATGGAAACATTTTAGCTCTGAGTGGAGGAATGGGAGGACTGAAAAAGAAGACTGATTTCAGGGTCACAGATGACTGCTGCTGGAAGGAATCAACACCATCCTATTTAGAAATTAGTATATTCATCTTTGTTAATTTTCATGTCTCATCAGTCATGCAAAATTGAGGAATAAAGTCTGTGTACAGAATATTCTCATAAGTTGAAGGTGTCGTCCCACCATCAGACAAATGCTGAGATGAAGACCAACATCTCTGTTCTCAACCCTTTCCTACAGAAACTACTTCTCTGGCTGTAGTGGTTTCCTCATCAACTCACAAATTTGACTTAAGGAAGATGACAAAATCAAACTGGCAAAAAGTCCCCATAAAGGGAGTCCAAACTTTAGGGTCCAAGACAACTGAGGAAAAGACATGGCTGGCTGTTTCTACAGTGTGGTCATTTCTTCATTTGTCCCATATAAAAAACCATTCACCATGCCCATGAAAGAAATAGCTATGATTATCTCTGCTTAACCCCGGAAGTTCTCTCTCATAATCTTTCTCTCCCCAAAACAAAAGAACTTACAAAAATGCCACATTAAAAACATATTATAAGAAATGTTTTAGCACTCAAATACTGAAAAGTAACAGCAACTAAGGTAAAGGTTACTTTTTGAACACTAAAGTATTCAATACGTCACAAGACACACAGGTTTTTCTTCAAGCATCTGACAGTTTACTGAGAAAGTATTTCCTCACCCATAGACATGGGAAAAGTGTATGCTATACAAACCTGTTCCATTGTCCCCACATTTATAATGCTTTAATAGCAAACTTTGGCCAGGTAGATGGTGAACTGAGAACTTGGCTTATTACAAGCAGCTTTCTTTTCTTCCATTGTGTGTTGTTCTCATGCATGCAGCTAGAACTGGGAGCTGCCCGAGACAAGAATTGTTTTAATGTGCATTTGTGAAGTTTCTAGCATGTGAGGTCTTTGATCTAAGTGCACTAGGTGCTAGCGATACCAGATCTACTCAAACAGTTAAATGTTACCTATTGTGAAATGTACTATAAAAATACAAAATTAAACTGCGAAAGTGCAAAACTATTGCAGGAAAAAAAGGATAGAAAGAAAACAAGAAATTACACATATGGTTTATTTCAGCCTTTTAAATGAAAAACCTGAAAACTTTTTGAAAATATTTAAATGTATGCATATACATGCATGATATTTAAAGGTAGCTGAGGTTAATATGCATATCTGCCACTACAATAATCATTGCTAATATGTCCCTAGAATGGACATGAGTAAGTGTCCATTCTAGAGTGAAGGCAACAACAGTACATCCATGCATAAGTGACTGCTAATTCAGAAGATGATCAATACTTTTTACAGAGGTATTTTCATTCTACATCAACCTATTGACCAAAAGAAGGGAGAAGACATGAGCAAACTTACAGAGAATGAGCAGAATGTTTATGACATGCAACACAAATATTGATAAAAGATTGGTAGCAGTGCAAAGCTTCTTAAGAGACCAGATTGGAAATTATAGATCCTTGTGACTGAGCTCAGAAAGGAGATGCACATTTAACAGAGTGTGTTAGGAAAAGGAGAAGGAAAACAACAAAATAAGAAAGATGATGCAAAAGAGTTTTCCTAATGGTAGAGAGCAACTATTCCAACTGTTTGGAAACATTAGAATGGCAAGTTTTGGGCAAAGCTTGTATGTACAAGGAAAGAAAAGAAGTTAAAGACAGGTTAAATGACAGAGATGTTGTCAGAAGTGACAGACAGTGGTGAAAGTTGAGACATCTCTGGAAAAACAAAATGTCAGAAAGACAATCCAAGACAGCTTTAGGGAAGTCAGGGGAAGATGGATACTCCCATAAGACATCACTGTGGAGACTCTAAGTAAAGCTATGTCAAAGAAATCAACATAGCTTTCAAATAAATCCAATAAAAAAGTTAACAATTAAGGAGTATTTCAAGTTATATGTGTAAGAACAATAGTTTCGCTACCTCAAAGAAGCACAGTTTGCATGTTGACATTTTTCCCTGAAAAAATGTAGTATATTTATTGTTTATTTATTAGAGGAAATTCAATGACAAACACTTGAACAGGCTATGTCACTACTAGTACAAATATATTTTGTACCGGCAAAAAGGGAATGGGGGGTGTGACTAATCAGAGATGTAAAAGAGGGCTCCTTTCACTTTTTCACCTATTTACTTTCTCCCTGTCCTAGAATTCTGTTTCTACTGAGAGAATGCAACCTCCTTATTATTCTGCATGAATTTAACCATGGGTTTATTTTGTCTTGTTCTCCTGCCTAAGAACTTCATTGAAAAAATGTTTTCTTGACAATAGCCACTGACAAAGTACTCAGCTGGAAAACTTATCTTCCAACTTGGTTCCCTCATGAAAATTTCGTGTGGAGTCCTATTAGACCACCAACCTTAATTATGCTGAGCAGTACCACACAGAAATCASAGGGATAATAATATTATAATTAAGATACAACTCCACATAGTAAAGACAATGTATTCTAGAGCAGGAATACTCAACAGATGATAGAGGCATAAAAAGCCTCCRTCACCTCAATATCTGTGAAATAATACAATCCAATACGTTACAAGATTAACCAAGAAAGGAAAAAAACATACTGTTATAAAAACAAGGATCTTGCAGCTGGAGGACAAGCTGGATTCCCCCCCCTAATTTAAGGTCATCACCTTTGAATGATGCACCCATGCATCTGAAATTGCAGTTGAATGTGCACCAAACTAATGGTATTTTTTATGTTAAATACATAACTCTGAAACAAAATACACATATTTACACAGGTGTATGTTTCTTGATCTAAGGGATTAAGAATGAACAAGTAGAAACAAGGTTGAATGGCTATACAATAAAATGATAATTAGTCGAATCAAGAATTTAATTATCCACATAACTTTCACTTCTTTTGTAGTTGGAAAGGAACAGTGACAGCAGAGATGAGCTGCTGTGACACTCCTGAAAAGCCATTTGCTTTTGAAAATCAATATATCTCAACAAGTTTGAAAGTGTTTTCTCCCAATGATAAGTTACAAATAAGAGTGAGACAGCAAAAAAACCCTAAAGCTGGAAATTTTTTTTCAGATTTGCATTCAATAGTACAGGAATTTGTTAATTTAATGCTGAGCATTTCTTCAGAGGCATAATTTTAAGTACTAAGTTTCAGAGAGAAAATTAAAGTGATTACTCTCTTTGCCTTCCCCTCTTCAACTCTTTCTGGATATACAGGACATTTCTGAGGTGATCAGAAGAATTTGTGATTTGTTGGCAGTTGGGTGCCACTGCGCTGCTGCAACTTTGAAAACCATCCTGTGTGGAAGTCTCTCCTATCCCATCATTGCCTGACCCAAATTAGCTTGTGAGCAGAACAGGATGCTTCCCCCAGTCTGTTGTTTCTACTTCAAATCACTGCATCATTCTTTTCCTCACGCTTTTCCTTTCATCAATCCTGAATCTAAGACTTCTCTCCCTTCTACTGTATTGTTGATGTATCACACTATCCCAAATACTTCTTCCTGAGGAAGCCATCACCTTCCTCTTCATATTCTTCTTTCTTCACTCCTCTTTACACATAGTATTGCTCTGATGTATACCAAGGGAAATACAAAATACAACGTAGTTACAACTTTCTCTCTTTCCAACCATTGGTTTCTTATTTGTTGTGCCACTAGTCCCACTACCTAGATTGTCTCTCCTCACTGGAGATACCTTCATTGCCATTTGTTTATCACCTTTCATGTTCTTATGTCTCTTCCTTTTTAAAATACTAATTTGCTTTATTTATAGAAAAATAAATATAAATATATTGGCCTTAACTTAATCTTTGTTCTCATACTGCACTACAACTACTGCTCCAGATGTCTTCTTCAGTTAATTAATAATTAAACATATACTCACAATCACAGCCTAAAGTTGTTTACTAATTTCACCATATACCTTTACAACCTGTCTCCCATCATTTGCACTCAACAGAACTTGTTCAGATTCAGTGCTCTGTCCCAGAGCACCTCATGCCTCACATTTCTAAGTACTTCATTGTCACGCCTTGCAGAAGATCCTTCTAATTCCTTTTCCAGTTTTCTGTAACAGTTTCTTCAGATCCTGTTCTTGGCCCTTATAATACTTTATCTGATTAATCTCAAAGACACCAATTCTGTCTATATGCTGACAGCAAACAAATCTGCCTGGCAGTTCCTAAATCATAGTTTCTTTATACATAGCATATTTTAAAGTTCTCCCTAAGCACTCACAACTCTTTTCCAAATTCTTACGACTTTTTGCCCACAAAAAAAGAACTTGGTCTCCTTTTACTGTTTTAGAGCGCTGCTGGTTCTCCACGACTCCTGTTCGAGATGTCTCTTCATATCGTTTAGTTCACTTATCCTTTTTTCATCACATCAAATAGAAGCTACTTGTTTTCATTTTTAAAGATCTGTATTGCCTACCTCTGCCCTTCCTCTTCTCCATTATTTCTCATTTACTCTTCAAGGACAGACAGCACATATTAAGGCTATACCGACCACTACTGCTTTATTGGGTTTTGTGTTCCCTATCTGACCACGTTGATCTGCGGTCTTCTGTACTACATGCAGCTTTGGGAGGCCTTCTAGTTCTGTATTTTTTGTGAACAGCATGATGGGATCTCAGTTTATTCATTAGGCACCTACATAAAACAAATTATAAACAAGCAACTGAACAAAAATAACCACAATTTTTTGCAGAGACACTCCTATCTAGGAAGTCTACCCAGAGCAAAAACAAGTTCAGGGCAAGCTCTGCCTCACTGCTTTGTGGAAACAGAATAATAAAGAGATGTTGAAACCTCTTTAATAGCTTAATAAGTTTAATAGCTACCTTTTAAGGAAGCTATTTAATAAGTTTAATACCTTACCTTTTAAGTTTAATAGCTACTTTCAGAGGTCAAAGGGAAACCTTTACCCTAAACCAAAACCTTGAGCAAAATTGCCATCAAGTGTATTGAATCATGTAAATTTAGAACTGTTGGTCCATGTTTCTGTTCCTTTGTGCCATTAGCTTCACAGAAAAGCACAAGGGAACACAACTGTCTCTAACCAAAGGTGGTTCTCCTCCTCAATGCTTCTGCTGAGACTGCATCCTACTGCTCTGCTTTTGCCAAGGAGCTCTGCAGTAAGTGCTTAACAGAGTTCTTTCTGTCTTCCTCCTTGTTCAGAACTTCTTCTGAACTTGAAGTACTTCAACTCTAGGGCATTGACACCAAACATTTGTCTCCAGAAACATAAATCAAGGGTTTTGATTTCACAGCAACTCTCACAGCAACTAAAATTAAGGTGATGCTAAGGAATACATAACAAGGAATAAGAGGTCTATGTCTTCTTTAATGGATGTTTCTCTTTTTTTAAAAAAAACAACTGTTGATCCTATAATCTCCATTCTTTCCGAGGATGTTTGCTTTCTGTGAGTGTCCAAGCATGAAAGGGAAGTAAATACTGTGTAGAAAGGAAGGAGATCACTTCAGAGGAGAAGGTTTGGAGGCAGATCTTGAGTTCTCTTGCTCCCTGACTTCTCAGCATCTTAATTTCCTCAGTAATGAAATGTATATAACATTATGTAATAGTGATATTAATTGTGTTTGTGCAGGTTTAGATGGCAAGATACAAATCACAGCCGCTATTTCTACACAACAAAGCCATGGTTGCCTGCTTTTTTAAAATTATTTTTTTCTTAATGTAGCTATGCACAGACTTTCTTCAAAGACTATCTTTAAATCTACAAACCCACCACAATAAAATCAACTGTTCTACTGACCAGACTTGGATATCTTTCAGGACAACAAATGAGAACATCACTAACTAAACTATCTCAGCAATCTTTCCTCCATAACACATAGGAGTTTCTTCCTGTCTTCTATGCTCATATTAAATACGAAGTGTTTTATCAGCAGCTTGAAAAAAGCAAAGCGAATGAGCATCTTTTACCGCTTTAACAGCATATGAAACAGCAAGGAGAAGAAAGTGAGGCATGTTCAACGTGAGAAAAAATTATTTCTATTCTATGTTGATCCCTCACTGTGCTGAGCTCATCTGCTTGGTATTGGAAAAGCCATGGTTGTTTGCATTTCAAACCATTCTGAAGCAGGACATATGTCCTCCATGCTAGTTGGTTCTGGCATGATCTGAACTTTTTTATTAATCACTTTGCATCACATTGCTTCCTGAAAACTAAATGAAGTGAATATTTGTCTTCTTGCATTGACCTGAAGTACCTGGTCATGAAGAAACCCAAGTGACATTTTTTAATTGTGAAACTATCTGTTCTTGTGTAAAGTTCTTGTATAAAATGGATTCCATCTCCAAATTCCATAATTAAAAGACTAGAGAAGTACATCATAAAACACTAAAGATGTGTAACAAATATATCTATATATACCTCTTTATCCAGCATTTTTTTCATCCATGAGCTGAAGGWACAAAATGTGATCATAAACAACAGCTAAAATAGTATATGCAACCTGCTTATAGAGGTAAGTATAAAGTACTTAAACCTATAAGAAGCCTGGATTTCAGCAACTCCATTGAACCTTAGCAAGTCATCCAGTTCTATACCAGAAACTTCAAAGTGTCCGCCCCTGCAGCATCCTGGCAACTGTAAATGGATCTACATGTACAATTCTAGAGGAGAATTTGCCAGTCCTAAATCTGAGTTTCAATCACTTTATCACTGAGTTTTAAATGGGAAAAAATATTGTTATGTTTTTAAATGAACCTTGCAAACGTCTTATAAGCCAATCACAGCTATTAGTTTCAAATTTAGATCCAATAGGTCATAATGAAATTGTGACCTGTTTGTTCCTATACAGGGATATAGATGTGAATGATGGCAAAAATCACCTTGACAGGTTTTAGACTAGCTATACCATTTTGTGGAGCACCAGCTCTACCTCCTTCCTTTCCCATCCATTGTTTACAAAATGTGCTGATTACATGAGAAAATTACTTGCCTTCAGATGTTTTAATTCTCTTCATCTCGGTGAATTATGACTGCAACACAACAGGTTTCCTATTCAGATCACTTGTATCTCAACATTTTGTATTTCATACATCATGATGATGAGTTCCAATGGGGACTCTGGTGAACAACCTTTCAGCTGAAGGAAACCTGTTTTGGAGATTACATTCTATCACCTTACCTGGCAACTTTTCTAAAGGCAGTGTTTCCAAGAAGTACAAAAAACCCTCACCCTGTATGCAGACTTCTTCCCTATCCCCAATGAGATAGGATGACAACTGTGTTTGTTTTGCTTTTTCATTCTTCTCTCCCTCCCTCCTCTATTCTCCCCAGACATATCTGTATCAGCTCTGATAACCTAGTCAAATTACAGATCATGTAATTAAACTCTGTTTAACAAATTCTTCTTCAGTTCTAGTTCAAAGCTAGAACGCAATATTACAGTGACCCATTAAATGCTTCTACTCCCCCCTAGAAATGGATATACATGAGAAATGGTTCTTCTATGTACTGCTGTTAAAAGATGCAGGATAAAAGGTGTTACATAAATGTAAGATATACTTTTTCATAGTCCAATATCTTAGTGAAAGGTTGTAATTACTGTAAGCATGGCTTAAGATCAATCAGAGCTTTGCATTCAACATTTCAAATGCAACATCTTGACAAGATGTAGATTATTTTATGTTGGAAATAAAAAGCTGCTTGTCGCAAAACATTGTGATGATGGCCTGAAGAAGCTTCGAAATCAATAGATGACATGTTACTGAAATTAGGGAGGCCTGACTTGCTCTGCTAGGAACAACTAGTACATCAGATAGACTCGGCTTTATTTGACCTTAAATTTCTTGTAGTTGTTTCCTTTCTGGTGAGTTCTAAATTCTTTAAACATTAAAGGATTTTATTGGTGTTGTTGCTGTTCTGGTTGGTTTTTAAATGAAATTTTGTTTTATACAAGATATGATGAAAGTTTAAACCAGAGAGATATGTTAGAAGAGCAGAAGGTTCTTAGCAATGCCAGATCTTTCAAGCCTGTGATTTATTTGCAGTGTAATTCAATTATTAAAAAAAGACAATATTTTTATATCTTTTAATTCTGCTATATACAAAATCACAAAAGCCAGATATTTTCTATTAGTGTTTGATAGCATGTGGTTACTGAGGCCATAAAAAAAATAAAGGGTGCTTACAGTCTTAGTATAAACTATGATTAATTTTTATTAGGATGATACATTTATATATTATAAACCAATGATTTATTTGTAGATTCTTTTTTCCTGCAAGTTTAGTAGTTTCCCTTGGTGCAGAATGCAGAATTGTATATGAGATATTTGAGTGTCTAAAACGATGTATGATAAATGAAGTAGCATGCTACTTATACGCTTATCATGTTCCTTGACTAGCAACAGGTTCAGCAAAGGGCACAGCCAGTAAATGAAATTTTCCACCAGGACAATATATCATCACAAGAAATGTATGCGCTGGAAACTTACAAGCTAGCTCGATATGCGGACAAGGTGTGAAATGGCAAAAAATGAAAAGCAGAAACAGCATACAGTGGATTTCAAATTCAGCTTAAATATGTATTTCCATATTGGCTGAGCATGGTGCTTTAACTATTTAAAGTCATGCATTTTAGGAAATAATAAAAACATACACATAAATTTAGCTCAGTTTTAATGCTAGGATAAATTTCGTTCATTAGATATCCTATAACTTCTTTTGAGAAAAGAAACTGTAAAGCATCTACAGAGAATATATTTTTTAATCCCCTTCAGAGTCAAAATATAAAACAACATCTTTAAATGCATATTTCTTCCTCAGAGTTACAGGTTGAAAATCTGCTCCAGGAAATGTTTATCATAACCTTCAACACTCTGTGGAGAGCACTAATTAAAAATAATAATAAAAAACCCAGGAAAAAAAAAGCAATGGTGCCTGTATATTTCCCAGTGGAATTTAGTTTGTTTACAAAAACATTTCATAATAAGAATTTCTGACATACAACCATTGAATCCTAACAAACTATAAATACTCCTGTCTTCTTGAAAAAAGGTACACCAAATACCAAGGAGAAACTTCTCGGCATTCTGGTGGTAGGTGGAATCATGGCTACAAGCATATTGAAAGGGTCTGTTTTTACGGTTACCAGCTGTACAGCCTCACTGAAGAGAGATGAGCCTTGGAAAATGTGGTCAAGTTCTGCAATTCTATCGGAAAGAAGCTTCTGAAATTTCTTGAAATTTAATTGCTGCACTGCAAGAAATCTAGCATAATGACATTGCTTGTGTCTATGTATTAAGGTAGTGGCTGTATTTAAACACTGAAACAATTTAGTAAACTGAGTAGTAGATCCTGGTCTTTTTTTACATCCTTACCAGATAAAATATACCTCTGGAGAGATTTGGCTGATTTAGTTTTACTGCGCAAAATAATTTTAAAACCAGCAGAACATAGTTTGGGCCATAACGTTTTTCTACTGCTTTTTGTTTTAACTAGAAATGTCTCTCTCTCATATCTTTCTCCATCTTGCTTCCAACTACCAACTCTTCTCCCACACCCCATTCAAAACAGTAGTAAAATACATTTACAGTCACACTCAAATATTTATTTCATAAATGTTCTATTCCTTCCCAATGTATTTTGGGATGGATATCTTGTTTCCATGGGCTGAATTATCGCCACACTATTCCAAAGATGTTAGTGACAAAGAGTCACAAAGCGATACACAAAAAGGAGTAATATTTCTTTAGCAAACAGGAACTATCCCCTCTTCTGGGCATAAATTTGCTGTGTTCACTCTCTAAGCTATATGGTCTTTCCTAATGGCAGCACTGATGCAATTTAACCAAGGGTTTTAACTCGAGAACAAAAAAGACTGTATGATATGCCATGTCTCCAGACAATATGTCTCACTTTCTCAGGCTGGCTTCATTTTTCACTCCATATGTTTAGGCCTTCTGTTTTATSCCTACAATGGCAAAATTTTCACCAGACAGGTATCAAAGGAAATTCTTTTATTCCATCCATTTTTGCTTAACTGCAGCCTTTACTCACTTATATTCTTTGGCTTTATGATTAATATTTTTGTGCCTCACTGCCTATTTGTATTTACTGTTTCTCTGTCCATCTCAAATCCAGATTTAGTTTTCCTTTTGTGATCTCTAACCTTTTATCTTGATAATACTAACTCAGAATCAAAATTTTCCTGCTTAGACAGACTGCTGTTCTTTGAAGCACAGTGAATCAAAGTCTAAAAACACACACAAAAAAGGCAATGAGGGCTAATTGTGGTTTAAATAGGCAGAATTCAGTGAAGTCCATGCTCTCTCTAGTACACAAGGCTAAACTCTGTCTAGCCATAGACCTCTGGAAACTTAGCACCAAATTGCCAGTTTCAGCAACAACTGTCTAAGGACTAACTCTCAAAGTAAAATTAATTAATTTTGCAACTCAGAGGAAAATGAAACCACTTGCTGCAAGCCTCCAGTTTGTGTCCTTTGCTCTCTCTCACAGGTCTCATGGTCTTTGCAATGTCTGAAATAAAAGATCTAATCTGCATGGTTGATATCAAATGACAAGGGTTTATGCACTGTCTGGTTAACTTTGTCACTAACCAGTTACTTGTCTTCCAGGTGCAGGGTCACTCTCACCATTGACATAAGGAGACCACATGGGCTCTCTGACCATTTTCAAAGTGCCAATACCTCCTGTAACAGCTGGTTTTGCCACTGTCCAAGTACAAAAACTCAGGCACTGAGTGGCCTGAAAGCCATTCTCTAGTTCTGAAAGCAGGGCCTTCGCAGTTTAACAAAGAGTAGTTTCTTTACCATTATTTCTCTATTCCTTTCTTGCTGTATATAATACCTTACCTTTTTGGATAACTGGCATATTTTCAGTGCCATTTGTTTAGCCTTGCCTTGTTGGATGGGTTGCAGCTTCCATGAACACTATCTTCCATCCAGTTTCTATTCTTTCCTCCAGTGTCTCTTTTTCTTGGGATAGTTTTCTTGGTTCATAACATTCTGGTATTATTTTCTTTAACTTATAAAATTGACATTATCATCCTTAAAATATTCTGTATAAATACAGAAAAATATAGATCTCATTCATTTTCTTCTTGTTTTACAGAGGATAAGCAGACCTGCAGTTAACCTGATATCATCTTTCTATTTGCCACCCTTCTCAGGGGTCTGAATGAAGATAATCGAATTTCATCATTTCTACCAYGGCATAATACAACATAAACTACTTAAAATATTTCATTTTTTTTAGCATAATGTCAGGTATCAAATCTTTTGGAAGAAGTGTAAGAACTAATGATGGTAGTTGACAAAGTAATATGTTTCTTTATTTTGTATGGTTTTGCTCTGCTACTTTGATACCTTTCTAACAGATTGTTCCTTTTGAGACAAATAATATACTTACCGTTATAAAACCTACTACTCCATAAAATGTCATATGGAGAAACACAGGATCTTAATTAAGGGACATAGCAATGATTTAACTTTTATATCTATAATTTCAAAAGCTTGGGGACACTTTCTTCTGAGTCTACATGGCACTGAGGTCTCTAAAGGAGCCACTTAATACTTATGTGGCTCCTAAAATTCATACTACTTTCTTCCTTAAAAAAGTCAGCATTCTTATCTTACTTTGGCAATATGTACACTTGTATTATGAGCATAATTAGTAAACAAAACAACGCAAATATAAAATGCCACATGCCTATGAGAAATAAGCGCTGACAAAAGAAGTTTACAAAACAATTCTCTGTTGCAGACTGTAGAAATTAATAAACTGCCCATACAACTGCCATATTTAATCCTGTTTCTAGGTGCTGTACAGATACTAGGTTTATAGTCCGTATTCTATGTTCAAAGCAACATTGAAGCACCAACTTTTCCAATTTTTTTAAACTTTCATAGATTTTTCCATGAGCAGTTCTCCTTTTCTATAGAACAAAAGATGGCTAGGATCTTTGTCAACTATAGCAGTTTTACTGCTCAGGACAGGACAACTCATACTGACCTTAAGAAGCTCTCTTGTCTGTGTGGAGGGCCATGGGAAAACATCAGAAGCAGCAAATGCAGTTAAGAAAAGATCTATTTTTATGTCCTCTTCTAACTCCCTGAAGATATTATAAGGAATCATCAACTAGTAGTGTCCTAATGTAAGTAACCTGGACTTATGATATTGTAGTATTACATTGTTGTTTCTTTGTTTAGAGAAAAATAGGCTCCAACACGGGGCGGCACTCAATCTCTTTTATCATTCCGTCCGATCAAAGACCATGGACTAATATTCAAAGGTATATTACTAATCCTTTCACTGGCAGACTGCAAGACCAAGGGAAATACAGTTCTTAAAATATTCCTTGTGCTTGATGAACATAATCCTGATTTTACTGGAATTCTTCTCTTGCCATCTTGACATCAGTCAACTATTGATTTTAATTATACAAAATTATCCCTAATATTCATCCTTAGAAGACAGCTAGATTATATTCCCCAAATTTATGGATATTACCCGACTCATATAGTTATTTATTGAGGGGTGGSAGGAATGAAAGAGAGACAGAGGACAGAATAGTCAAAGGAAGTAGACCCACTTGCCTGTGCAAATTAAGCTTCCCAGTTTTTAAAAGCCTACAGAAATTAAATTTTGCCAATAAAGATTTGGTAGCATTTTAAATTAACTCCAGTAGAAATAGAGTCCACTTAACTAGGGTCAAGAGAAAARAAAATGGAAAAAATTGGGGTTTGTGATTCATTTAAAGCACAGCCTCAAAAGTAAAACCTGATTGCAAGTGCTATGAATCTGAGGTTACATGAACTTAATATCAACTTTACTAATCAGGAACTTTACGATGAAATGGATCTCTTTGTTAGACAATCTTCAACTACTTTGTGGTCTGTGGAGATGTTATCTGATCATTCAGTGATGTACTTGTGGTTTTGTAAAAATGGGGACCCTAAAGATATCATCAGAGCCGGTATCTCCCCTGGGGCCTTTTTACTCTGCTGACACTTAGTGAAAATCTACCAGCAATACAGTCTCAAAAGCAGCAATCATTAACTCATTGTAAGTCACAGGCACAAGGGTCTTGGGTTAGCAACTATTAATTAGTGTAATTATTCCCAGGGTGACAATTACCAGCTGTAGGATCCACTTAACATCTATTTCTCAAAACTTGTCATTTTGCAATGCTAATGTTTCTAATAGGTTCATTTGCCACCATTTACTGATTACGTTCACTATGGTATATTGTTTCAGATGGATAGGATGGAAAGCCAATACCTAATATTGACCTTTACAGTATCCTGTGATTAGAAAGGCTGCTCCTACCATGATTAGCCACATCATTCTATTGAAAATCATATATATTATTTGTGAAGGATTTGTGATATTTCTCCTCTTTCAAATATGCTTATAAAATAAATTTCCTGGAGAAATAACTTGGTATGTTTCCAACTATATTCTTCCATAATGCACTTATTCAAGCTAAAACACTGCATATACTAGTTGTACAATCTGGTATTAAGACTAAAAGCAATGTGGACATMGTATAATTTCAAACCTGAATCTCCAGTCTTGATTAGAAAAAACTAACAATGAGAAGAGGGACAAGTCTACAGCCTGTGTTTGCTCAACAGTGTCCAAACCCTGCATGGTGCTGAGCCATGTTGAAAACCCATGCAGTTCAAGGAAACTAGAATGCTTAGCATTCATTCAAATGACACCTATGTATTTCCCAAAGGAACAGAGAAAAAGAAGTAGCATAAAGATATTTTCACCTCTCCTGTGAAAAGGAGACTTTGATAGGACGTAGAACTAATTCATTTAGTAACAGAAGGAAGCAAGCCTTTGACGGGAAGATTTTTCTCTAGATTTTCAAAATTTGAGGTATTTTAAATCCTCAATGGGATTAATTTTGACAAAGGCCTTAATAGATCTTACTGATTCCAAAGAATATTCATCTTTGGCCAAGTTAGAGTCCTATATTTCAAACTGTGTAAAGCATGATAAATTAGTGGTTGCCATATATGGAGTCTACATAAGAAAGAAGATTATCTTTTAGAAGGTAGTACAAGAGTTCCTCTTTCTATTACCAGTAAAGTCTGGATTGTTGAAACAGGAGAAAGATTTTCTAGTACAAAAGCAGGAGAAGAATGCAGGACATATGGCATCATGTTATTCTGACATGYCTCCCTTTCTTCATTCTCCAAGAAACTGACAGCAAGAGCAATCAGGGATGTCATACAGTGAATATCAGAGCTCAAAATGAACAGAGCAACAGAAGTAGGGCAGTATATTTTCTGGAAAAGCTTTAATTCTTTACTCTTGCTATGCTGATGTGTCACAAATCAAAAGAGAATGTATTTTTAAATCTGTGTTAATAGCCTGTGTTTCAGAATGATAATGTGCAATTTTAGCATATATTTTAAAGGGTCTCCTGGATAGTGCCTCAACTGTACAGGAGTAAGTGGAAGCAGCCGTGTTGATTTTCAATGTGCTGCTAGATTGTATTTGTGCGCATTTGATGTTCTTCCTTAATAACCTCAAGTAAAAGGCTGAATGAATTCAACAACAGTAGCTGAAAAAAGTGCAATGAGTCATATTACAGGAAAATGGAGAAAAGGATACAGGACTCTCCACTGAACACAATCCTATATTGTAGGCAATCTGTGATAACACCCTTTTCATTTCAGTTCAGTCCCATAAAATTACCACTAACATTACAACTCATGCAGAACACAGATAAATGTAAAAATGTCACAGAATTCTTCCAGATGGGACTTTTAGTTCCACTAGATCAYCATCTACTTTTTTACTTGTCTAATATTTCATTACAACCTTCCATAAGTTAATTTTCTTTCCACTGACCATGTAAATCACAAATCAATTTTCATTTAAAATGCCTGACTACAGATTGCTCCTGAAAGCTCAAAGTATATGCTTCAGTGAGCTCTCCAACATTCTTAATGCACATTAGAAAAATGTTGTGGTATTTTAAAAATCTTTTTAAAGGAATTAATTTTACATTAAAGTCTGGCATGAGACCCAAGTAGTGGCCCTCCTCCCTTCCCTCTCCTCCCCTCCACTTCTAAAATGCAGGTATATTTTTGAAATGTAAATGTATGTGGAAGAAAAAGTCTTTCATGACAATGGCATTTGATCTTAAAACAAAAACTCCAATGAAAACAAAAACTGCTCTAGATTTGGAGAAAGCAGATACGATTACTCAATCCCAAACCATTACTGCAATTGTGTACCTCTCTAGGGGAAAGAAGACTGAAAAGGAGGAAACCATTCACAGTTCAGCCATTGGCTGTGTTTTATTTGAACCATTCTTTTTTCWTGTATTTTAACAGAACCTTCATTTAGGCTAAAATATACAACTGAATATTGCTAATTTAGTTATGGAAGCAGCCACCCTAAAGCCAATGGGATATACCTGTGAGACAACCAGGATTCAGCCTTTAAAACAATCTATAAGCAATATTTTATAGTAACATCCAGAAAATATCCTGAAACAGTATTCTCTGAAATACTCTTTTCTTACACGAATTCAAATATAATATTCTCCCCCTACAAATTTGTAAATATACATTTGCAGACTGGACTTTGGAAACATGGTTTCTRTGGCTAGTTTTGCTACTGTTCTGTTGAGAAATGTAGAACCGTCACTTCATTACTCTCTGCCTTAGTTTTTCCATTAGTAAACAGAGGATCATTAAAATGACCTTTTTTCCATATTAAACAGGACCATTTCAATGAGCTGGCACATGCATTAGCATTTGCCTAATCATTAAGAAACARGAGTGATCTAGTGGTCACTTAACTCCTTTTTACAGATAGACTACATTTCCTCTGTAGGAACAGAGCATGGATATTTCCATGCTGATAATCTCAGATTGTTTACACATGTTCTTGGTACTTGAGCAGCCTGGTGTGGTGGGAGAAAGAAGGGTTTTATCTGCTCTTAGAACACAAAGGAATTGTAACCCTTTCTAATAGCATGACCCCAAATCACTGAAGTTTAATGAATTGATTAACAACAGGGRAAAAGAGAAGCGTGGGTCCTCCAAGTCTCTTTCCTGATCTGAACCCACATGCAAGCCTTCCCTTCACTCTCTTTTCCTCTGCTTACCTAGCATACCCAGATTTACCATGTGTCTCTTCACCTTTGGGATTGTCCTTCCATCTCAGAAGTTCACTTCTGTGTGGTTTTGAACCACTCTATCACAGCTCTTTGCCAGACAGCATGGGTTTGAATCTGAAGTTCTTGAAGCACTCTGACATTGGGATTCTAGCTTGGGGGTGATGGAGAGGGTGTCAGTTTAAATAAGGCTGAGTGCTCATGACAATTGAAAATAGTTCTGTGTTAAGTGGGGCTCCTTCTCATAATGTAGTATGTCAGTGCTGACCACTCAAACGGGGGAAGGGAAAGGCTCTTGAGCAGTCTCTGTAAATAGGGTCCTGTCAAACCATTTGCGGGTTATAGTCAGCCAAACCTTGAGGCTTTTCACATAGGGTTTTTTAAAACCCAAACTCTCAAATGTCAACAGGGCCTCAAGCATCACATCTAAAATGAATCTGCCTCACTAAAACTGAGAGTTGAGGGCCTGTGGATTTGGCTCCGTGCTGGCATATCACAATTACCACTTAGAGCTGACCACTTACTTGTAACAATGATGTACAATCACTTCAGAAGAAGAGGTGTGTGGAAAAATGTTTACTTTACTTCCTGATTAGAGAAAACTCATCATCTAAGAAGGAAATTATTCACAATGCTGAAATCTCCAAAATCCCATCTATTAATAGTCACTGGAATCTTTATGGAGTAGGGATTACTATGAAGACAACCTSTCTGGTCTTTTAACTTTCGAAGTTAAGTACTTCATCTTCAACTAAATAAACAAGCGGTTGGTTGAGTCATGTGACCAATCAGTAAAAGGTCCACAAAAACGTGTGGGAAATGCCTGTGAGCTGGTTCATTTGAGTGGCTAGTTTACTTTTTTTCCCCTCTTTTCCATTTGCCAGGCCTGCTAAGGGTCAGAAGGCTACGCTTTTTGGTTTTTACCTCACTTGTCTCTTTTTTGATTTTTTCACTYGTATTTCTTTCAGTGGCTTTTTGTTCCA
The DNA here is from genome assembly GCA_018881555.1 of Amblyornis subalaris. Classification (NCBI taxonomy): domain Eukaryota; kingdom Metazoa; phylum Chordata; class Aves; order Passeriformes; family Ptilonorhynchidae; genus Amblyornis; species Amblyornis subalaris. The sequence goes on along the minus strand of JACAXG010000247.1, from coordinate 416,475 downwards.
TCAGCAATGGATTGACAAATGCCTCTAGTAGTCAAGAGGAGAACAGCCAAAGAGGAATCCGAATTACGGTGGCCAGGAAGCGTGCTAGACACTTGAGCATCTTTCTATTATCTAGATATTCTACCTCTATACACTACTTTGTGAAATTCTTCTCAGGAAGAGTTTCTACTCCCCAGGCTACTGGACAGAGGCTCCTGGAYAAAGTAGCTAGCTGAAACCTAAAAGGAGCAGTAGAAGTATACATACATGCTCATAGATATAAGCTGGGACATGGAAAAGAAAATATCTGATGGCATATAAGAAAGAAAAGGAAAGCAGAGACTTCTCATGAATACTATGCACTCTCCCAAGAGTCTTTTTATCCACCCACGTTTTTAGGTAGTCCTGAGTACTTCTCGATGAGGAGACTTACATCTATACAGAAAACATGACACTTGGAAAGCCTATGTTCCCATTTCGATGCCTATCAATAGATTTATGCACACACAGTCATGCAGGCATTCCATGTTCAGCATTCTGTCTTCAATTACTAAAGAGAAGTTTACAGCTACTGCTGGCTAAAATCAGACCTGCCAAGCTAAATTYAACTGCAGGTGCTGTTGGCAGAGAACTATTTATTACATAAGCCACACAATCCTGCAACCTAGGCATTCGGTGCTCTAAGAGAAGCCTCTASCTAAATTACATTGCTCTGAACCATAAGCAATGAGTATTTGTTTTCATTGCATGTACAATAGCCACAAATTACTTCTTCCTGAAGCGTGTCTACATCAATGTTAGCAAGTATGAGAGGATGACTAGATGGAAGCAGCTTGTTCCTTTCACTCCCTCTACTTGCAGTTCAGAATTTCTACTTTGGACTGTATTTGCTCCAGTTTCTTGCACTGAATGTATGGCTCTTGAAGCTGTCCAAAGGGCTAGTTGTTGGTTTGGTCCTTTGTATCTCCACTTGGCTCTGGAATGTACTTGGTATGCACTTGTAGTGGAATTTCGAGTTTAGTTTACTCCAGAAGAAATCTTGTCTGCACAGGTCAAACATGAGGCAAAGGGTGAAAACAGAGGTATTAATTTCAAGTCTGCTCTACCTCTCTAAAACAAAATACTTCAGTAGATGCAGCCTGCTCTACAGTAAGACGTAATTTATAAACTGTAGTTTAATTCCTGCCCACTGTACCACTTCAATGAAAACTTTTCCTGTATTTATAACAGTAGGTTTAGGTTTCTCAGCCTTGGTTTCTAATCTCCACTATGCCATTTATGAAATTACCAGCTCAGGAGACAAAAGAGAATGCAAGTGGAATGGGACTGTGTATAAACTGGTCTGTATTGGAAATCTCATCCCATTCTGTTATTTACTTTTCTTCAAGTAAGATAATTATATTTGTATAGGTATAAGTATAGATATAGATTAGATGCTACATTACAAAGCCACAAGGGCTCCTGATCTTGTTAACATGAYGGTTGTCACAGTTTGTTTTGTTTTGCATGAGTAAGACCTCATTACTGAGAACCCTTGTCATTCACATCAAATTGTGTCTTCTTAATGGAGCATTTCTGAAATGAATGGCAGGTCATATAAATTTCAATTCAAACTGTACCTTAGAGTCTGGCTCCCACTGAAATCAACGGGGCTCCAGGACAAAAGAAGCTTTATAGCTTGTGTTTTTACAAGCATGCCCTAGTCTCTTGTTCAATGTGCTTTTAAGAAAGGCCAAAAGTGATTTTCATATTATGTTACTTTCAGGCATTATTTCAGGTGGTCTATTTGACTACCTTCTATAGTAGGTTACTGGCACACTTGCAGTCTCCTAGACTCAAAAGATGCTAGAGTTCTTTGTATTCCTTGCAGTGCAGTAGGATGCCATGATGCAAATATACAAGCCTTACCCTGTCTCAGGTTAGCCAGAAAGTGCATAGTTGTATAGTTTGTGGTGCAGAAGAGGTGAACTAAAATTAAGTTTGACTGCTGGGGAGGGTAATAGCAGCACTGCTTTTGCATCAATCCCCTGCCAGGCAATCCATAGACTGGTTGCTCTGGAGGGAATCACTTGCCTTCCAAGCTAGAGGTAAGATGCCAGATAGGCAGTAGCCAGCAARAAAGTTTTAAAAGAAGAGAGAAAAAAACAGGAGGAAAGATTAAGATAATTTACCCTTCCATATTGTATTCATCATAAACCCCATTGTCAGTATCTATTGTTGAAGCACCTGACAAACTTCTGTTTCTATCCCCTCCATAAAAGCCTCCATCATATGTGAAGTTGCGTACCTTTCATGGTTTTATAATAAACTGGAAGTGAGTAACAGTGTGATATCAAAGGAAATAAAACTCCAGTTGCTATTGCTGCTGGGGTTGCCTTCTGAATGTGGCTTATACAATATTTCATCTGTGCTGACACCTTTCACTCTCAATTATTTGGCTGCTGTCAAAACAAATCAATCATATTATAGCACTGTATCTTCATGTTACCATTCCACTGAAAGTTAGCTGCATTAGCTTCGAAATATATGGAAGTATAAAATTTACCTCTATTATTTACTTAATACAACTTTCTCCCTTGTGAGGTATCTCACAAACACAGGAAACTCAAATTATCTGATGGTGAACATTGAATATATATATAAATACCACTAAGAAATTTTAAAATAATGGCACTCATGGGAACATAAATGCATAAAGATACACTCAATAAGTCTTACACTTAAAACCAACGATATTCTTTTGAGAAATGGAGCAAATAATATATGTTTTTAATTTTAATTACTACTGGCCAAGGTGCTCATATTAGATAAATGTAACATCAACAACCACTCCTGCTGGAGTGAGTAAAGAAGTAGAGTAAAACAAGTGGAGTAAAACAAATATTTAAAGAACTGATTTGGTTACCAGTAAAATGAATGGTTGGGGGGTTGGGGAATCTGGACTGAATATTTTGTAAAAATGCTACAGTGCTGGGAGGGGAAGACGGTCTGCTTTTACAATTCACAAGCACTGCTTTGGGAAAAGAAAAGCTAAAACCTTGAACAGAGAATCTGAAAGTGATTGCTGTGTTCAGATGTTAGACTTAACAGTTTTCATAAAACAGGTACAAAATTTGTTCCTGAGAGGTTTTATCCTTTTCAAAATAAGAAAGGTAAAAGAAACAACTTTAGGCTGCCAATAAGTGAATTTTCTCAAAATGTCCTACTACAATTTCTTTGCTTTTTATACAGGATTCATGTCCTGTTACACCTACATCTTCTAAAATACAGAAGCCCAATATAATGGGAAAATTACAACAGTTTTATCACCTCCAGAAGTTTACCTCTTCTTCAGTTATTACTGCTGACGTAATAGAAAATCAGCTACACAGTCTAGAAAACATTCAGGAATACTTGGGTTGTTAATAGCTTAAGAAACCAAGCTGAAATATAAAGGATGGACAGAGACAGGTCTGGATGAGGTAATGCACAAGAGACTGAAATGGGATCTGAGAAATCGAAAGGAAAAGATACTATAAATCTGAAGCATCACCATTTACTTGAATAGAATTAATCATTGGAAGTGAGATGAGTACTTTGCCCTTATGCTGAAGATTTATTTTTAACATCGCAGAATTTATCATATTAAAACACAACTAAGAGAAAAGAGTCTGTAAGATATGTTAAGTCTACAGATGATGAATTTTAAAAGCAATATTCATACAAAAATAAATAAGCAAAAAAAAAAAAACAAACACCCAAAACCACAGCAGGCAATCGTCTAAGAGCCCGTATGGTGTTRGATCTTATCAACCTTGGTGGAAACCTTCAGTCCTTCTATGAGCTGGAAAACATCACTGTAGGTCCCAAATAAGGAAAATTCACCTTATTTTTGAAGCTACTGAAAAAAGAGCCTAGACTGTTTTGTGTCTATGGACCAGAACAAGACTTAAGAATTTAAAACATTTAGCAAAGATCTAGCTGTGCCTGAGGAACTCAAGCCCTCTAACAGTAGTGATTTAAGCCACTTCATAGGAACTAACTGCTAACTGCTAACTATCCACACATTTGTCTACAGATGGGAAGACTTGCAAAAAACATGCATGAATTTTCTTCCCTCACATGGGACACCTGGGCTGAAGTGCAGAGCAGAACACAGGTCTCACGTCTGTGCTCTCTGCTACATCTGTCAGAGTAATAAACTTGCAAAGACAAAACATTCAAGGAATGAAAGCAGCTTCAGGGATCAGCTGCAAAATGAAATAGAGGCCTGAAGATCTCCATGAGTACAGCTTTCTACTCAGAGGACATAAGATTGCATAGAGGTCTGGGGACGAGAAAACTGAAGGAAGTTTCATAATTTCTGATGTCACCAGATAGATTCAGTTCCCATTTCTAGAGCAATCTCAGTGGCAGAATTATTTTTCTCAAATAAAAAARAAAAAAGAGAAAAAATGCTATAAAATGTTTCAAGCTGCATAAACTTTAAGGTTTTAATGAGAAAGTCAGAAGATACCTTCAGAACGTTCCATGACAAAAAGAAAAAAGAAAGAAAGAAATAGGAGGTCTCCATAAAGAGGAAGTGAATGGTTCTGTGGTATAGAACCAYACAGACATTAAAGAAATTTCATTTAAAAATTGGCTCTCAGGAAGTTAAATAGTATGTTCCATGCATTCAAAATTCACACTACTAAAAATGCCTGTAAACCCAGTTGGTCAATAAAGACTTTGTTGTTTTTATGAGTCCCTAAATATATATGTGCTTGATTAGAATCTCACTGGTGAATCAGGAACACAAGTCTGTATCCAGGGAGTTTTTAAAACATAGGGGTTTTATTAATATAAACACCATGGAAAAACAAAGGAAATTAAACCACAAATACTATAAATGTCTGACTTAAATCCACTAAGATAAGGAAATTAAGAGTGAAGGCTGCAAATCCATCCTGGTAATCCTTCTACAACTCACTCTATTGCAGTAGAGAGTCTTGGATCAGCATGAGAATCCTATGTGYGTATACCATATAGATGTAGCCATCTGTTTGTATGTGATCTAGACATACCTATGTATTTGCATGTGATCCACTATTGCATGTGCGCTAAAGTGGGGAGGCAAGGAACAAAGTGACAAACACTAGCTAGGTTTTTCGCTAGCATTTGAAATTTCCTGGCTTTTGTAAGATTACAGTAAGTTAAGAGCTTCACATTATTGGAATGAGTTTTCTCTACATTAATTTAAATTGTCACGGTCTAAATTCAAGAAGAAGATTAAAGGCTTCTGGAAACAGGTGCAAAGATATACTTTAAAAGCAGTATTTAAATGCATCCATGTTCTGGTTGATGGAAATTTTAATTTATAATCCTGCATGCAGAATATTGCTGTCAGGAGCAGTATCAGYCTGAGACAGGGCTCAGTAAAGGTGTACATTCCCCAAAACAACCAAGCCTCACATACCAGTCATGCCACAACTCCTAGCTGAGTGGTCATGCCTGCTAGACGATAGTTAACCAATAGATTTTTGGTGGAAACTTCGTGGAGGTTGAGGAAGTGCTGACTACTTCCATCTTTTCCATCTGCTTCTTGGCATAGAAGTCTGGAAATTTAGACTCCGTCAAAACTTGGCCTGAAATGTTTAAGTAGGTGTGAACACTTTGATTTCAGAATTCAATCTATATCACATCATGACTTCTCACTGATGTTGTTCCATAACCATCAGTAGCAAAAAAAACTAGGCATGTCTGAGGTCTATTTTGGGTGGAAGTCAACAACAGAGCACAGAAACATTAAGACTACCGCATTTTAATGCCTCTGATGGTAGGCCTTTAACTTATGAGGCAGAAAAACCAAACAACTAATAGCTAAGACTCTGGGAGTGATCAATAAACAACAAGTAACTAATAAAGATCTGAACCTTTCATGTTCCCTCTGTGAAGGCATCAATTTGCCACTGAACAAGATGAGCAATTAACATGGGGCCCATGCGTTCGCATAGGAGAAGCTTTGTATTATGGGGAAAAAACCCCAAACAAATAAACAAACAACCCAGTAAGATTCTTGCTGTGCTACCTTCAGAAAAGCAGGTTTTGCCCTTTCTTCCAAAAGCAAATGTTAGGCCTTCCAAAAAGTACATTTTCTGGGAGACCAGACAGCAACAAGCCATCTCATCTTCAGGGATCTCTGCATATTACTTCAGTTATCCTACAACAGGGTGGATGGGATACAGCTGATAGCCTGAGGAAACCTGCTGAAGTGGCCGCTAATCCACAGACGGTCTGTGCATGCCACAGTGTGCTTATGGATGCTCACATCTCTCTTATTTCTTTCCATGTAGTAATCTAGGGAGGTTTGTCTCCGGGGTTGGCTAACCCCTTCTTTGTGTAAGTGAGCCCTTCACAGTGACTGCATTTTGTGCCACATTTATACTGTGATAGGGGAGGTATATTTGGTTTGAGGGCTTCACAGAAATTGCTATGAGTGCAGCTCTTCTTCTTGGTTCTTGTCATTCTTGTTCTGGTTATGTTAGTACACTGCAAAAGTACCTGGGAATAAACTATTCCTCTAAGTGAAACATCATTTTGATTATTACTGACATTGGTGCTCATTAAAATACACAAGTGAAACACTGCCTTTCTTTAGATTCTGAAAGCTATTTCATGTTACTTAAAGAGGAATACAAATGAATAGGGACTGCATCACTTTAGTTAAAAGGGAAAAATGTTCTAAGAAACTGGAATCTGGACTCTACATCAGTAAGCAATTGAGGTTTTTAGTTTATTTCTTTTCTGTCTCTATTTTGCTTTTCATCTCTGATTTCTGATTTTTAAGGTGTGTGTACATGGTGGAATGGAGACAGAGCATGTTTACTTTATCAGCTGCACAATTAATGATACAAATCTCTGTTCAGATGAAATAAGATCTAATAAATGTAAATAATAGTTTTTTTCTTTTTGTTATTATTGTCTTTACCTAACCATTTTTTTGAATGATCTCCATATAATAAAGCCTTTTTAATTTTTTTTACCATTATCTGTGTCAACTGTAACCCATATCAGTGCATTTTAATGGCTGTCCCCTATCTCTTAAGATGTTTCATACATTTCCCTTTCATTGTATTGCTGCTAAAATATGACCTGCTGCTGTTTAAATAATGTAATTTAATGATTTCACATTTTCAGCTATGCAAGGCTTCCTTTCAGCACTGAAGCCTTTCAGTAGTGATTTAGAGAGATCGTTTGTTCTCATTTCTTTCACGACTCAAGACTGAGAAACTTTGACTTGTAAATAAATTATTGACATCCACTTTAGGAGCAGTACAATGGGTAGTGGAAATAAAATACAGAAAGTTTCAGTGCCACGAGGCTACAATCTCCAGCTTGTTGATTTCTTTCAAGGTTCAAGTGTTATTCYAGCTCTGTATTGGCACACGTACCTGAAACACTGTTGTGCCATTGCTATGTGATAAAATATATTTGGACCAGCCCTTTGCAGAGAGACTCCCAAATTGTTATCCATGGTGCGTGAGTGGTCAGCAGTGAGCTGACAGACAACAMTGCCATTTTCTAACTTCAAACACATATACTGTACTAAAAGAATAGCTAAAATACATTAACATTTAGCTAAAACTGCTTTGGTTGTCATGGAAAAGAGAATAAAATGAGAGGACAATGGAATACCTTCTCACTTCTCAGTTACTTCAACAGGAAATTCACCGGGTTAAAATTGCATAAAGAAAACAAGTCAGAACAAACTCGCCCCCCCYCTCCCCCCAAGGTATCTTTTTGTACAGCTATACAGAAATATTACATCGAGATATAAATATCAGATGGGCTTAAGGAGAGAATGTCTTTTCATGAATATCAGCTCCCAGGCATTACTGAATACTCTGAGATTTAAGCAACTACTGGTCCCTTGGAGAGACTGTTGAGAAGGATAACTAAAATTAAAAAATAGAACATACTCGTCCCAAACCCTAGAGAAGTCTGACCTGGCAAAAGAGATACAAAAACTGAAACTGTTCAACCCATAGGAAAGTTTCCTGAAGGCAGTAAGATGAGTACTCATAACCACCAGTTTGGATGTTTAAGAGGGAAGCTGTCAGACTACTTCCTTCATTAAGTCAACAGACAGGCCAAGAAGCAATGCACTAAGAGCATAAGACAGGAAACACAGTATCTTGTAGGGTACCTGCCTCACTTTTTCCCTTCTCACCACCTCACCATTGTTACTGTGACACCTCCAAAATTTTAGGAAAACATGGCTGTGTTCCACCTGTAATTCTAAGAAATGGTGAGGGGAACATAAGTCTGTAAATTTCTTGGGACAACAGCTTTCATGGATAGTTTTTAAACTTTTATCTTCTGTGCTTTTAGTGGATTACAGTAAGAAGTTATTGTTGCTGATTTTATTGCTTTCTTCAAAGAAGTGTTGGTGGAAAGCCAAAATTCCACAGGTAATTTTGTGTTATGTTCAGAGATTTCTGTTTTCACTAAGGCAGATAGTTTTATTCTGCCACCAATCCTCTTCCTTCTCAGTAAATTGTATTCTTTGCGTATTAGTTGTGCATATGAAATTTGCTTACTTGAAGCCAGGGAAAACATATTTTCCTAAGTTTCACAGCAAGAATTTACACATTCACCTTCCTTCCTTCTGTTCACACACATTTGATGTGTTTGCTCAGGGAACAGACATGGTATAGCAGTGTGTATGGCAAACAACAGGGTGTAATGAACAGAAAATAATCAAGTATGTATGAAGAAAAGAAGTTTTGGAAGAGGTTAGGTCTAAACATCTTGTCACATAYAGTAATGAAATTCCTGTCAACTTAGTGGTGGATCAGGACTGTATAGCAACTGAACAATTTAACATAAACACATTTGGGAAAAAGAATCGTATTTATATATAATTGGCTAGTGAAGAATTGGCAATTTCACTAAGTTATACTGTGTGAGTAATTTCCATATCATTAATTGCTCAATTTTAGAAGAAACACTTGTTTYCTCATTTTAAATACTTAACATATCTCCTTTATGATTCGCGTCATTGAATGCTCTTTCTCTTTCCACAAAAAAGGATTTTCATTGTTTTATCCAGTCACCCTGGGGTCTCAGACTTATCATCCTGAACCAGACCAGGAAGTTCCTGAGAAGAAAATCAGTTAAACATGTATATGGATCACACAAAACATAGTGGAGTTACTCCTTTGATCAACATTCAATATGAATTTGAGTACTCTGTCAGATCAGAACTTTTCTGAATTCGCATACTATTCAAAAAGACTTCAAGGTGTCTTTGAGTTACCTAGCTGGGGTAATTTGTGATGAAGAGCTTTAGAAGTTTACTTATGAGAGAAGACAGACAGGAGAAGTCTCTCTCACCTGATTCCTACCTTCCTTCCTTCATGCATGCATTGGGTAGTGGGCTATAGAGGAAGCAATGGCAGTTTACAGCTGTGATTCAGGACAGTAGGAACTATCTTGACCAGGTTACTTTGCTGTCTTGTGTATCAGTTTCACTTCCAAATACTGAGGGCAGACAGTAGCACTTGCTTGGAAGATTGGGAGGGAATGGCAGAGAAGAAAACAAACAGCTACACAACTAAATAAATTCATGAGTTCTGTTCCTTTCAGATACTTTATGGAAAGTGTGATTGTGTTCATAGATGGGGAACTGCACCTGGTGCTCCTGCAAGTCCCTATTTGATCCCAGGCTCCTATCTACCAGCAAAGATTATAAAGGAAACCTTTTCATCTGGTAAGGTCACTGCTTGCAAAATTTATTTGGCAGCAGAGTTACACCTTTTAGCTAGCAATTAGACATCCATGGCTAAACTAAAGAGCAAAGGTTGCCTGGCTTAATTCCTACCCTCCAGCTTTGCAACACCGGGTGAATAAATGACGTAAGAACTGCACAAGCTTATGTTTATTTATAATACTACATACCCAGCAACTATAACCTGGAGCACTTCAGAGTGGAAGGATACATTTTTATAATGCCTGTTTCTTCATTAAGATTTCATCATCCACCTACGCTAAAAAGCTACTTCCCCTTCACTTTGTTATATCTGCTTTTACCCGCTTCTGTTCTTGCATTATTTTTTTAATCTCCAGTTCCCTACTTTACATGCACTCTCAAATTTTAAACAAGCAAAATTTGTGCATTAGTGTGTCCTTTTCATCTATGATTTATGAATGACAGGTTCTTTGGTGCAGCTTAATGGTACGAGAGAGACATTATTTTAAACATTAAAGTGAAAACCATTTACAACTATGATAAGAGAGGTCTGTTGACATTAAACTTTAAAACATGCACAAGGTAAAGGCAAGTAGTTGCTCCAACAGGTGAGAGTACTATGCATGCGCTTTGTAAGGGAGTTTGTTCAACACAAGAGCTGTCTCTTCATTTTCTCTGTTTGACAACCTGTAGGATCTGGTGCTTCAAACAATGCATCTGGTAATCAGCAGCCACCAGTGTCTGATAACTAAAAGGTATTTAGGGCACAGTGCAGAGGATTAACTTGAAAAAACTACCATTTTATTGGAGGAAAACTTTTCCTACCATTTAYATAGGAAAGAAATAACAATAAATAAATAAATCTGAAGAGTTAAAGTTTTCTTTTGACACTTCCTGCTCACGCCTTTATCACTTTCACCCTGGACAATCACTTCCTTTACCATCCTCTCCCATTAAAGCTATATAATTCTATTGCAAAATATTGGCTAACACTTATTTCGCTATAATTTGTTCAGTTCTGTTGAGCAGCGACTGCATTCTAAGAAGCATCAACATAGTTAGGAGTAGTAAATAAATATATCTGTATTCTATATCATATGTACTTGGATTGAGTACTGTTCCCAACAGTGTTAGACACATTTATTGAACAGAAAAGAATACTAGGGAAGAAAAGGGATCTTCTAGAACTCCTTTCAGTCTGATTTTAGACCACAGGGAAAATGTAGCAGATCTCTCAAGGTAGAACCAAGGCACATGGTCCAGCTCAGACAATAGGGAGGATACATACAGAGATTAACTTTTTATTTGTTACTTCAGAGTCATGCAACTCTCTCAACAGCTTGAAAGAGGATGGCAGAACCTTACTGATAAAGCAGATCTCCCATAGCAAGAACGAAAACATATCTGGGGCACAGATGACAGAGAAGAAAACTCTGAATTTATTGTAAAAGTTTTAAAAAAAAAGTTACTTTCATGCAATACTGTATTTTTCATTGTCCCTTTCATTCAGCTGCTTTAATCAGCAGTGGTGAAACAAGTTGCATGTTGCAGTCGAGTTGCTTGGAGGGAAGGGATAATGCTACCCAGAGGGACCTCGACAGACTTAGAGGTGGGCTGATGCAAACCTCATGAATTCAACAAAGCAAAGTGCAAGGTCCTACACCTGGGTCACAGCAATCTCAGACACACCTATGAGTTGGGTGGAGAAGTGACCGAGAGCAGCCCTGTGGAGAAAGCCTTGGGGGTGACAGGTGATGAAAAACTCGACGCGAGGCAGCAGTGTGTGCTCACAGCCCAGAAAGCCAATCAAATCTTGGGCTGCATCACAAGGAACACAGCCAGCAGGTCAAAGAGGTGATTCTGCCTCTCTACTCTGCCCATGTCAGATTCCACCTGGAATACTGCATACAGTTCTGGTGTCCCCAACATAAGAAGGACATGGAACTATTGAAGCAAGTCCAGAGGAGGGCTATAAGATTGATAAGAGGACTGGAGCACCTTCCCTACAAAGACAGAGAAAGTTGGGGCTGTTCAGCCTGGAGAATAGAAGGTCACATGGAAACCTTATGGCAAACTTCCAGTACCTAAAGGAGGCCTACAGGGAAGCTGGAGAGTAGTTATAGGGCAAGGAGTAATGAGGACAAATTGAAAGAGAGGAAATTTATGTTAGATATTATGAAGAAATTTTTCACTGTGAGGGTGGTGAGACACTGGAACAGGTTGCYCAGGGAGGTTGTGGATGCCCCAACCCTGGCAGTGTTCAAAGCCAGGTTGGATAAGGCATTGAGCAACCTGGTCTAGGGGCAGGTGTCCCTGCCCGTGGCAGGTGGGGTTGGGACTAGGTGATCTTTAAGGTCCATTCCAAATCCTTAATATTCTATGAGTCTATGATTCTATGATTTGAAATTTTAAAGTGAGCTGTGAGTAGAGAACATTGATCACTGATGACAGAAAAGACTAATGATTTGTTCAAGTGGTTTACATTACTGACCCATAGAATGTAAGACTCAACCTCCAATATGTTTTTATAAAAATGAAAATATCCCTTAAGTATCTCTCAAGCATTTAAAAACAATGCAGGTATTACTTGTCARTATTCATTGAGAGCAACATTTAATTTGAAAAAGAGATCACTTGGTTTAAAAGAGAGAGATGGCATGAAACAACCAGGTGAAAGAACTTGTTAGTAAAATTTATCAATGTGGCTTACCTTGTAGATTTTGCAATGGCAAAGTCATGATGCCTCCTGCAGCAGCTGCTGCTACCAGTCCTTGGATGTTGGTGAGATTTGCTGTAGGTAGAGTTAGGACGAGTCCTTGTTGGCCCCCCAGCTGCCCAGCCATGTTGAAAGGAATAAGGATTGGCTGATTCAGGGCTGGAGTGCCTCCTGGCATTACCCCCGCTACTGCTGAGGCTAACTGTTGGGCTGTCAGTAGTGGCTGTAAGAAACCACAGACACAAACCCATTTCATTGTGTATAGCTCAGTATTACACACTTACAACTCTTCTGGCTTGGGATCTTTTCATGTTCCATTACAGACATGCACTGCTTCCAGTATCTTAAAGCATACATCTTCACCAACGCAGAAAGGTTTGACAAACATGACAGTCTGAAATTGTAAGCCTCAGTCACATAGCATGGTAGTGATCCCAGCAGAATCTAGACTGGAAAATTTTTTACACATGCACCAAAGATAATTTATGAGTGAAAGAAGACCTAACTCAACTTAGCCTACAAGTACCTAAATGCCAGCATTTCCCAAATGTTCCCAGTTGTATACYGTTTGGTAACAGTGGAAAACACTGCTGTAACAACTACCAGAAGCTTTGTGGACCAAGACTGTCCTGGCAAGTGGAAGAGTATTGAGTATCTAATTCTTAGAGTATGGCTGAACTTGGATAAAATTGTCAAATGAGATGGGAAATATTTTAAAATCTTATAAAGTGCCATACTACTATGGCTACACTCTGCTCTAAAGAAAATTAATATCTAGCATAAAAGATAATGAAATGCCTTTACTAATGCAGGAACTCTGTGTGACAAACAGAACTGTCAGACACAATAGTTCTGCATTAAAATTGCACAAGCTTTTTAATATTAAATTATTACATTAATTTAAAAAGTAATTTACATAAGAAATGCAAATAATTTAACCTCCTAAATATGCAAAACTGCTTAGGTTTTATTTTAGAAAAACATACAAAATGTAATCTTGCCAAGCATGACTTTTAAAATATACATTATATATACATGCTTCCTTTTTATAACACTGAACACAGTCAAAGAGAATCACATTTTCCACATTAAACGGGATCAAAGATGATCAATCACAGTTATTTATTTTTCATCAAATTGCATGCCTCGATTAGTCAAAAGGAAAAAAACTGACCTGAGGCCCAACAGGGAATGCAGGATGGGACTGACTGGGTTGGTGCTGGTCTGCTGGGCTGGTGTCAGGCGGCACTGTGTTTCCTCTGGCCTCTGAAATCCAAAGAACAGATTGACTTTAATATCAAGCCTGGGGATTGCCACATTACCTTCTACTCTGATGTCACATAACATGAAGCYGAAAATGATATGTTAAAGTGCTTTATCAATAACTCAAGCACTCAAATTGCTTATCAGCTGCATAAATTATGCTAACGTTCATTCAGACCAGCCAACTCATTCAAAGAGTTACAGAAATCTGACAGCAGTGAAACTGAAGCTATCATCAACCCAGCTAATGTGGGTTGCATTATACATCAATTTACATAGAGTACATGAGCACTCCGTGCGTATGGGAACTGCATTTTTTACGCTTAGGTGAGCATCAGCCATTGCAATTTCTGAAAGCAAAAATTATCTGAAAAACAATCAAGTCACATCTACTTTCTGTCTTAATAAACTATTTTCTTTTATTAGTTACTGAGGCAGCAAAGGCTCTACTATGCACAATTAAAAAGTACTATGAAAACTGAAAACTGGTATACTTCCAAACGACAGCTTGTTTTTTAAATTGCATGTGGAGGATGAGCAAAATGCTGTGAAACCAAGGATTTCCAGCATTTATTGAGATGATCAATATCCAACACTCGAACTATACGCTGGGCACTAATGACTTGCTAAGCATAGAATAAAGTCCAGCTCGACTAGATTTTGCTGAAGTCTGTAATACAGATTTGAAACATCCTATCAGTTGCAAGAATGTACCAAGACATTTTCAAAACTACATCCCAGTCCTCCATTTCCTCTAGATGAAGGGCTCAACTGTTTCACAGTTTTTCAGTGCTGACGGCATGATCATGACCACATTGATTTTTGAAGTTGTAACAATGGCATCAAGTATCAAATGTAGCCACAAGAGTACTGTGGCCTCTTATAAAGAAAACCCTGTCAAGGCACCAGGTTTCCTGGTTGGTACCATACCTCCTGTTTTGTTATTTTTTTTCTGATGAGTGGTTGAAATTCTGTTCTAAGTAAACCTTAACAAGATGGTCTTTTCCAATGTTTGTCCTATGAATAGCAAGATAATTCAGAAACAGTTTCTTGGCACACCCTTGTGCTGTAAGGAAAAAGGATACGATTCTGTCATAAATTTTAAAGAGGGTATTATCAGCTCATTTAAAACAAATTCTTTTATATATTCTCCAAGGGGAACAACTTATAAATAATGGAAATGTGAAAAAAACCACCTTCACCACATTAAAGTACAAATAAAATTGACTGCTACATATTATTCCATTGACTTCTATCTCTACAGCAAGGTGTCAATCATAACAGCATTTTAGAATTGGATTAAACAATAAATGTGAAGAATTCTTATGCAGAAATTTGAAAATCTGATTAATTTGTAGTATCTTTGTGTGGTCTCAAAAATTCAGAAATGGACATTGCTCTGGGAGTACTTACAAACGGTCTATTGAAATATCTGATTTGGAACTAATAAAAACATACAAACTTGCTGACATTTTATAAAGTGAATTCTATAAAAATATGTTTGCCATTTGAATGAGCACTGTCATTTAATAATGAGAATAAACTGACCTTCTGTAATCAGTGAGGATTCCAACAATTGCCTAGTAACATGCAAAAAGAGATGCAGTCACTAAATTTTTTATCTGCAATTTACTCATTYGAGTTAAATGAAAACAGAGAAATGTAACTAGATAGGTGAGATTCAGTGAAAACTGTTTCTTTCAAATGCATAACATTCCTAGTGCTGCTGCCATCCCTAAGACCAAAGACAGGGTTTCCCTGGTATGAGTTCCTCCTACACAAAATAAAGCATTGTGTTACTAAACAAATTTTTCCTTTGGTAATTTCCACATACTGTTATGGTTTTTCCTTTTAACCTTCAGTGTTGTATGTATAAAGTGATTTTAGATCAAGGGCTCAATAYTAATGAAGATACCACTCCCCATTAAAATCAAATCTCATAAGTCAATTTTGTTTATGTAATTTTAAGGGCCAAGCATTTTGTCTTTGTGTGTGATTTAATCAATATTAAAACAAGCTCCTGATAACCTGTCATATCATTAAATTGTCCTATGAAAGCTTTGGGAAAAGAACAAAACCAAAGCAAAATATTCATTAGAATTAGATTTTATTGCAATTTTTATAGCCTGAGCTCTCAGAAAATAAATAAGGAATTTTGAAATAATATGCCTCTGCTTTAGTATTCTTTTTTCCATGGTGCAGCTATCCAAGGAACCACTGATTTCTGTGACCTGTACCATAAGGATTTTTCAATATTTGATCATACAATCTTTACGTAGCACAAGCTGGTTATATAGGACCATCAAGCCAAAATTAATTACACTCCTTTCCTTTTTCATTGTACTAATTGGAATCACTTAGGGTTACATTCGTGTCACACAGATACTCACCACAGATGATCCTTCTTTTTTTTATTATTTCAGTGCTCAAATGCTCTGCCTGCTGCTTCTAATTTACTTTCCATAGGACGCAGGTATCTCAGGAAAACAGCACACACTTTCATGTGCATGCATGTGGTCTTACATGGCATCCTATATGAAATTATCTATGCTGTGTCCTCTGACTGGAAGTCTCACATCTCTCATGCCCCTTCTAATCTACCTGCTATAACAGCCACCCAAGAGTCAAGAAAACGCACAAGAAAATCTGCCTGCTGGGCTGGCAGTAAATACAGTGAAACGAGGATTTCAGGGGTTAAGCTCTGTTGCATCACACAGTGACAGCATTTTTATCTTGCTGTACACTGCATGCACTGAGACACATAGGTCAACACTCCGAGAAAGGCAAAGCAGAGCACAAAACATCGGTAGAAGGCTACTTTTCCTTTTCTGCCTTACAATATATTTCTGACTGGGGGGATTCCCCTGATTTCAGAGGAGTCAGGAGAGCTCTGTCTATTTCTGATTTCTCTACCATTTCTGATTCAGAGATTCATTACTATGAATTTGGAAAAATACTTTCATTAAGACCAACTGCCCTGAACTGGCAGCACACAATCCCCTAGACTGTTTCTCCCCTCTGTTTTACTACCTTTATTTGGAAGTTGATTAGCTCCAGATGCTGTAATGACCTCTGCAGGTAAATTATTCCCCTGACCAAATTTCAGTCCTCACTAATAAAAATGGACTGTCAAAATCTAGCCTACATTTTCCACTTTTTCAGATTCAGGCCATTACCTCCTGTTAGGTTACTCTCCAACTCTGTTCAGCTTTCTGTCAGCAAGGGGTCTGTCAGAGCAAGGAACCAGGACTTATAACAGTCCCCATGGAGTTGGGGAACTACTAGCAGCACCCTCTCTGTTTGCAATTACGCTTTGCAGAGATTCTACTCTCATTCCATCTCCAACTTCTGGTGCACAAGGGGCAGGGGGAAGGCATTAGCAGGGCACCTACCTTGAAAAGAGAGCCAATTCTCCTTAACACCATTTGCCTAGGCAGGGCTCTTACAACTAACTGAGTGCTGACATCAGAGCCTAAGTCAATGAGTTTGCTCAGYGGTACCATACGAACAGACAGGAATGCTACTGCCATAGTACTGCCATGACTGTAGACAAGGCTTTAATATTTAATAAGCAGTATTCATCATATGTGATTCACCATAAATTAATTATAAATTATATAATGCATATGTTCACCTCTCATCCCACCAAGGGACTGGAAGGGCMCGACACAATAAAAAACTGAAGCGAACTGTAAACACTGTAAAACAGCCTTCTTGAAATAAAATATTATTTAAAATAAAGCTAAATAAAATAAAGGCAACCTTCTTCTCCCTTTATCAAAATGAGAAAAAAAATTCCACAAACCAAGTGAAAAACCATGTTGTACAACAACTGGTTTAAAAAAGAGAAAACAATAACAGAAACATCAGAAGGAAGTAACAAATTCCACATCTCAAGGCCGCCAAGCCTCATACAAATTTACAGCTGTAAATGTACTGGTTATGATAGGCTTTCCACAGTGTGCTTCCATTTTGTTTCTTACACATTTTCCACAACACAACAGRTAATTCAGTTCTTAGTGTCTCCCAGTGCCCCATGAAGGCGAGAATGCTCTAACCCGCCACTTTACAACTAATGGGGAAAAGGGACTCCAATATGGATTCTCAAATAAGCACTGTTTAGCTGATCTCCTCAGCTGTAGTTCCACTGTTCAGGAAAGCATAGGTCAAAACACAAAACTGCTCTGTGACTCCYTGGCTGCTCCAGGAGTATAGCAGTTCTAACGAGGTGAACCTGCATGTGCTCCSCAGCACCCTCACTTGGATGCCATGCCTGTCCCAGCAGCCCTTGGCTCACCTGGTGTCTGATGCTGGCAGGGAACCTGCAGCTGAGTGGCAAATGGAACTACACTGAACAGCATTACAGGATAGATGCTGGAGTGCATTAAACTTGTACATCCAGCTCTACTCTGGCCCTTCTGTGCATGTGTGCTCACGTCTGCTCAAAGGCATGACACACCCTGGCATCTCTTCTCAAACTCTGCACCAAAGCTCACTCAAAACTGATGCTCATACCAAAGCACAGGACTAGTCTCAGCAGATGACCTGCATATGAATAACTTCCCCCCAGTCTTCATGAATGAATTCAATATGTCTCATATTTGTATCAGAATGAGGGAGATGGTGGGCCACCTTTCCTTAGTACTCAATGCTTTGAAAAATAAGCCGGATAAAATTTAATATTACTAGATTTTCAGTAATCAAAAGAATACATAAATCCTTCTGAGATTTAAGCAAATATTTTAAATGCATCAACATTAATAAAAGAATGCATTTCAAGACACAGTTCATATTAAAATCTTTAGATACAGTTCTACAATGTGACATTAAATTACTTGCATTTATCTCTCAGTAACCATAACAATAAGAAATCAAAAGTAGACTTTTTTCGTACTCACTGAGACAACTCACATTAAAGATACAGCTTTGAGATTTAAATCATTAAAGTAAAAATACTGCCTGTGAGAAAAAACAGTCTTACATTTTTAAAACTAATAAACTCACAGTCTGAGCATATTATAGATGCATTTAGATCATAAGCCATATTATCAAGAGAAAAAATATAACTTCTTAAGGAAATTCAAYAGACCAACTGATAATATTCAAATTATCAGGTATGGTATGTGAAAGTCCATCATCTCTCAGCTCTTCATTAAATGAAATCTTAACTGTCAGCAATTATACCAAGAGCAATCTTGCTGAACAAAATTTAATAGCTGAAAGAAAAAGATGCACCTGATAACAAAAACAACATAACACTCCCTCCAAACAATCTTCGTTCTGCCACAAACCAACATATTATGGCTCTTAATTTCACTACTTTCATTTTCCTGTTGCATCAGAGTTTGGACATGTAGGGAGGAAGCCTTCACAAATTACCTCATAGTAAAATCTTAGTAATCAGATTGTTACACAAAATTTCACAAACACATCTAAATTTTACAATACTTGCAGGAGACAAAATTGAGATTTTATGCTGATTCCATTTTACATTGGTATTGTCCTATGGTTATCAGAGGAGATATTCCTGTTACCTCAGCAAAGAAAATCAATCTCATAAATTACATTAGAATAATGATTCACCCCCTGAAAGGTATTAATATAAGATTAGACTTTTCATATTTAATTTTAGTAGTTAGAGAGTTGTCTTCTTCCAGTCCATGAYCAAGATGTGGTACACACTCACTCCTTTGGATTGTATAAAATTTCTCTAGGTCTCAGGTTATTCCACAGATGATTAAGCAATTCACCTTTTCCTGCTGACCTGTACTTCAGATTCTCAGCTTTTATTTTTAGGCAGTAATTTCACCCTCACAAAGAAACACAAACAAGTAGAGATCTGGATGTGTGTAGAATTACTACCAGCATCTGTTAACTCTGAATCCTAACAAAATTGCAATGTTGATATTATTATTTTAGTGTTCCATCATTTCAGCACAACATACAAATACTGTGCACATCTTCTACAATGTCAGATTGTGTCAACTTACATAACTCTTATTCTTAATTTTCCCCTGTCAATGTACAAACCCTTTGAAAATGTTTGTGGTGTGATAAGGAAATGGTATATTGATTTACCATATTGACATGTATGTCAGTGCAATATCCTGTACAGAAAAGCTAAAAATCCTGCATGCAAAATGGATTGAATTAGACAGCAGTATGAATAGAGCAGATTTGCTTTAGTGAGTGTATCATTCAGTACTTAAGTATGTAAAACACCACAGCTTTATACTTACCTGAAACTGCCACACAGTTGCTACTGCAAAGCTACTAAAAACATCTGGAGAGCTCAAAGTCATTCTGCCAGCAGAGTACAGAATGCCATCTTTGCCTGGTCCCTGGGGATATTTTCTCCTAAAGGATCTTCTTCCACAAGGCACATAAGGTAGCTGAAATCACTGTCCTCATTACCCGTATGCACAGAGCTTGTTTTGTATTTATGCACCTGCATCTTTCTGGATTAGGACTGATAACATTAAAACTCCATGACTGTTTATGATGAAAATCAGACTATTAAAGTGATTCATGTTACAGAGAACTTCTGGGCAACCACGAGTTATATTTACCACCTAAAAAAATCTACCACACCAAGGCATAAAAATCACAAATAACTCAAAATCCCAGTTCTCCCAAGGGCCTTAAATTTTCTTCTTTCCCATCTTTATTTTTGTTCCTCTTTCATTGTCTCACCTTTTTCTCTTTTCACTAAGTGAAATTTTTTCTTTATTGGTGCCTATATGAATATTCTTCCACTTCAGATACCTCATGTGAGAAAAGAWGTGTTGCTACTGCAGAAAAGGTGAAGTGATATAATTGCAAAAGTATGTTCTTTATTCAAAATACTACATTCTACTTTTCTTCACTCACTAAGTAGAGTGCATAAAAATCCCTCGTTAGTGGTACATACATTTTTAATGAATTGGACCCTTCATATTGAGAGTTCTGGTTCCTTTTATACTGCACGCATTAGCACAAATATGAAGGCCACAAAGACCCTATCAGTCTTCTCTGAATTCATACAACATTTCATACTCACTGTTTGCTGTTAGTGCTGGTGAATGCAATGATGATAAAGGTTACTTACCAGAAGATGGACAGTCGAATGCATTATTATTTCATGTTGGGCAGCTGATCCCCAGCTAAGAAGGACAGGAGGCTTCTCTAAATTAAACTTCCCTTTCTTTCCATCCCTGGAACCTTACTAAATGCCAGAGAGTGAGCACTTTAAAGAATATCTATTTTGGAACAATGGTTACAGTTTGCCATCTTTATAGCTACCTTAGCTTTCTTTCTAATTTTTTACAGTGTTTMTCTATGTATCTTGTTTGTGTTCCTAACAGGGAAGAGTGCAAGCTTTCCATCAAAAACCTAACTTTCTGACACTCATCCTCCCCATCTGACTTCTGTACCCTTCCCCCAAATCAGGTAGACTATGAAGATACCTCGTAATGATATATATTGCTGTTTGCCTGGGGAACTCTGCACATGTTACTTAATATGTGCTTGGCTCCTGGCACTACAGACTACTGAAAGCCAGGCAATACATGTAGATGATCTCTGGTGCACAGTAATTCAGGCTTCTGGGTGGAAGGAAAGCATAGTATGACCGACATATTTTGCCTTTTACAAGTAACTTTGAAGACTAATTTCAAAGGAGAGGGCACAGGTAGGTGGCTGATGACAGAAATTCAACTCACAACTTGGACAATGGACTGGAAAGGAAAAGCTGTAAGGTAGGAAGCAGATGAACCTAGTATTCYATTGGTCCTATGAGAGCATGTTTAAAAATTCAAATCACCTAATTTGGTGAGAGGAGAACATCCAGTTAAGGAAGGAAGCATTCAATTAAAGCATCTCAAAGCAGAGTCAGTGTTCAGCAAAAGGCACCCCATAATATATGCAAACTTCTACTGCAGCAATCTGACCAGCAAGTATGGTAAAGCAACAGTGGTTTACCACTGTTGCTACTGAGTTCACTGGTTTCATCCCTGTGGTGTCTTTAACAATTTTACACTCTCTGCTGTGGTCTTTATACAGCCCTGTGGGGCAGCTCCATCAAGTGTCTCATTACAGGTTGTTCAGCCGTTCAGACTTTATTGAGACTCTTGAAAGAGCTGTCCCACAGAGTGGCATACTGTAGGACTCCAGTTGAGATCCGGGAGGAAACCTTAACAGTGGCAGTAACTCTGTATGCAGGAGACCACACTCCTAGATCAGACTACATCATGAAACTGGTAAGTCTTCATTACAAACCTATTTAGCTGCACGTGTACCTTCAGAAATTCCCAGCTACAAAAATACAACAGCCTTTCAAAAGCAACCTGTGCCGTTTGATATCTGCAGCAAGTTCTCATGATGTGTCTCAGCAGGGTGAGACATTATTTCAAATGAAATTGTTGGCTGCAGAAACTCATGGTATGTGTGCCTCCAGATCTTGTAAATCCTGAACTGAATTGACCTCCATATACTTATTATTGTCTGAAATCAATAGTAGTGGCTATTTACAGTGAGCTTTTGCCAGGAGTTCCCAAACACTTCATATTTATGTTTTAAAGAGCATTCCGTCTTCCAACCAGATGTTGCAAACTATGTCAAGCCTTACCATCACTAAACCAAGTTTAAACCACACAGCAAGAGCTTTTGGTTCACACCTCTCCCCCTCCCAMTCCTTCCCTGCTCCATTCATCAAAACCTAAAAATATAAAAAGTAACTAAGGAACTAGTAGCCAGCATTATCACRGTGTCCAGATTTGAGAGTTGTTTGCCAGTCAATGATAATAAAACATTTTGCAGCAGCCACTAAAATAGTAATTTGTACCCTGAAAATATGCTAAAATAGATATGCATAGAAATAACCAAGTGGTTACTGTGACTGTAATACGTTGATCTTGCCTTTATGTGTATCAAACTCACACTGGATTGTAAACGTGTTAGATTAGTTTTCTAGGAAAGGTTTAAGAATACAGCACAGGTTAAAAAAGCTTTACATGTAAGAGGCATATATCCTAGGACAGTTGAATTGCATGAAAGATCTTGTCATAGCAAGACTTCTTTGTAAGAACGTGCCATGAAGGAAGGAAAAAAGCAAAAAGAAGCCACACAACCTTGCCAAAATAGCAAGTGGCAGGCAGCTTGCTTCAAATAGGGCACTGCGACACATCCTAACAGGATTAAATTATATGGAATACTACATTTCTAATCCATGCAAATGCTTGTCTTCATATATATACATATGCCTCTCTCTATATAGATATATAATTTTAAGCAAATCAGTTTCCAACATCACTTTCATTTTTATATCATTGTTCCGTTTATTTTTTCAGCATTACAGTAATTGAAAAATAATTCCTGGTAAAAGATGCTATTAATTTAAGTGCATTCACAGTGTGTTATGTCACTAATAGACTTGGGTAACACTATTTCTTTATCCTTTTTACAAAGCATTATTTTATTGTCCTCCCAGTTTCTAAGATTTTACTTTCATTTAAAGTCGAGTGAGGGCTTTCCAGAATTCTATTATATTATTGTCCTGTCATTATTCTAACTCCATTACCCAACAACACAAAACCAGCATCAGTTTCCATTTGTCATATTACTTATTTTGAGGATTATGTCAGATCTCAGACTATGCATACGTGTCTACCAAACATAATTTGGAGTTAGAGTTGGGCAAAAAGTAATCACTGATTTCTTCTAAAAATGCTTTTAAAGAAAGGATTCTTTAACTATTCTGTAAGAGCTCTGGCATCTGACTTTAACCCATGCAGTCCTTTAGAAGAACCTAGGTATATTCACAAAATACAAAGACAACATTTAAAGGTATATATAGACAAACTGATTTGAACTTCTTTGTCCATAATCCCATCTGAGCTCAMAGAAGCCAGTCCTGGTGTGGAAGTTGCACAGCTGTGCTTACATGGTGCTCTACAATTGCACACTCTGGGCCTCTCTAACATAGTTGTGTTGCTTCTCTGCCCAGAGAAGCTGTCTTATGTCCGGCTACAAACGGAGCACAGAGAACCTGGAGCAAAGAGGACCCTGGGTCCACCTTTTCTACAAGTCAGATCCTTTGGTAGCCAAAACATGGTTTAGCACACCTGATGTGTTTTATGGAACTGGACTGCTGTTGCCTTCTTAACACGTTGTTGTGTCAGCGCGCCCAGCTTTGAGGATGTGCAAAAGATAGCCAGGGCTGGTTTGAAATAGCCAACACTTCCACTGTCTGTTCCTTACAGCTGCCACGAAGGAAAGAGAGCAGGTGCTAATCTGGCTAAGGGAAGATTTAGGCTCCAACCATTCCTGTGAGACCTTCACCAGTTCTTTTCATCTCACACGCAGAGTGTTGTCGGGCTGTCAAAGCATAGAGAAATCCTGGACCAAAGGAGCATGTCAACTGGAGTGGCTGCATCAACAGGTATTGCCAGTATGCCACTTCCTCTGGTCACAGAAAACACGATGCAATAGCTTGTATTTCAGTCATTGTGAAGAACACAGCTTGTATGTGCTAGTCTGTACTTTGGAAATGTATCGTTATAATAGCATGGATTTTAGTTAATGTTATTCTAATGACTTTCCTCCAAAGAGCATTTGTGGATACCACAGCTCCCTAAGCGATAACAGCGGATAAACATCAGCTTGAGAAATGCAGGTCTATATTATTTACGAAACTGCAATTCTCCTGTAAATAACCCAGTTGTTTAAATAATATGTATCTATGTAATTGAGTCTTCTGTATACAAATAAATAAGGCTTTATTGCAATGTCAGAAGTTAACAAACAAGTCAATAAAATCAATAACTCACTTTTTCTTGCTTATATATCTAACTTTTCTCCACCTTTCCTATGTTTTCTGTTTGCTCTGGCTACATATTAACACTCTGAAGGATATATAGCTCTTGTGATACTGTTCACTAAATAGTGATCAGAAGAAAAGTCTGAAGAAACACCACCTCAGCAATTTAATACTCTTCCTATTTATTGTGTACTTTAACATATACCTGACTGGTATAAATCAGGGGGAAAGAAACTGTCTGATCTATACATCAGAGCCCTAGAGATTTTTAATGTGAATTATTATATTAAGGTCTAAGTAAATTAGATTCATATTGATACATTTAGCTAAAAGTTCTCTCCAAGCCTGGATTACATTATCATATAACCATTGTCAAAACAGCACTGCCAGATTATAATACTGAGCTGCTTATGCCTGTGTGGTTAAAGTTGTGTCAGCATTTCCATTATGCTTCACATTTTTCAAATATTTATAACTTGGCTGTAAAATTTGCTTTGGCCTGAAACTTGGTGAACCAGAAGTACAATTCTACAAATCTCTACTCAAGAAAGTTGGCCATTCTATTTCAGTTGGAGTGTTTCCATTAGCTGGGTTCTGCTAGATTACAATTTAAGGTCAAAATTTATGAGTCTGGTTGTTTTATTTTCTCAGTGAAAAGCGGATCAGGTCCTTTTCAAAATATTCTTTAAAGAAAAAAAAAATATATGGAAGAACTGGGAAATAAGGCTTGATTTTGTGATGTGATTAGGTCCCTAACTCAAAAATCCCTTGGTTTTAATACTTCAAAGAATAAGAAAAATTAACAGCAAAGCTGCTGCAATGTAAAAAGTAGCCGTGGGGCAAATGCATTAAATTTTGTTCCACTAATTACATTTTCTTATAGGTTTTCATCTGGGATCTAGCACACCTCCTAAACAGTGTAAAATTGGGAGGGCTCCAAATGAGCCATTCTCATCTATCAGGAATACAAACATGCTCACAAAAGCTATCTTATTATGTATGCTCCATACAGGTTCCTTATTCAAAAATATTTTAACAGATGTCATGCTGGATAAATATAATGGCTCATCTGAGGCTTAGAAACACTTTACGCACAGTAGAAACAAATTTGGGCAGCATTTTTCAAATTGAGTTAAGTCCTTAATGCACACCCACAGGCTTACTTAGACTTATAGATACAATATCTTTTTCTTTCATTCTCCTTAGCTAGCTGAGCACATGATCTGTTATCAACAAAAATTTTCCTGTTCTGACGTTGCTCTCCTGGTTCACTGCTGAAATACATCCTAACTCTGCATTTGGCTTCTGGATGAGATTTCTGCGAAGGACTGGTTGGAGGACAAATGCAAACACTTTCTGCATGGCTCCAGCAGCCTATAGATTACCTGCAGAAAAACACAGGAGATGCATGTTGTACAACAGCATCCTCTGAATCCTTTCTGTTTGAAAAATGACCACAGACAGCGTTTGCCCAAAACAGCCGAGTAGTGATGCATTCTTACTCTTTGTTAACCTACACTTGTGAGCAGTCTACTAAAATAAAAGTGAGCATGAAGCATTCATGACGCTTCTTCATGCTCCTGGGTAAGACACCCCTGTGGATAGTGAGTGTGTGATACTACTCAGGTCTTAGAGAGGTTGCAAGGCTTTGCAAGGCTTCACAAGAATTTAAATATTTTCTTTTAGTTTAMACAATTTTGTTTGTTATTGAAAAACCAGGCTCTGGCAGCTGCACAAATGCAAGTACATAGTTAATACCAAGTGATATCTATTGTGAACAACATGAAAATTCCTTCCATGGAAGWTACTTTCTTCCCCATAAGTTTCATTTGATGTCGTACAGTAATACTGAGACAAATCGTGGCAGTAAGATACACGCTTGCTGTTTTATATTGAAGGAGAAGGTTTCTTTAAAGTCTTCTGACTTTTGCAAAGTTGGAGATCTTAAGTATTGCGTTATATGACAGTGCATGCATCCTGATCTTTCAGAATCGCATAATGGTTGTGTTGTGTCATATGCTGGGGCCAGAGGTTATCACAGTTGGCTGCAAGCAGGAATGCTGTGCATTCTCATGGGAGCCTGCACTGCAGCTGGTGTCTCTAAGTACAGTCCTCACCTATACTTTCATCCTGGGACACCTTAGCAGCAGTCCTGGCAGTTCAGCTATTCTGAAATACCAGTGGGCTAAGCAGAAGAGCACTGTGGTGTTGGTCTGCAGCAAACAAGTAGCAGGCAAGGGATCAAGGAGCACAAATATCAGTTCTCCTAAGCCACAAGTGGCAAACTTCAAGGAAGACGGGAAGCAACATAGTGGAAGTGACTTCATGTAGCAGCACATCTGTCAGTTCTTGCTGGTTTTAGTAGGTGTTGATGTTTCTCCATCAGCCTTTCTAGGGATAGCRCCCCAAAATACTAGGCCACGATCAAGTAAGGCAGTCACTGCTGACTTTATTAGTTATTTGAGCATGCTATACACCGTACGCTGCAGGAGCAGGGCCMATCCTTTGGAGAGTGAAAGCATGGCAGCACTGGCTACCTACAACATGAGGAGTRTGCCTCTGTGCTTGAGCTCCAGGCATTGAAATAATTTCATATCAGAACTTCAGATTGACCCACTACAAGAGGCACAACTCAGAGAGTAGAAAAAATAAGTGGTTTAGTCACCGCAAAGAATAGTGACATTTGTCTGGTATCTAGGTAAAATGGATACTGTTTTAACTTTCATTCATTTCCTTTTGAAGCACAGAGTTCTAAAGGCTTGACCTCTCTTTCCTGCTCGGCTTCCCCTTTTTCTGTGCCGTTTTCCTCCTGTTATATGAGGATCCTTGGACAAAAGCCCTGAAACAGTGGCTTCAAGAATATTAAAAATATATGGGGTTAATTACTTATGTTTTTAAAGGCAGGATGACTCTTGGGGAAAAAAAATCTCAAATGCACAATATAAGGCAATTTTAAACGCACTTTTTTTTGCTAAGGATTAATTTGTGTTTGGAATGAAAAAATATTTTGCATTAAAATGGGAACAGTGGAGGAAGTCAGAATAGACAGTGACAGATCCTGCTACTAACACAAGTGTTTAAAACACAGCAGGGCATCCTGGAGGCCCCATACACTTCACCCTCTCATGCTGGAACAGAAAGTAGAATTTCCCCATTAGGAGCAGCTCATCTTCGAAGAGTACTTTCCTACTCCGCAAACGCAAATATTTGCAGACACAATGTCATATTCACACTCTACTCTTCTACTAACCAAAGACATAAATACCTAAATATTTCAGAACTATAATATGATGCAATAAGATTCAACATAATAACATCCATCAGAAAGGACAACTTAAAAGAAAAGCATTGCATTTTCTGTATGAAACGATATATAATGATCATTGCCTAGGAATGGATCAATCTGGCTCCAGTGGAGCAACTGTATAAACATTCAAAACAGCAATAACTACAAGCTCTGGTGAGGTACTTTTTTTCCCAGTGTCATCTCATTTTATTGCCCCTGGGCAAGGCTGAAAGTCATGCTGAAAAAAAATCCAGAGACAGCTTTCTCTCTYTGTCCCCATTCCTGAAATTCTTGATTTTACAAATAATTCTCTATTTGCTAGCAAATTTCATTTGTAACACATTGAGTCCAATTACAACCACCACAAATCCAGGGTTATATGTGTCTACATTGTATGGGGATTAAAAGCAAAACCTGGGACAAAACAAAATCTACATAATTTGCATTTGAAGAGAACAGCTGTTTGTTTTAAAATCCTTTTGCCATTGTAATTTAATACAAATGATGGGAATAATACTGGTAATTAAAAGCATCATTGTCATAATTCTCCTGTTTTAATACACTTTCATATTTTTTACTTTAATGTATACTTTTTAATATACTTTTAA
Organism: Amblyornis subalaris; assembly: GCA_018881555.1. Taxonomy (NCBI): domain Eukaryota; kingdom Metazoa; phylum Chordata; class Aves; order Passeriformes; family Ptilonorhynchidae; genus Amblyornis; species Amblyornis subalaris. Next base: position 388,119 of record JACAXG010000247.1, on the reverse strand, counting down.
TTTCAACAGCAGAGAAGGGAACAGAAGAGCCAAAACCGAGTTTTTGTATTTGGAGGACAGATCTCCTTGAATTGCTCTCCATTGAGAACCAAATAGAGTTTTCCACGTTTCTACCCCACAGTTTAACAGACAACTTGATTCCAAACAATACCTGAATTCAAATAACTCTCTGTTTCTTTAATATGCACCAGTTTGGTGTTATTCTCAAGGAGCATGCTTGAAAGTGGCAAAACATCATGACAGCAGTGCCATATAGGAAGACGTGTATCAGAGCATGCTTAAACAGCTCTCAGTCCTCATGTAGCACAGGCTTTTTGGTTTCTGAATCCCCAAACTTTTCTGGAGCAGATGTGGAGTCATTTATACAATCTCAGCCTAAGTRTAACAGCTTGTTTTTCATCGGTCTCCAAATGCACAAACCGGAGGCTGAAACTCCTTTCCTACCTCCTCTAGGAAATTCACAGGTTCTGCACCCATTCATTTTCCTGAACTCATTTGATAGATTTTACTGATGATGCAACACAAAACTACAGGGCATTCCTACTGTAATTCCAATGAACATTAAGGAATTATCACTCGCTTTTAGTAAATGACAGGAAATGCTAATGATGTGGTAATAGCAGTTGACAGCATTATTAGCACAAAAATTTTTCTGTTCCGTTTACCTTGAGGGACAATTTCCCAGAGATAATAAAGGCCAGGAGTGAATTCACATCCCAAACTAAGTAGTCAAACACAACCCACATTCAGGATTTTTGAAAAGGACTCATTTATCTGACAGACCTGTACAGTCATCTCCTTTCCAAGTGCTACCGCAGAGGCAAACACCTGAGAACACATCGGAAGTGACAGCCCTCATCTTTCCAACTAACAAGGACTGTTTCAAACAGCCCAGCTCCACAGTCAATTTTGTATCAAACTCCTATCCTCTACAGATTAGACAAGAACAGTGAATGCTGGATGGACCAAAGCAACCCTTCTGGCAAGGATTTTCCACAGTCCATGCCCTCATCTGACAGGACTGTAGCAATGCTCCCAAGTGATATTGGGAATTTTTTAGATCTCATTGCCAGCATAGTAAGTACACTTCAACAGTGCAAAATGCTTAGGCATCACTACTGCTCCCTAGGCTCAAAAGTTTCCACAAAACTACTTTCCACGGCATTTTCCCTAAATCCATTTCTTTGGCATTCCCTACCCTTTATAGAGACTTGTAGCTATTTCAGCCAATCCCCTGTGTCACCAGGCAATCATCGACTTTTACTCAAAAGGTCATCACTCTGCCAAGCTATAAGGGCCCAGTTGCACAGAAGACCCAAGACTGTGTGGGAACAGGTTGTCTGGCTACTTTTAGAGTCATTGGYTTGAATTATTTTCTGCCCAATAAGCCATGAATAAAAATGACAAAACCCAACATTTTTTAGAACAAATATGATTAGCAAAGTATTTATTTTTATAGCTGTTAGTAATTTCAGCAGCAATGATGGTGCTCAGTGAAGACTTTCCAGTCATTTACTTACTATGGTTTAAGTTCTTGAAGGACTTTGTGTAGCTGTTTTGTGTGTAAACAGTACATAATTATTATCTCACTATGTTAATCTATATTACAAAATAGGCAAAAAATTCTGCAACTGTTTTTTCTCTCATCGAATTTCTCAGTAAATATTTTGGGGTTTTTATTTTTTCTTTTTTAAAGGCCAAGTCCAGGGGTGGTAGATTTCTTCCCAAATTTACATCCACTTGGCCGAATTCTGTCTTCTGACATTCATGCAGTTCAGCTGAATACAGGAGTTTCAATGGATGACTCAAAAAGATGAATACTGTGAAGGTCTGGTTGTCCTACAGATCTGCTGGGAGATTATAGATCTCACCTTGACATGCATTATATTAGACAAACATGCATCATATTAGGCAGGCATGCATCAACATCTTTCAGCGATCAATTTTAAGTGTACGCATTTCTATTTAATTTCAGTATAACTAGCCACACTGCCAACATGTACAGGCATGGGGATTAAGTGGCAGCTAAACAAAACCCCTTCTGCCTGCATGTTTTTGTGCTTAAACATCATGTCCTCTACAAAGAGCATGAAGATACAGCAGCATATATTTCTGCATGTGTTTATGCATCTGCTACAACATGATGTGCTGGCATTCCTGCACCTATGCGGTGCCTCAGATAGGGTAAATGGAAGAACACAACAAAAATATTCTTATCAGCAGGATGGGGTCCCTGATCTGGGTCACCACATGAGTTCAGTGCAGAGGGCAGAGCAGGGTCAGTGTGGAGTGAGGAAGCTTAAACAGCTTAACTTCAGCTTAAACTSAAGGTGTTAATGGCTACTGCAGAAAGCATTCATCTTTGGGCATCTACTTATATGAATGGTTCAAACACATACAGTGATTTACAGTATATTGGAGCAGTCATTCCTATGATCCTGTCCCCAAAATTCAATCCTATGAGACTGTGCTCTGGCAGACAGAACTGGAAGAACTTCAAGCAGCAAACAATACTGAAGACCTTGTTTTCAAATTTTTGGACAGGCACAATATAATACAGTTAAACACCATTTTCCAATACCTTTGGATTCTCACATTTTCATTTTRGAAGGTAGGAAAGCTTGACAACGTAAGTGTTACACAAAAATTCCTCTTCTCATGGAACACTGTTTGCTTCCAAATAGCACAGCAAGCAGCGCAGAGGGCTTGTCTGACTTCTCGCACAGCGGAGAACATGCCTTGCTCCAACAGCAAGCAGAGCTGGTACGTCCAGACACACGAAAGCAYGGATTACTCAGTCTGGCAGCATGAAACATTGAGCTTGGAAATGAACCTGGCAGTAGGCCAGGAGATAAGATCCAGAGTAGCACTTTGTATTCTACAACACGTCTGAATCGACGCTCAAAATAACAGATTCCCTGCAGTCCTCTCTGGCATTGTTTGTTGACATGCTGCTCAACACCATGTTGGCCAACATATTCACTGTTCTCATTGTGGATTCCCAGGGAAGTTTCCCTGGTTCTGAGTACTTAACAATTTTTAGACTCTTCAAGCTCTCCTCTGCTGTTTAAAAAATAAATAAATAAATAAATATATTAATAAATGCAAGGGGATCGAGATGATTTAACATGCCTGGTTAGTAAAATTGAAGTTTTGATCCTGAATTAGATACATCTATTCTGCAAAGGGAAATTGCCCTACTTAGAGATTTGCTGCATCCTGGTGGTCAGGGATACTCTATATGGGCAGTGAACTTACTTTTGCAAGATGTGACACAAACTTAACTGATTTCAATAAAAAGACATTAATTGATTTCCGCAGGTTTGACACAGCATGTTAACATCATTACATCTTGTAATAAAGACCAGGAGAACATTTAAAAACAGTGCTGTTTGCCAAGGTCCCAGAAAATACTGAACCACTCCCTTTGTGTCCCCCAAGAGGGATTTGAGTCCCATATCTGACTGTAATATTTCTTTAGACATGCTCTCATCATCCATAGAACCCAGCAATTCCTTCTTATCATAAATTTATCATGCATTTAAAAGTGCCTTGTTTTTCAGATCTGTACCAGGCACTAGCAGACAATTCAAATGAAACAGAGAAACCACCACTGTTTACATGCAATCAACCTAAAATGAAGAAGATAATGAATATACTTCCCCATCACTGTTAGCAACAGTGACAATAACTCAACAAAGCAACTCAAGTGACTGGTATTATCAAACTGTGTACCCTTTTGCCACCCTGGTATATGTACAACACCATTCTGTGACATTCTGTTTGGAAATTTTGTTGTGATTTCTGTTGCATGGCTGAGCTGGTGGGAATTGGCACTCATGTCCTCTGAAGGCAACAATCTATGGCCGTGTTTTCTGCCCTCTGTCTTCTTCCCCAAATTTCCCTCAACTGTCTTGCTAACAGGAGGATGCATTTATTGTCTGTGAAGTTTTCAGGAACACTTTATCTCGCAAATCTAGTTAATCACCGAAAACCCACTTCCTGAAAGTCAAAAGTTCTCCTGATATAGACAGCAATGACCCAATTCTAACTATGTTCAGGGAAAGAAAAGGATACAAAACCTTATCTTTCTTTGGCTATTTAAGAACTGTGGAAATTCCTCACAGATATCTGGTGACCCTCATATTAAGACTGATTGATTTGTCTTACTCCCAAGAGCGACCAGGCAAAGCCTGAACTGGAAAAAATAAAAAAATAAGCACACATAGTGGAACTACTTCCTCTCTTTTCTGTTATCTTTCATATAGATGTTTCCCACCCTGTAATCTACAGGAAAGGGCAAGGGCCAGGGCAAGGGCCAGGGCAAGGGCCAGGGC